>OX637303.1:4260000-4728266 GCA_951799385.1 Hyppa rectilinea
ACCGGAAAATCAGCTTTACAAATGAAAATTGTTGCGAAGACAGAGAACAATGAAAATGCATTAAATGAAAAAAATATAAGAAAACGGAAAACTTTAACTACTCGAAGAAATATAAAGAAAACGAAACGGAAGAAATTGAAATCATATTACTGTGAAACAAGTTCTGAATCGAATATTCTAAGTATTGCAAACACAGATGATTCTGATTATGAGACATTTAATGAATATTTATCAACATGTTTGCAAGAGATGGACAACAAGGAAAACTGTGAGCCAGAAAATTTCACTGCTACATTTGGGCTCAATGATATCAGCTATTTCACAAGCGATGTAGAGTTAAAATAAGAGGACTGGGTTGTTGTCAAATTTGCGACGAAATGCATAAAACATTATGTTGGTTGTGTTTTATGTATGAAAAACAGTATCCCTACCGTAAAATTTGCAAGAAAAGTGAAAAATGCAAAAGATGGTAAAATGATTTTCACGTACCCAAACATGGAGGATGTGTGTGAAGGAAAACGTGATGATGTGGAAATAGTATTACCACCACCAAATATTTCTAGACGAGGCCAAATAATATTTGATATTACATTTAATCCTTCCTACAACATGCAGTAACAAAATAGTTTATAATATAATATCCCAAGTAGCAATCTAAGGGCACGCCACGATAGTGGCGGTAGGGCCCCTCTTTGAGGAGTGGCTAGAGAGGCGTCACGGCGCCCTCACCTACCGCCTGACGCAGGTCCTCACCGGACATGGATGTTTCGGGAGGTTCCTGCACATCATCAGGCGGGAGGAAACGCCCGGGTGTCACCACTGCGAGGATCGCCCAGAGGACACGGTAGAGCACACGGTGCAAACCTGCCCCGCTTGGGCGGAGCACCGCCGTGTCCTCGTAGAGGCGATCGGCGGCGGCGACCTCTCGCGCCCGGCCCTGGTGCAAGCCATGGTCCGGGGCGAGAGGGAGTGGGAGGCAGTCACCTCCTTCTGCGAAAAAGTCATGCTCGCGAAGGAGGTGGCGGGATGGGAGAGAGAAAGGTCCTCCCGTCCCAGCCACCGCAGGAGACGCCCCGGGCGTCGGGAGCCACGTGACGACTCCCGGCCACCGTAGGCGCCTGCGGGCGGTGAGTAATCGGTGACTCACTGTCCGATCAGCACCAGACCCGTGCCGTACGGCGCGTATATGTTCCACGTGCGCCTCAAAGAGATGTCAGCATATGAAGGGGCCCCTCAGGGCCAAGCCTGCCGGGTAAGCGGGATTGTCCGAAAGGGTTACCGCTACCCCGGAACATAAAGGGCTACGGAAGGAACATGGATGGGTTTTAGTCAGTAAGAGTCTGACACTCCCTTCCGCTCCACCCAGAGCGGGAGCAGTCATTGGATGATTTCCCAGCCTTAAAAAAGAAATATTTACCTGTGCTTTTATTTGTCGAAAAGAAGAATTTTTTATTTTTGGGTGTCTCCATATGATCAGGAGAAAGTACTGGCAAAGGTACTGGATCTCTGTGTACACCCGCACCATCACTGCTTTCCATCACCATACCATCACTGCTTTCCATCACGATACCATCACCAAAGTCAGAAAATGGCACTAAGGTGACCTCATTCAATACCACCACCTCTTCCGCATCACCACCAAAGGGTACTGTGTAACCCTCACAGGTTGCCCCTAACATCCCTGCCACTTTATCTAGCGCCTCATCAGGTGGAATGTACTCTGGTTTCCAATCTCCAGTCTATAACAAAATGTAATTAGTATAACTTATCCTATTATAAATTTATAATAGTATAATAATTTATACCATTATAAATACCTAGGTCATAAGGGTACCTATTTATTAGTATAAATATTATGACAAAGTATTCAGATACCTTGTAAGTTGTTCATCCTAATTCTGGAGCTCATTTTACGGGCAGCCTTTTTTAAATTTTCCCATTTTAACTTAAGTTGTTCGGTTTTGGAGGACAACTAGTTATGGCGGAATTAAAATGACTTGTTATCTTTAGCCAGGCTGCTTCTTTCCATTGATTATTAGAGGCGTTTGTGACTTTACTAGTCACTACTGAATTGGCTTCCACCAAATTGATCAGTTGCATGACCTCTTCTTTAGTTAAAGGCTGACTCTTTATCTGAAACAAACATCGACGATATGAGAGCTACCATACAAGAACGGAACTTTAACTTTGTGTGATAAATTCAAATCATTCTAAATTATGAGGTTAGACTTCTTTGTGTGATAAATTCAAATCATTCTAAATTATGAGGTTAGACTTAGGTAAGTACTTACACCATTCATTTTCCGACGGGATTAAAATTCTGAATCAGTGTTTTTTATAATTACAAATACTTGTACGCAAAACGAACGAAATAAAACAAAGAAACAAAATTAACTGCAAGCCAACAACAAAATAGTGTATTGTGAAATGTGAATTGTGAACTGACTGCAGAACACTAATTAATAACGTTCCGTTCCACATTTTTTTACTAACATCGGTAATTTGAATAATTTATCTAAAATATTGATTGCGATAATGTTGATTTTATAAGTAACATTTTTTATAAGGTACTGTTTATTGAGCTTCGAATATTAAAAAAGCCGTCACAGATATGAAAACAAACATACAAGCATGAAAGAATTCTGCATAGTACGGATTGTAAGAGAGGTTTGGATAGCCGGGCCTACTTATTCCCAAGCTACTTTCTTTATTGGGACGACAACAAAATATGGATTGAATATTGGGAACGGCCATAAAGGGACACATAAGTGACGATTTTCGATGCTAGTTAAAGCTATAGTTTTTTATCAATTTCTCTAAAGTATTTACACAAATGGATACAATTTATGATAAATAATATTTTAATAGTAATTATAAATATTATTTCATTCATATTTTTAATTAATTAAATATTTTCTACCATATTTACTCTGTATTTGCATAACGAAACTTGCATTTAATCTGTGGTTATTTGTATTTGACAGTTAACACTAACGTAATTATTCTTTGTTTGCTTTGATCGCTGCGTGTTACATAAATCTTTTGCATTCGTCAATCGTTGTATTATAATAAAATGGCAGAAAAAAAGCCCCTAAGGCTACCCACTGACCAAGAAAGCGTAGTCAAAATTTTACATTGGACGAGAAAGATAAGTTGGTAAAATTGGTGTATACTTTTAGAAATGTAATGTAATGTAAAATAAGAGAACAGACGGTACAACGAACCGAGCTAAGAACGAGGCTTGGTCAACCTCCGTACCCAATATAACTCAACGGGAATTATGTGCAGGTTAGTTTTCATATAAATAAAAACCAACATTCCATATTTTATCATAATGAAAATTACCACATGTGAATTATATATTAATTTTTATTCTTAGAAGTAAAGATGCTCTCCTGCGCGTTTGGGCGAAAATGAAAAGTGAGGCAAAAATCTACAACTCAAGGAACAGGAGTTGTACTACGGGAACAGGTGGAGGACCATCAACCATTAAAACCAACCCAATACTGGAACAAGTCTGCGATTTGATGGGCCGAGGTTGCAGTGGTATTGCTGATGTTTTAGACTCTGATTCAGTCATCACCATACCAACATCACATATCAATGCCATATATTCAGAACCCACCAGTGAAGAATCTCAGGCTATCATTTTAGGTGCTGAACTGGTTACGGTAAGTACTGGCAGATTTATATTGACCTAGGCATTTTTGTACTGTACTTAGGTAATAAATTGTGAAAGGACTTCTCTATTTTTTTGTAACATTACCTTTTAACGCAATAAACTTCTGAAGCTGATCTGATCTTGACCAAACTTTTATGTTATAGAATCTGGCCATGCTTCTTATGGTAATTATTTGTATACTGACAAAGTCACAGTAAGCTCTATTACTTAGACTTAAATATGATTATATTTTAAAAAAATCGCAATCCTTTCATTTTTTATTAATCCTTAAGTTACAGAAAATGTGTCAGTGCAATGATTGCACAAAAATTTACTAAAGTACGCCATATTTCTCTAAAAATAAAATGGCAGCCCTTTTTGCAATCTCACACACCCACATACATTTATTGCGGCCTTCCTTTAAAATAAACTCACAGGTTTTATGAACCGTTTATTTTTTTTCCCTAGGACTTGTAATTTTGCTGCAAGTCGAGATAAACCGTGTTTCATCCTTAAAAACGCACCCTATCCACTTCCCGACCTCAGATCGACTCTAAATTATTTTTCCTAAAATTTTTCGTTATATTTTTCCCCCTTTTCCAAAGTTTTCATCTTACTATATTTTTTTTTGGTTTCAAAAATTATCGACCCTGGTCTAATACTCGAATTTTTGGAAATAAATAATTATTTAAGTTTTCTACTTAATAATATAATGAACCCAATAATGTAAAAATAGGGAGCATATTATTTTCGTTCAACTAGATGTTTCGGTTTCAGGTAACATTTACAGGATATTCAGTGAGTTAGAAAGAGCAAGTTATAATAATGGATTATGCTGACCAATATCAATCATACAAATGCTGTCAGACCCCTTGCTTATGGAACTACAAAAACTGAATAGGATGATGTCACCAGAACCTGAAGAACGCACATGTGGGCAAGGATTCCTGAAGTTTTTGCAAGATCAAAGGTAAAATTATTACACAGACCCGCTCACTTAATATTATTATCACTATTTTTTTTGGTTGAGTAGTATAAAATAAAATAATTATTTTTATTTTATATTACTTAGTTAAAAAAATTATTATTGTATGTTGAATTATTAATGATTACTAATACTCGTTTGTAAGCTTGCATGTAAACAAATATGAATGTACTACTTAATCTTACGATGAATCTGAAATAAACGATTTATTATTATCATTAAAATGATAAAAGAAATAAAAGCATAATCAGGTCAAAATTGGGTTTTAGTCAGTAAGAGTCTGACACTCCCTTCCGCTCCACCCAGAGCGGGAGCAGTCATTGGATGATTTCCCAGCCTTAAAAAAAAAAAAAAATTACCGGCGAAGACACAGTGCGGTGTGAGAGTAGCTGGCATTCTGTCACTTGAACACATTTTTTTACACTGCGGGTATAGAATAAAGTTGCCGTTTCGGTACCGCACACAATATTATAAAAACAAGTCAATATTACAAACTCAAATCAAAATAGCTAATGCCACTATACAGAAAAGCATAAATCGTTATATTAGTTAGATTGCCTTACTGCTGAACCGAGATTTTAATTATTATAACATAAGGTTTCAACGACCTTTAGGAAAGCAAGAGTTTCGTTATTGACGAATAAATGTTTTACTTTTCCAGTTGGAGGTTGGCATTTTGCTGCGCACACTGTCTATGCAGTGACGGGGAAAGCATTGATAGCGATGTTTATCTTCTATTGTCGGAGAGTGAACTTCGGCCGTAAGAAGCTAGCACTGCAAAGTTAAAGTTGACATTGCATCGACCTATTATTTGTTAGCATCGACCTATTATTTGTTAGAATCGATTTTTTTTATAAGCGGTCTTTCAATGGACCGCGTATTTACAACTTTTCTAAGTGTTAAATGTGTTGTATTGATGTGACTTAGTAGTGCGTACCCACACGCACAACAATAACAATAAATAATTACTTACCTAATCGTAATAAAATTAAATACAGGCATTTAGAAGGTCATTCTTGATATGAAGGAAAAAAATCATTTTTGATTGCTCATTATTTTAGCTATTTCAGTAGAGTTACTCTTCTTTAAATTCTTTCTTAATTTAGCAAAGGCCGATGGTAAATTTATCTTTTCAAAATACGCAGCGATACAACGTCAAAATTCAACTCTAACTATGTAGTACTATTCTTTTTGCGAACTGTGTTCACATAGATCAGCAGTCATAATTGTATCGACGGTAAGTATCTCACACTCTTATCACTTACATAGTTATATATACAGTCGTCACATTACCCACACGACACGTCATACATGTTTAAATATATTATTCTCGATCGCGCATCATCATTTATTATTTATTTCCAGTACATACCTTGATAAGTTGGTATTCCAACCTTTATAAAGAACAATGGTCATATTGGCCTACGAAAAATCAATAATTGTTCCCGAGATGGGACTATCACATAGATGTAGTACATCGATCAAACAATAATTATTGAATACCATTAGTTTATTTTTAAAAGCAGGGGAATTATAGTTTAGCCTTAAAAAATTGTATAAATTGTAACGGAACGCAGGATAAATTATTTTCCTTTGAACGCAGCCGTAATTATTTATGTTCTAAGGTTATAAATGATGAAATACTTTTACGATTTTATTTTTAAATCAAAGCCAAGTACTAGGCAGCGGGATGTGCATAGAGTAATGTTAATTATAAAACCAATACCTAATTATATTAAATTCTGCTAGTTCATAGTTAATAAAAGATATTTTACGAATTAATAACGAATGATTACGTATCTAAAAATCGATTTTACCACAAATTGATTGCGGACATGACCTCCTTATTTTTGACAGATAAACAGAGATTCAGATTGACAGTGCGCTTTGCAAACTATTGTTTTTGTTTCGGCGACGCTCTGTGTATTGTGTGATTTACCTAGTGTGTTTTTCTTGATTTTTTATTTATCTTGCACTGCGTATGGACTCCAATCGAATCTTCTACTAAAGTTGGCTTGGCATTCGTTTATTGGACTTGAAAATGCATCACGTTTTGTATCTGATAGTTTAAGTGGCAAAATGTCTTCACGCATTCGCTGTGTTAACTGTGGATTATGTGTAAATCGCATTGCGCGGCACATTGTTCTAGAGCAGAATAGAAGAGTGGTATCTTCTGCACCACGATTAGTTTCGATTTGACCATGCATAGACTTATCTTTTAAAAACCGCCCAATTCAAAATACTACAGATTAAAAATATACCACATAGCCTCAAAAACATACGTGGTGATAACTTCGTTCTCCTTCCTTTAAAAATATATTGAATGCCGAAGTAAAATATATGTAAATAGGCAAATGATACGACTGCGTTTCATGGAGTTACGTTTTATAAAATGTTACTAGTCCAAGCATGTATGGACAGTGGCCATTGTTCTTTAATGATGTAATACAGCACGTGGTGTTATAAATATATACTCGGTTTGAATTTATATAACTTTATTCTTACGTGTTGTACTGATAATAGGCCAATTAAAGAAATTAGTAATCGCCGTAAAATAATTTATTGGCAACAATTCAAAACTCTATAGCACTCGCTAGGCTTTTGACTATGACTGTAATATGTTCACAACTCTGAGGTGAAACACGTGACCACCGAAGCAATAACGCATACTGCTCGACAAAGGTGGTACTCACTAGGTACCTACTTCTTGTTGCTGCTACTACATCACAACGGTCGAATTGAATAAGTTAATTATTAAAATGTCGAGTCCCATAATACAGCACCGGACAAGAACGAACATTGATAATAATAATAACAATTTTCTTCATATTAAAAACTAGCTGTTCCCGCGCGGTTTCACCCGCTGCTCTGCTCCTATTGGTCGTAGCGTGATGTTACATAGCCTATAGCCTTCCTCGATAAATGGTCTATTCAACACAAAAATAATTTTTCAATTCGAACCAGTAGTTCTTGAGCGCGTTCAAACAAACTCTTCAGCTTTATAATATTAGTATAGATTGGCTGGAAAACCAGCCCAATGCCAAATCACATGAGAGGATTACCTTTACCATATATTCAATAATACTCCCTTAGACTATGAACTCGAGTTCAAAGTGCTTATATTCGTTTACCTAATTGAAATAAATGCGTTGTGTTACTGTTTTTATTGTCTTTAATTTATTTTGGAGGCAACCTCTGAACTCTGAAAAATATAATGCAGAAAGATAAATAAAAACGGACACAAGCTAGAAATTGTGCACAATGATTTCTAATTAAAAAGTATGTATGACAATCGAATTTATGAATGAATTTGTCCCATTTCAGAAGGCGATTAAACCGTTTCCTGAATGGCTGAAACCTCATCGTCGTCGAAGACGAAGCATCATTATCTGCTAAACCTTGCTGATCTGGCACCTTTTACGATTAGGCGTACGTGACAGGATGTGAGTCGCGACTGCGGTGGGTCGACCACCAGCCTATAGATATATTTTGCGATGTATTAGAATTAAGATAGGCTAAGGCATGAACTTCTGTAAGCTCGGGTCGTAATAAACTCTTACTTCCACGCAAAACTCCGTTTCATTTGCGCTCCCGAAATCTTACTACGTATATTCCTTTTTGTTCTTCGATACCACTCAGCAACATCAAAAGCAAAACTTTGACTTCGGGCTACCGTTGTATTTTTATCACAATTTGTAATCAATTTAAATGTATATTGAGTAGCATTAATAAGATATCATTTTTATGTAAGAGTTGATGAACCTTATATTTTACAGGTTTGTTGTTATAACCAACTGTCAAATTTTAAGCTACAATACTTTCCGTTTCCAGAAGCCTAATGAAATCTTCAGTTCAGTTTACAAACCATTATAAATTTGACACTATTACATCGATAACAAGTTGCAGGATCATATTTTATTACCTATTCTATTATGTAGAATACGATTTTAAATATTTAAAAAATGAAGGTAATTCTGACAGTTGGTTTAACAATTATACAATTGATGTCTATTTAACCAATTAAACATGTAGTATTACTAGTATTAAATGAAATTAGTAGCTTAATTATTTGCCTTGTGTTGTAGTTTTGATAATAATTGGCCCATAATGTTCAATGTCCCAACACTAGCCTCCTTTCCAAGAGAGGGAGTGCGCCATAGTCCACCACGCGGGCCCAGTGTAAATACACAAAGAAAATCGCCTGCTTGCGTTCAACTCGTAAGTCGAGGCCGATACCACTGGGGCTCCATTGCAGATTCTATGATTTTGATAATATTTTTTATGTTAGAAATATCACTGTTCCGATGTTCTTATTATAAACTTATTTACAGTTCATTTGTTTCACTTGGTATAGTTCCTTTCTAATATGTATGTTATGATGTATTTATGATAGTTATTATGAAATTTGAATTCTCTAAAATACGCAATGAATTTATCCCAACGTAAATATTATATATTAATCTAAATGTTTATGGGCCTAAATAAAATTATCTATGTATGTAAGTAGATATATATACCGAATTATGTACTCTAAATGTTTTATTGAATTAAATAAATGTTGAAAATTATGAATGGCGAAATCTTAGCTGAATTATTATTATTTTGAGCGTCTAAAAGTGACTTATGTACGAAGGCAGTTCCATTATTTTTCTACGTTTTTTCAAAGTACCTATCACATTAACTAGTTAGGGCCGGATAAAATAAATATTTAAATGAAAAGTTAATTGATTTTTTCATTGACGTCGAGTGTTGCCATTTTATATTTGTTCTGCCTAATAACAGTAAACTCAGCATTATTGTGTTTTATTCAGTTTTAATTTGTTATTGTAATTAAACTGAGCAAATTAAGTAACAATACTGTTTAGTTCTAAGTCTTCGATCAATAATACACTAGATTCCCGATTAGCGCTTCAAAAACGGCCCGAAGAATAAGAGCACAAATAATTTTGTGCTCTTATTTCAAATTAGTATGGTCCAACCATAGCCAACGTTAAAACGTCAAGATGCCGCAATGCGTGTTCAAAAATTGTGTAAATAACCACCGTAACACCAAGATTTTAGGAGGAATATTTTTTTTTCAATAATTTATATAATTATGCATGTGTTTTTCATTATAAAAAAACATTTAAATAGTAAATATGACATCGTTTAGCAAATATTATGATTGTTTGACCAATGTTTGCGACCACGCGCCAACTATTGCAACTATTGTAACAAACATTGACTGTTCTGGAACAGGGAATGCATGGAGTAGTATTATTATTTTATTTGTTGTTTTTATTTGTAGATTTCCTACCAACTTATTTCGCAATGCAGAATGGGTATCTACTGTCGCGAAACTTGACCAGGAAAAATCAGACAAATAAAATAATAAGTAAAAAAAATCAACGGGTTGCTTGCCGGGAGTGGCCGCAGAAGTGAAAACTTGAATACGTTATGCTTTTTTTTTTTACCCATCATAAATAAAGTGCACAACGCCGCTAAAGAAGTTTTCATTTCAAAAAATAATTTGATTTTATACAAAAATATTTTTTATTATTTCTAAATTGCGCGCATAAGAAGACACATCCATTTTTTTTGCGGGTTGATAACAATGAGCCAACCAGCAGACAATTATAGCCAATGCCTTAATAAAATAACTATTATACTAATTTAGTTCTACTACTTTTTTACTACGGTCAAAAATATTTGCCTTCAGAGAAAACGAACGTTCGTCTAAAAAAATATATTATTATTCTGCAACTCTACGTCTTTCAATACTTACTGTATTCTGAGTATTTCTGAGCATTGAAATGTCATACCAAGAATTACGTCTAGTTTCAAAATAGAGTAACACAGAGTACATTATTATATATTAGAGTAAGCACGAAATTGTCAACAAAATGTTTTTAACCTTATTGCTTAAGATGTAAGTTTTATATTACAATAAATATTTTTGTACTTATTATAAAAATGACTGTTTATTTTCAAGCGACATTTTGAATTTATTGCTTTTACTTTCTCCAATGATAGAAGGACTTAAATAAAAATATTTTGCAATCGTAATCAAACTTTATGCTTGAGTGTTAAGGTTTATAATGAATTGAAGTTGTTAATATTATAAAACTTTTTTCTTTATTTTGTAGTAACAAATGTAAATGTTTATGTGTGTGTAAACGTGGCCACTTCAGTGACTTATTTTTGTTCCTGATCCTGTATCTAGTGTATTATTGATCGAAGTTCTAAGTGGAAGTGTTCCTTGCAGTGACGTAAAAATATTTTACTGTAAAAATAAATGAATTACTTCCAATTAATGGCTGGTAAAAAGACTAATATCCCAAATCTAAAAAAAATATAACTTGCGTTTGACAATAAATTGTTGATGTCACAGCAAAGAGTAATTTAATAAGACTGATAAAGAGAAGCCTCTTGAAGCATTTTTTTGACAACTAAATCGAACTAGCAGCGCCACCTGTGAATTGAATCCGAACTAATTCGCAGAAACACTATATATCTATACTAATATTATAAAGAGGTAAAATTTGTAAGTTTGTATGTTTGTAAGTTTGTATGTAGGGGGTAATCTCCGAAACTAATGATCCAATTTCAATAATTTTTTCACTGATAGAAAGCTACATTATTCCTGAGTGCTATAGGCTATAAATTATATTTATATCATACATATTAGCCGAGCTATTGCATTTTTCGTCTAGCAAGTCGGAAAGAAATACCTCCGAAAACAGAATTATTTGCATGCGCTGCCTAAACAGTTGTTTAAAATTGAAAGCAATGTATGGCAACCCGGTTCGCCTTAATTATTTCTACAAAAAAGTCCGCGACACCACATTTCTATCTTTTGTATTTTAAATTTTATATTTCGTTTTATGTTTAAAAAAATTTTTTTTTCGACTTACTTCTGTTTGGATGATTATTTAAACAACAAAATATCAATTTTTATCAAATTAAATTATTTTATGATCACAAGGACATCACAGAGATAAGATTTGCCCTCTACAGTATGTCAATTGGTCATATATTTTCCGAGATAATATAAAATTACTAAACGCAAAATGCTAAAACATTCGCCGAGCTCAACTATCATTCCTACTTCCTACGTGCTTTGTGCGGACGTTTTATCGTTTCAGAGAAGCTTTAAATTAAATAGGTTCCTCACTTAAATTTTATATTTTTAACGTTAACATTTTTAAATGATGGTTTGTATTTTGTATATAGGTAGTGTAATATCTTTTGCCAGCAGCTTCGCCCGCCTGGTTGTTGGAAATTATCCCACGGGAACGGGTACGTTTTTCCGTGATAAAAATTTGCCTATGTGTTATTCCAGACTATAATCTATCTCTGTGCCAAACATCCAGATCCGTTCAGCCGTTTTGGCGTGATTGAGTAACACACATCCATCCATCCATCCAAACTTTCACATTTATAATAGTAGTAAGATAATTTTATTATTATCCGTGTTGGGTTAAAATACATAATGCATTTGCACCTTTACAATGCGAGGCAGGGTGTCGTAAACCTTCATCTACCCCGGTCGCGATGGGGAATGGAACCGGCGAGAGATGTCGTGCGGTGTCCCACAGGGATCGGTTCTGGGGCCGCTCCTGTGGGACATCGGTTACGACTGGGTGCTGCGGGCCGACCTCCCTGACGGCGTCAGCGTAGTATGCTACGCTGACGACACGCTGGTCCTGGCGCAGGGGAGGTCGCATCAGGCGGCGGCTGACGCGATGACACGCGGGGTTGCGACAGTCATTGAGAGGATCCGGCAGTTGGGTCTCGAGGTGGCATTGCACAAATCCGAGGCCATGTCCTTTCATGGACCTCGGAATAGGCCACCATCGGGATCCCAACTTACGGTAGGAGGGGTTCACATCGGCGTCGAGACCACGATGAAATACCTAGGTCTGGTCCTCGACAGCCGATGGAATTTCGTGGAGCATTTCCGACGTTTGGCCCCCAAGCTGGAACGGACTGGGGCCGCCGTCAAGCGGCTCTTGCCCAATTTGAGGGGGCCAAACGCCTCCTGCCGGAGGCTTTACGCGGGAGTCGTGTGGTCCATGGCCCTATACGGGGCCCCGGTGTGGGCGCGTTCACTGCGGTGGCGAGCCGCCCACTATCTGAACGCGCCCCAAAAGGTGGTAGCCATACGGCTTATCCGGGGGTACCGCACGATCTCGGGCGAGGCGGCAAGCCTCCTTGCCGGACTGCCGCCGTGGGATCTGGAGGCGATAGTCCTCGCGCGCCTGTACGAGTGGCGCGCGGAGGTACTAAGCCGGGGGGAAACTCCGTTGCCGCAGCAAATTGCGGCGGAGCGGACGGACCTCCGGCGCGATCTCATGGCGGCCTGGAATCAGCGACTGTCGCAACCCAGCGCAGGGCACGCCACGATAGTGGCGGTAAGACCCCTCTTTGAGAAGTGGCTAGAGAGGCGTCACGGCGCCCTCACCTGCCGCCTGACGCAGGTTCTCACCGGGCATGGATGTTTCGGGAGGTTCCTGCACATCATCAGGCGGGAGAAAACGCCCGGGTGTCACCATTGTGAGGATCGCCCAGAGGACACGGTGCAAACCTGCCCCGCTTGGGCGGAGCACCGCCGTGTCCTCATAGAGCCGATCGACGGCGGTGACCTCTCGCGCCCGGCCCTGGTGCAAGCCATGGTCCGGGACGAGAGGGAGTGGGAGGCAGTCACCTCCTTCTGCGAAAAAGTCACGCTCGCGAAGGAGGTGGCGGGATGGGAGAGAGAAAGGTCCTCCCGTCCCAGCCGCCGCGGGAGAAGCCTTGGGCGTCGGGAGCCACGTGACGACTCCCGGCCACCGTAGGCGCGGGCCTGCGGACGGTGAGTAATGGGTGACTCACCGTCCCATCAGCACCAGGCCCGTGCCGGACTGCGCGTATATGTTCCACGCGCGCCTCAAAGAGATGTCAGCATATGAAGGGGCCCCTCAGGGCCAAGCCTGCCGGGTAAGCGGGATTGTCCGAAAGGGTTACCGCTACCCCGGAACATAAAGGGCTACGGAAGGAACATGGATGGGTTTTAGTCAGTAAGAGTCTGACACTCCCTTCCACTCCACCCAGAGCGGGAGCAGTCATTGGATGATTTCCCAGCCTTAAAAAAAAAAAGGGTGTCGTAAAAGGCGACTAAGTTGAGCAGAAAAGATCACCTCGGTAATCTTTGGAAATTCTGATCCGATTCCAAAAATTCTCTCACTAATGGGAACCTACAGTATTGCCGAGTATCATAGGATATATTCAATGTTAAAACTAGAAATTTTCCGCGGACGAAGTCGCGGGCAGAAGCTAGTATATATATATTTAGTAATATAAGCTTACTGAAACTTTCAATTGTACAGAAAGTTTCATTATTGAAACTTAGTAGTTAGGGTGGCGGCTGAAATAAAACCGTGGAAAATTCATTTAATTTTTTATTTTCGTAATGCTTATGTTTATCGTAATAATAATATTTTAATTCAGATTTCTCCATATAAATTGCTAGTAACTTATAATACTTAAGAGCTAATGTAATATATAGTAATACTTAAGAGCTAATGTATATATAGTAAAATACTTAATAGCTAATGTTAGTAAACAAAACAAACATAATAAACAAAAATAAAAAAAACTATTTTATTGTAATATCTTTGAGCTGCTATTTTGGTATTATCATCACCATTGGCGTATGTTAATTTTCCGGATAAAATACGGTTAATAGATCTGCACCAACTATATAATATTACAGTAATAGTTCAACTAAGTGAGAGATCTTAAGAGGCTGAACCGAAGCCTCTTAAATACTAGATAAAACAAAGGTTAAAACAGTTTTATTTTAAAATTCGTTCAAACTTAGTATAAAAAACCTATTCAAAACGCAAGATAAATAGCATACATACCATGTTAATGTAGTGATGGAATAGCCAAAGCCCAAAGCACTTAATTTATTATTCCGAACTCGATCACCAATTGTAAAATGTTTGTCACAATTTCATCTTCTGATAATAATCGTAATCAGCTGCTGTTTCGAGTTTTCCACCAATGAGAGTGACCCAAGTCTTGAACCGCTCAGGGCATTTTTCAGCATTTGGAAAACGATGCATTGGGGTGCCTAAAATAAGAAAAAATAAAATGTGTTAGCAATTCATTTTATTCAGCTATTTGCTAAGTGTAGTTCAGGGGTAAGTATTATAAACACATAGTTTGTGACTTTGCAAGGATGGTAGAGAAGAAGAAAATAAAACTTACCACCAGGAGCACATCCAAATGCACATAACTTATGCATTATGAACTATATAGTAATTGTAAAACACAACACAAAAACAGCGTCCTTTCGCGATATTGTCCCACACAATTCAAATGATTTCGGAGCGAAAACACCACAACAAGCCGGAGGAGATCAAAGCTCAACTCGGCGCACTAGCTGAAAGTATTTACAGCCGAAATAGAACTGAAAAAACGGAGAAATTCTACAAACATGAAACAACGCTACGAAAGTAGCCACCATTTTGAATTTGACGGTAGTTGTCAATGGTTAACGTTTGTCAGTTGTTGCCATTATCTGTTGGGTAATTTTTATCGGTTGGTTTTACCAAATATTTAATTTTTACTGTGAATGTATGTAAAATAATATGGTTTTAATATTTTGAAATCTCTTGTGAATATATTTTGATTTTGTTAGTCATTTACAGATTGTTTTACGAAACTAGTGACATCTACACAACTATTGAATAAATTAAAAACGACACATGACATAATGACATTTCAGATTTCATGATTCATTTAGGAGATGGCGATACTATCAGTCGAAATAGCACCACATAGCGACTGTCCCCCCCCTGTGTCACAGTG
Organism: Hyppa rectilinea; assembly: GCA_951799385.1. Lineage (NCBI taxonomy): Eukaryota > Metazoa > Arthropoda > Insecta > Lepidoptera > Noctuidae > Hyppa > Hyppa rectilinea. Next base: position 4,275,483 of record OX637303.1, read on the forward strand.
TCACAGACTCAGCGCTTGCGCTTCGTTTGTTGCTTTCGATTGTTTTCCGTTTTCTATTTCTCTAATTCACTTGACCCGGACTGCTTATGGACTGTGATATTCCCCTGTGTGACCCTGTGCGTGTTTATGGACTCCGAGATTTTCCCTGTGTGACATTGTGCTTTTTCTGACCTGGACTGGATTAGTTATTAGTGAACTAGTTTGTTCGCTAAGTACCGCTAAGATGGAAGGTCGTCCCTCGTGGCAGATCGACACAAATTATGTGTATCAACTGCAATATATGCGTCAAGACAGCGCCGATATTGTGCATTGGAACTTGATACAGTGACTACATAACTGTGTAACTGGGTATATCCCCGAATCGTAAGTAGCTATTCTTGACTATGTACCTTATTATTATTAGTTTACATTTAAGATACCACAACTATATTTTGTTCAAATTGTAGATGTTGACAGGGGTACTAAGAACCAGCCATTTTTATGAATACAAGATAGATACAATAATATAAGTTCTGTGTTACTTATTACATGGCTCTGATAGGGTACCATTGCAGATAACAATATTTTCAATTGGTTACAGGTTACTGACAATGACTATGTTTGCGAAGAATGCAGAAATCTTGATATGTTTAGTGTCAATCATGAGTTGCAACAAGAAGTTGCAAGCAGTGATAACCAATAAGCTGGATCAAGTCACCAAGGCCACACTAATGTGTGTCTTTTATGTGGACGTTCTATTCTACATAGACAAAGTGACAGAACACTGAGAGATAACCCCTTTGAACTACAGCAGTCTATGATAAATATTCTAGAGAGCAGATTAGCAACAAGACAGGTATACTAGTAAATTACATTCCTGTTTGTTACACCTGTTTAAAAGTAACGCATTAATAATTATATATGACATTAGAAACACAAAAGAATTAATAGGGTTACCGTCTTGGGTCTCATATTATTTCATCAGGGAATTCCAAGTAAAAGTTTCTATACCAGCAACTGCATAGGAGCTTGAAATTACTGGCCTATTCATTTCTTTTTCTTTATTTGCAGATTACAGATTCTGATCGTGTGCCATCCTTGTTGGTTACGCACTCAAAGAGAAGCACGGCGTGGTAATGTTATTGATGACAGTAGTGTCATCTAGTCTCGTCGGGATCTAGATCCCTACCTAGTAGTTCCCAACCAGCTCAAGAGGACAGAGAACAGCTTGCTGGATCAAATCCAGCAGACCCAACTCCTAATCGTCAAGTAGATGTGCAGAGCATAATTTTGCCAGAGTACAGAAGAGCAGCTAATGCTAACCTTCATTGCGTATTTCCAAATTGCACTAGTACTACACTGCATGGTATATCAGATAATTTACATGCAACTGTTTTAGGTACTCATAAATATTACTTGCCAAGCCTAGCTCGGCTGCTCTGCTCAGAACATTTAATGAGTAATTCATGGGAAACACTATTCCATTCTGACAACAGCATGGATACATTCACTGCTCAGCAGGTACAACATGGTATTTTCATTGGTAAATGCATTCCATCCAACGCTAGACTTTGAGAATGTGCAAGAAATGGATGATAACATTTTCGAATATTGGATAGGCCTAACAAAAGAGAAGTTTAATACTTAATTCCAAGAGGTATCCCGCCTTAGTCAAATAAAAAGAGGCAGTTTAGGCTTAGCAGCTTTATTATTTAAAATGAGGACTGGTGATTCCGATGAAAGAATTGCCACATTAGTTAAAGTTCCACAACGAACCTTGGAGTCGTTGATGGACAAAGTTAGAGAGGTCCTCCTTCAGGATTTTGTACCAGTGCATCTGGGCATAAATCAGATAAGGCGGGAACAATTAATGCAACATAATTTGTTAATACCAAATACACTTTATGGAAATGGTAACAATGCCATTGTAATATGTGATGCCACATACATACATTCAGTCAAAAAAGTATCGGGAAAGGATGATTTGTTTATGGTTCCAAATTCAAATTTTTGTTTTTTTGTAGTTGTTAGATTGGCACAACTGTTTTCCATTTTGGCGCGGAGTTTGAGTTGCATCTGTTATTTATATTAAATACAGTGCTGGTTTTAGTAATATCATATAGTAAATACACTAAATGTCGGCCACCTTACGGATATTCTGACTAAGGATCGCTCTGGCGCCATCAGTTTGCAACGAAAGGATAGCTACTGATGCAGTTTTGGAGAGTTTGATAAATCTATTTCATGTTTATAGGCATAAGGTTGACATTTCTACTAAAAGAAAAAAGTATTAAGGTTCAGATGCGTTGAGAATAAAAAAACCCTAAAGTCGGCCATTTCCGGCCCATGGTCGGTCGCGTTTTTCCCAAATGTCGGCCGGGTATAGGTGTTTTAAATTAAGACTGACAAATTTATTAATATGATTTATTTTGGTAGAAGTCTATTAAGACACTTAAGTATCCATTTGTATTTGTTTAATATTAAAATATTTTTACTGCCTTTCAACAATATTAGGTACTTACTAAAATTATATCAAAGTAAAACATTACAATAAAATAAAAATTAATTATTAACTAAGTTTGTGATAAAAATCGGTATTTAAAATAAAACAAAAACAGAATAAAATTTCAAATATGTCTAAGAGATACTTAAAAAGTGATTATTTGTTAAACTTTTAGCAAACAATCATCATTTATGATTTTCAGTTTTTGTAACAATATTTATCAAACAAGTCGTTAAAAAAAAATTAAAGATTATTATGCTACAGTAAACATGAATTTGTCTATTTACATTTTAAAAAGTCTTAATTTACACAGTCATATAAAAAAAAAATAGTATGTACCTACCTAGCATTCTACATTTTTGAGCTTATTTAGGAACTTTCGTTATAAAATATAATCAACAAAGATTATTCTACCCGTAACATTATTATTAAACTATTTTACAATAAATAGTAACGAAATATTTAACAAAAGAAATGAGTGTTTTTATTTCTCCTTTACAAAAACAAACCTACTTTGACGAAGTAAAAAAATACTAGGCTACTTTAGGAGTATCTAAATCTAAACCATTTAAAATGCAGTGGTGGCAAATAAACTCGTTCGCCGCAACTTCTGAATATTGTAACCCTTTTTTAGTCGTACATTGAAGATGAAACCATTTTGGGCATCGATCACACCCAATGTTTTTTAAATTGTCATCTTCGACATCGCTAACTAGTACCTCCTCACACCCAGCGCAATTAATATGTTTTTTTATTCCTTTAGTCCGTCTAGTTTTCTTCTGTGTAGCTTGTCTTTTCTTTTGAATGGACAACTTTGCTACCGCCCTGGCTTCCTTTTTAGCCGCCATATTCTTTTTCCGGTCCTGGACTTTTTGTATTTTTTCTTTTTTAATATTTTCTTTGTGTTCATAATATTCTCTCCATTTTGGAGAAGATAAAGCAAGTGGCATGATTTCTCCGCCAACTGTGCGAGATCTTCCAAAGCTTAAAGCTCTAGGTGAAAATAAATATTTTCTAAAAGACGGAGATACGGTATGCTTTGAGCTAGAGCCCGGTGTTTTTGACGCAGTTGGTGTTAACCTGCTGATAATTCAGCAAACACTAGTCCTAGTGTTTGCTGAATTATTCCTTGATGATAATGGGGTTCGATCAACTCGCGGCAAGTATATTGTATTATCAAAAGTAATATCATTTGGAACCTCCACTTCGTTAACGAAACTTTCCGGCAATGAAAATAACGACTGTGAATCGCAATCCATTTTCTCAATTGTTTCGGATTCAACGTCAATGGCGTCGAAATCCACGTCTGGCTTCTTGAGAACCATAGATTTTGATATCGGTAATATTTTTTTTTGTGATTCAGTGTCAAGTGACTTTGTATTATCTATAATATCATGTACTAAAGCAGTAACAATAACTTCCCCGAAACGTAAATCAGGTGACTCAGATCTCTTGAGCTCGGGAGTATCGTTGAAATAATTTGAAGAAGGCAAAATCTTCTCTTCGTTAGGATTTTCTGCGATATGATTTTCAGGTGCTGCTGGTATAACAATAAGTGGTATTTCGGTATCCTGGTGGTCTAGGTTTTCACCGGTGTCCTGAGGTATGGCGAAGGCGTTGGTTTCTTGTTCTGGGTAATTAATCACTAGCACCTCTTCATTACGTTGTGTTGATGTAACCTTATTTTGATATTTGTTAAACTGAGACGATTGGACAAATTGCTTTTCGGTCGCTGTACTACTTAGCTCATTTAAAGCATCTTTTAATTTTTCCACTTCAATAACTATACCCTTTTCTTTCAGATCGTTACAAAAATACGTTAATACTTCTACAGTGGTTTCAATGTCTTGACTCGAGGGAATCGTTGATATTCCATTTATTTTTTCCATATTTTCCAAAGTGTTTTTAACACATTTGGAATAATCCACTGCATTGGGATTAAAGGGGTAAAGACCGCACCTTTCAAACCCATTTTTTATTGTTTGTGACATATCTTTGTCTAAGACCTTCTGCAACAATGGACAAAACGTTACTTTGCTCAAGGGTTGTCCCTGCTCATCCTGCCAGGCTTTAATAGTTTTTCGCCATTCAGACTTAAAAGGCCGAAACACACTTACATCAGCGGGCTGAAGGATGTGCGTGGTATTTGGTGGTAAAGCGTACAGAATTATTTGATTTGCGTCACAAAATTGAGATGGGATTTATGACCGTCAACAAATAAAACGACAGGTTTTTTTTACTTCATTTTCTTCGAGCCATGCGTTGACACCGTTAGCAATATATTCGTAAAAAAGGTCTCCTCTCATCCAGCCACTTTCCTATATTCCCAAGATAATTGTCGGCGGCACACTAAGTGCAACTTCTTTAGGTGGTTTTTTAACATATGGAAAAACTACCATCGGGGCTACAAGTTCGCCAGCAGCTGTGATGACTATCATAACAGTGATAGTTTCCTTTTCACTGCCTCGTTTCACTTCGTAGATATTTTTCCAGCCTTTTGGTCCTATAACCTTGCCTGATTTGGACAAATTTGAAAGCTAGTCTCATCACCATTTAGAATGCGGTTTGGGTCTTCCAGAATGTCTAAGTTGTTTGTTTTAGTCAGGAACTCTAAGAAGTCTGAAAACCATTTTCGTATACACCGTTACATTTTGATCGTTTTAATCCCGTGGAGGGTAGATCCAGTGTATGAAACACTATCGATATATGAAGAAAAAAGCGAACCAAACCACTTGCAATCTTTGCGACTGCGTGGTATACCCAACCCGCAAATTCCGTCGGGTCAAACAATTGTGGCAGCTACTCAGCGTTTGTTAGATCACGGACAATTCCGTACTCCCTCACACGCTCAGGGCCGTGGTCGCCAACCGGTCTACACACCTGAACTAGACGAAGAAATACTCGAGTACTTCGAACGAGATCCCAGGCGTAGCACAAACATGGCTGCAATTAGCTTTGACGTGAGTCAATTCTACGTTTGGAAGCTCTTGCATACAGAAGGACTCCATCCGTATCATTTTAAAAAAGTACACGCCCTCCACGAGAACGACGGAGCAGCTAGAATCGCATTTTGCCAGTGGTTACTAAACAATCGCCAAGTTAATATTCTGTGGACGGACGAATCAACTTTTACGCGTGTAGGACTATTCAACCAACGAAATGAACATTTTTGGGCATTTAATAACCCACACGTGATAAGTGAGTGTAGACATCAAGTCCGGTTCAGTATCAATGTGTGGGCTGGTATAATAAATGATACAATTATTGGCCCGTATTTCGTAGAAGGTAATTTGACCGGCGGGACATACTTAAACATGTTGCAAAGTGTGATCCCAGAATTAATTGAGGACATACCAGTAGCGTATTTAAATAACTTTTACTATCAACACGATGGATGCCCAGCACATTACGAACGTAATGTACGTAACCACCTCAATTCTGAGTTTGGAGATCACTGGATTGGACGGGGGGGCCCAGTTCCTTGGCCAGCAAGAAGCCCGGATCTGACACCGCTGGATTTTTATTTGTGGAGTGAGGTAAAGCGTTTGGTGTACAGAAACGAGCATCAAACTCGTGAACAAATGAAAAGTGCGATAGTGGACGCGTTCGATGTGCTAAAAAGTGACAGAGACACATTATTGAAATTAAAAGACAATCTTATTAAACGTGCAAGATTCAAAGGAATGGTTTACATTTTGAACAATTACTGCGCTATCGTGAAGTGTAGCCAAGTGCCTAAGTGCTAATAAATAAATCAGAAGTGATTTTGGTATGTAACATTTTTTTTTTAATCTTGTAATCAGAACTTTTTCTTTTCAAATCATTGTAAATAATGTTGATTCCACATTTTTAAATACGCCATAACTAGCAGTCCTGTAGAGTGTATTGACTTATTTTTACATTTAACTTTTTTAGCATAATTATTTCCGTTTTATTATGTGGGCCTTTCTCTACTAACTGGAAACTTGTCTATTGACAGTTGTCCCAACCCTATTTTTCTAGAAAATTAAAAATTTAATATGTTAAGTTGATAGATAATTATAAAATAAATACCTGTAAACAAGAAACCATTGTAATTTTCCCGTATTTTTCGAATTATAGGCAATTTTGTAAAAAAATGCGGCAGAGGACTGTTTTGCCACCCAGAGGACTGTATTTCCCACCCAGAGAACAGTTTATGTCAATGTTTATATGAAGAAAAACACAATATTAATTATAAAATGTAATCACATACATTCTCTTCTTTATTGAATATACTGAATCACATACAGAATTTAAATACTTATATTTATTAGGAACAATTTGTGAGTTTAACTCTCTAGCAACGAATTAAAGTAATTATAATCAAAATTAAGCTTACATACTAAGAATCAGCCTTGTTAATGATCAGTGCAGACTTATTTCTCAAAAACAGGTACAGGTATATTAAAATAATAAAATATTCGTTTCCCTTTTAGGGCAATATCTGGGTTTGGCAACTTCTTCAATACTTGGTCAAAGGAAACATCAGAAACATCATTTTCATCGACTCTGAATGTGTGTCCTTTGTCATCACAAATTTTTAAGAAGGTTACTGTTAGTTCGCCTTCTTCCGTGTCTATCTTATTGATTACTGCAGCATAACAATATTCAGTGTTTCTTACTAGAAATTTAACCAAGACGTAATCACCGATGGTGTAATTCTGTTGGTTGATTGAACTAGGTCCAGCCAGTGCAGCGTCGTCGTCGGTCTCCATTGTGGCATCCTGTGAGTTGTCCATGTTTTCACTTTCAGAGTCTGTGTAAATATCATCTACGTTAAGTTTTGTCTTGTTTTTGTACTGTAACACTCCTAAATTGAAATGCTGGCACTCGTCTTCACAAGTGCAACTTAAACTTTTCATTATGAGTTTAGCGGCACTTGACGCTGATTCCAAAGGACTTAATATTTCAGCCTTTACCTGATGGATTTTTAGAGTGCCATTAAAGCTTTTTAAATTAACTGTTTCATTTTGAAGGTCGTCTGTCAATTCTTGGATGGCTTTATCGTCTATTGTGAACAAGGTAATTGCGGAACATCTTCGTTGAATGGCCTCTAAAAATGATTCCAAGGTATCAATATCATGTCCTGTAGCGACGACGGCATCAGCGGTTCTCTTGCAGGTTGCTCCAATGCCATCAGGGGCCCCTTTGCCATGGCCACTCTCTGAATAGTTCCACGTAAACTTCTTCACATTTAAAACCTCTTGTTGAAGCCTTGATGCCAGGATGTAAAACATCGTTTTGTTTCTGTATTGAGTTACGGGTCCATCGCTGACGAAGTGGATGCTCTTTATGTTAGGTGGGAGAGTTTTGAAGATTGGCCGCAAATGTGCCCAGATAGCAGCTGGTGAATGTGTGAGATTTTTGGAAACGGTACAATAAGACTTGATAGAGTCTTTGGTATACACTACCACAGTATGAAGACTTAGCTGAAGTCTCGACCCTCCAAAATGGAATGCTTGGATTTCTTGACCGTATTTGGAACAATAATTTTCGGAAAAATCCATATGTATGATAGCGTCTTCGTCGGTAAGGTTTTGTTTATATTTCTTGATAGCATTGTATTGATGGGTAATATTTCTCTCGTGTTGATAATAGGCTTCCAAATCCTCGTGCAGCTCTTCTATTAGTTCTCGAGGGCGAACCGTGAACGTTTTCTTTAGGTATTTGGTAACTGTTCGAGCATTCTTGGTCTTGGGGTCGTTGTAAGTTTGTTTCTCGGATATCCATTTTTTAAATTCAATAGGCTTGCTGTCATCAAACTCCCTGTAGTCAGGATTCTTGTCAAAACAGCGTTGGCAGGTTCGTGACAAACATAGTTCGTCATAGCGATTACAACATGTCTTTTCAAGCAGTGCAGTGTGACTATTGTAAGTCAAAATTCTTCGCCTGTGCAATGCTGACAGTTTCAGATCCATGTTCGCGTGCTTTATGCAGAGGCACGTGTCACGTTCGTTTACATTTGGTGTTATGACCCAGAAAGGACGTAGACGACAAAACGTTGTGTAGCTTATTTTAAAATGTTCAGCTTGAAACTTCTTGTATAAATTTGCGATGCTATCCGATAGATATCTTTTCTGTTTTTTAACCCCTTTTCTGGTCAGGCATTCTCGTTTTCCTGCGCCAAGTCTGCTGTTGTCATCATTTTCATAGAAGGTTCGTACAGTATTTATGCAATTAGATGAAATTTTGTCTTTACGAGTCCGAAGCTTGGGTAATAAAACTGATTGACGCGCTGACTTCTGAATTGTTTTATAAGATATAGCACTATCTTTGTTTCGCCATAACTTGTACTTGTGTATTAGTTTACCGGACACGACTTTCCCGAATATTTGTTTTTCTTTGCAGGTTTTTAAATTAGCGTAGTTTTCTTTCAGCTGTGCATTCAACACTTCACCGAATAGTGCCTTTTTGACTACTTCTCTGCGAGTTTCTGGCGAATTACACATTTTTGTAAGTTTAGTGTTAGGTGTGTCTACATTTTCCTTTGTCTTAGCTTTTTCCAAACGTTCTAATCTCTTCCTATACTTCTCGGATTTTTTTTTGTAATACTCGATCTTTTTGTCTTTATCCTTGTTAATTTTGTCACGTTTCTTTCTAGCATTACGCTTTCTCGCATTACTTGCATCACTTCGTGGAGTGTTCATAGGTAGTATTGATGGAGAGGCAGAACTTTGAGGAGAAGGTGAACCCTCGGATTCGGGCGTATTTTGTCGTACAAAATTGTTTGTGATTTCTGTCAAAGCTTTTTTTTTTGCGCGATAGGTAGCACAGTGCTTTCTCCATTCTTTCGTCACAGCTTTGTGTTCACGTCGACTCATATCTTTAACAGGCTTTCTTGTACCTATTTCCTTCTTTCTTTGGTAGTTTCGTCGTTCTTTTTCCTTCAATTGCTCTCTTTTTACAGGGTCATTTTTTAGCCGTTGATATCTTAATCTTTCTGCAATTCGTTTCTGCTCTTTTATTTCTTCTTTCGTTTTAGGTTTCTTCTTTGGTGGCATTTCGGCAATACTAAAACAATAAAACATACTTTCAATATTCAAAAAAAAACTACAGGTAGTTACTAGGTACGTGTTATTTGGAATATAAATTCCAAAATCCATAATAATAGAAAACAAAAGACCTGAATTAGCGTGACAGGCCAATGTAAGAAAGAAAGAGGCTATCGACAAGCAGTAGGTTAGTGCAGACTATAAAGAATATTAATAAAATACACGGACGTCAAATAAAACAGTCCTCTGTCACATTGAACAGTCCTCTGTGTTATAAATTTCCAGAGGACTGTTGCACAGAGGACTGTTATTTTTACGTAAAAAATGTCATAACACGTATCAGTTGAAATATTACTTCATAACACAGAAACAGCTATAAATTATCACACAGAGCAATTTCTTTGTTAAATAAATGAAATTATAGCACATAAAACAGCGTAAAATAGACTTACCAGAGGAATGTTCACTCAACACTACAGAGACGTGGCTCCCACACAGATGCGAAGTTGTCACTGCGCAAAATGGCGGCGACTTGTTTAGCATGGCGACCGAGCAAACTTCACACTGTTAACGTTCGGTTTCAAGGGAAATGTAACCACAATAGTGTTTAATATTTTTGTCATTGCGATATTCAAATTGTGACAGAGGACTGTTCAAAAATGTAAGGACAAAATTCGAACACTAGTTTTAGTACTAAAAAATTCTCTAAAATTATAATTGTTTTTTGTTCACATGCATTCAATATTCTTTATGTTTATAGTGTTATAAGATTTTACATTTTTAAATACAACTAATAAAAACCGAACCGAATCATACACGATCCGGAATTAGGACATAACAGAGGACTGTTTTTAGTGGCTTTTAGACCGAATTTGCGAAATGATTATGATTCTAAATATTGATTAAGCTTGTCTCCTTATATAACAGGTTATATATTATGTGTTTTAATAAATAAAACTATGCATTAATATAGCCAATGTAAAAAAAAATGCTTGGACCACGATTTTCCTGTTAGTAGAGAAAGGCCCATGTATGTCCGGAAACCTAGGCACAAAGCAATTATGACGGTCCTAAGCCCGTAAAAGTATGAAGGAAAATTTGGAATCATCTAATTTGTTTACGAAACATTAATATCAGCTGAGCGAGTCAATAACCTAGTTGATCGGGCGCGGGCGGAGTGTAGGTACGCACCGACGGACGGCGGCGGCGCGACGCGATGTGTAGGTATGTAGGTAACTAACTTGTGGCGCTACTATTGGTTTCATGCGTTTTGCGAATATTACGTTATCACTTGCTATTTTTTTTATTTTAAGAGATACAATGCTGTGAATGCCTCTGTTGAATAGTATTTTGTAAGTGAACCCACCCGTCCAAGGGATTAAAACGATCAAAATGTAACGGTGTATATTCTTCTGTGACTACTGCTCTTGCAGTATTTATGCTCTCCGGCGTTCGCTGACTGAGTACTGGGTGCCTTTTCATAAATAATTCATACCATTTTTGGCCTGGAGTATCATTTTTGAAAGGATTTGGTCTCTTTTCACCTTTCATTATTTTCTTAACACTATTTATTAAATCTGTTTTCTTTCTCGGAAAACCGCACTTGGCAAGTTGTATTAGCCATTTAACTAATACTTCTTCTTCGGATGGGTTTAAAACCGAAGGACGTCCAGATTTAAAAACATCTATGTCTATGCGACCAGCCAATCTGTCCTGTAAAGTCGTTCGTGGGACGCTAAATAGTTTAGAGGCTGCACGAATGGGCATTCCATTATTTATTGCCTCAAGAGCTTCTTTTATTTTGGTGCGATCGTAACCACATAATTTTCTTTGTTTCCGTGAAGCACCTGGATCTCCCTGCTCTGTCATTGTAGTACTTACCTTAAATTAAAAGCATTAAGTGAAAACTAATTTAGTATCTAAAAGCAGCTTATTGTCACATGCAGGTAAATGAATCAATGAAAAATACACGACCAACCATTTATATTTTTTAAGCTAATAAACAAGGGTTTAATAGATAGCAACTTCCAAAGAGCAATTTATATTTATTTGCCAAATTCCCAAACCATAATTAGCTACCTTAAATATTTGTCAACTCCTACATTTAAACCTGACGTCTTTATAATATTAATAAATTATAATAATACATATTTAATTATGAATAAACTAAAAATGACTACCAACCCAATCAATGAAAATATACAAAAGTAATCAGCCTGTATAGTGGCGCTCGAATTCGAGGCTGGTCGACATTACGATCTTAAATATTTCTAATGTCGGCCCCTATTTCGTGTACCTTATTTCTCGAGATTCAACTACTATCACCCCGGCCGGTATTTGACGATTAAACGTAAAATAGATTCATTTGCCTAAAACCTCTCCAAATTCTCTTGTTGAACCAATGGAATGAATACAATTGGGATTTATAAAATAGACTGCATTTACTTTTAGTCGGCCACGGCCGACAATCGGGTTTTAAGTCAAAACTGGTTCTCTATTGGCGGCCTCCTATTTTACCCTTAAAGCAATACGCAAAACATTGAAAAAACGATCTCAAAATAAAGTAAAAATAACTTGTTAGTGATAATAAAGCTTAAAACAATAAAAAAGAAAAGCCTTACCGTTGTAATAACTATCTCCGAAGTATGGGTATTCACATCAAGTAAGCTACTTTCACAAGGAACTTGACGTTTCAACGGCGCAATCGCTACTGACGCTCAGTGTGCGAACAGCGAATGACGTAATCGGATATTAACGGTTTGTACATATACAGTATGAACTAAGGTTGCAATTCGAGTGGCAAAATTGTCACTTAATTACCTTTTGAATGAACGCAAGCTGAAAACGTACAGACGGCCGAAGATTGGGGAGGGGCCGACGTATGGCGTATTTACTAGTGTGTATTGCGAATTTCATAATGGACAAAAATATCGAACAAAGAGTTTGTCTTAAATTTTGCATCGCCAATGGAATTTCGTGTTCGGAGTCACTGAAAATGTTACAGAAGCGGTCGAGATGTGATGGAAGATTTGCCTCGCTCTGGTAGGCCGTCGACGTCTGCAACTGAAGTTAACATCGCAAAAGTGAAGAAAATAGTGACTGAAAATCCCCATTCAACTCTGAGAGAGATAGCCGCCGAACTTTCTGTATCTCACGAGTCGATCCGTACCATTTTAACTAATCATTTAGGTATGAAACATGTTGCTGCTCGGCTAGTCCCAAAAGATCTGAATTTTCTCCAAAAACTCAATCGCATGAAAGTCGCTGAGTACATGCTAGAACGAGTCAGTTTAGACCCAACATTCATGAAACGCATTGTTACTGGTGACGAAACGTGGGTTTACGAGTTTGACATGCAAACTAGTCAACAAGCTTCGGAGTGGCGCCTTCCAACTGAACCGAAACCGAAAAAACCACGCCAAAGTCGATCAAAAGTCAAAGTCATGTTAACTGTTTCCTTTGACTATCGCGGTGTTGTGCACTCTGAATTCTTACCGGAAGGTCTAACGGTAAATAAAGAATATTATTTGAGCGTTATGCGGCGTTTAAGAGAGCAAATTCGACGAAAAAGGCCAGATTTGTGGAAAGAAAATTCTTGGATTTGGCTCACGACTGTATCATGTTAGTTATACTAGTAGTAAAACAACATATCAATGCACATGTTTTTATAATAAGATCATGACTTTTCGAGATTACAATCACACGCCATTACCCTCAGTCCCTGACTAGTGTTGTGCTTTTTATCATTCACTATACACTAGTGATGTCAACTTACTAAACATACTACATCTTTCCCGTATAATTTTAATTAATTTTAACAAACATAATCTGCTAAATGTTTTGGAGGGATTATGTTTCTCCTAGGTCTCAACTGAAAACCTTGCACTTGCTCTTGGGCATCTTCCACTCTAATTACATCTTGATCATTACTATTCCTTCTTTCCCTAAATACATTTTGTTCTTCTGATTGTAAATGTTCATTGTTTAATAAATCCAAATTACATTTTTGTTGAACACTCGCCCGGTGAATCGCGCGCAAAGCGCACGCGTGTTATTGTTTCTGCCGAGTGATTAAATATTTTGCGTATACCTACGTTATTCGTTTTTTATGGAGGAAATTATCGATGATGAAGATATCAATGATTCAGAGGTTTTAGTTAGTTATCAGCGAGAAAGTGAAGAAACACAAATGGATAATGTGGATGATGAAAATACTTGTGAAGACGGGAGAAGTAATGCGATTAAGAGGAAAGAGAGAGAGAAGATGATAATAGTGCAGAAGATGATTTTATTACTGTTGTAAGAAGGAAGCCTAAGATATTTATTCGAAGTGATTCTTTAGAAATACAAGGTAGCAAGAGGGTAGATGGAAATAAAAATCAAAATGACCAGTTGGAAGATATTAATATTTATGAAGTTTGTATTACGACAATGGAAAGTTTGCCTAAACAAATGGCTTTGGCTAAACTTCTTAGAGCTGAGAACATCAAAGGGATCATCAGAATTAAATATAAAAGTATCAACAAAGTACTACTTCAGTTTAATGAAGAGGAGGAGGCCAATAAATTACTGAATTGTCAAAAATTTAAAGAGATGGGTTTCAGATGTCAGAACGTGAATGAACTGTCTTTATCCTATGGAATTGTTAAGGGCGTAGACATAGAATTAAGTGAAAAAGAGCTACAAAATGTACTAGAAAGTGAGTCCGAAATTATCTCTGTGAACCGACTCAAAAGATTGGACACAGAGAGTAAATGGACCGACAGTGAGACCGTAAGGGTTTGTTTTAAGGGAAACGTCTTACCACCACACATATATGCATACGACTGTCGCTTTAAAGTTGAGGCGTACGTGTTCCCTGTGACTCAATGTTCAGGGTGTTGGCAGTTCGGACATGTTCTTAAGTTTTGCCCAACAAAAAAGAAGGTATGTCCAAAATGTGGAGGTAATCATGAAAACTGCGACATAAAAGAATTTAAGTGTCTAAATTGCAAAGGTCCACATTTTGTTTTAGATAAAACATGCCCTTTATATTTTAAAGAAAAGCAAATAAGATTAATTATGAGTAAGGAACAAGTGCCTTACCGAAGAGCTCTTCAATCGTTTATGGAGAATCGTGAAAAATCGTTGAGTTTATCTCTAAATTCACTTAGACCTGTTGTTACTACACGTACAGCAAGTGGTGGGGACACGGATAGTGACAAAGTAGCTAAGGCAACAGTGCATACAGAACCAACGCCATTGAGTGTATATTCCATGGAATGCACTGACAAGGCGCCTGTAGAACTAAATTTTAGTAAGGCCGTATCATCACAGTCTAAAACTAAAACCCGAAAGGCGAAGCAGAGAACAGAAGTAGTTCAATCGGAGTCGGAACATATAGTGGAAGAAGAAGTTGAAATAACGCGGAAAGAAGAGGGAGAAAAGGGTACCCAACAAAATGAACAATTACGGTATAGATTTGAATTTACTAAACTAATTTTAAAAATTAAGTGTATTGTTATGTCGGAAGATAAATTAGAAGTTAAAGTTGTCTCGGTTTTAAAAATGATTTGGGAGGAATTTTTGAAGATATTAGTGATTTCTAAGGGTGAGCTTATTGAAAAGTTTTTTAGTTTTATAAATGGGTAATAATGCTCAAGATAATATTCCTATAAACATATTTCAATGGAACGCACAAAGTTTACGTCCCAAATTAATATCATTTAGGGAGCTTTTAAATCAAGAAAGAATACATATTGCTATTTTAAGTGAAACATGGCTGGATAATGAATTTCACCTTAGTATTAATGGCTACAATGTTTATAGATCAGATAGAGTAGATTCATATGGGGGCGTTTCAATATTGGTACATAAGTCCATTCAATCTTGTTTGAATCCAATTTATGTTTCTAATTCGGGAATAGAAATTGTCTGTGTAAAATTAATGAACTGTAAAGACGTGGAATATGTTGTAAGTGTTTATTGTCCTTCCTCTGTGCACACCCAACAATCCCATTGGGATGAAATTTTTTCATCGTTCTCCAAAGCAACTATAATAGCGGGAGATTTTAACGGACATCACTCCAACTGGTCGGTAAAAACCGATACAAGAGGTGTTCAAATTATGGATTCAGCCCTAGACAATTCATTCGTTTATCTTAATAATGGAATGGCTACGCGGCACATACGGGTATTTGATACAAAAAACTGGCCAAAACCTTTTTTTGGTAATTTTGGGTCAATTGTGCCTCCTAATTATTTTTCATATTAATTTTAGTACAGGGTGGGCCAATAATTTTTGCACTTTTAAAACATGAATAGAAATAAAACTACAACTGTTATTTTGTTGATTATATATTTAACGTTTTGAAAATTTAATGAAATTTATTTTTTAAAAATGACATCGTCGAGATGTGCACCGTCTCGTCGTTGGCACTCTAGCAATCGACTACGCAAACTTTGGAAAACTCGCTGACACATGCTGCGGGGGATCGCGGCTATCTCGTCGTGGATGTTTTGTTTTAATTGGGATATATTCGTCGGTTTATTAAGGTAGACTCGACTTTTCAGGTATCCCCATAAGAAAAAATCGCATGGTGTAAGATCCGGGCTTCTCGGAGGCCATGGAATATCACCTCTGCGAGAAATCAATTTATTCGGAAACATTTCTTTGACTACCGGTAAAGTCACATTTGACGTGTGGCATGTTGCTCCATCTTGTTGCATCCAGGTCCTGCTGTTGTATCCTTGAAATTCATGCAACTGCGGCGTCAAAAACTCTCGCAACATCTTGACATATTCCGCTGAATTCACAGTTACATTATCTCCTTGATTATTTTCAAAGAAATACGGACCAATTATGCCCTTTGCTGATATGGCAGCCCATACTGTCGTTTTAGGTGAATGAAGTGGCTTTTGGTGTTTAAGGCGAGGGTTTTCCCTGCTCCAATATCGACAATTGTGCTTATTCACGTGCCCGTTGATGTGAAAGTGGGTCTCGTAACGTAGGAATCGTTGTTTTTGTAAAATTGTTTAACACAAAAAGCACGCTGTTGTCCCGTGAAGCGCTCCATCGTGACTAAAATTGCATGTAGCGACGCATAGTTTCCCGCCACCCGCGCACCCCTCCTTCCAACGGTATTCGAGAAATTTAGTGTTGCTATTTGCAAAAATTATTGGCCCACCCTGTATAACCCAATCATTTCTATACCCTTTTCTCCAAAGGGACTTACGTGTGAAATAAAATCGAAATAAAATAAAACATTATTTTCTATTTCAAGCATTATGGTGATTTATTTGTACAATAACTAATAAAAAAAGCATTTAAAAATACACAATGATTTAAAAATAACGCTTACTTTTTACATAACCTTACAAAATACATAAATGAAAAGCTATTTACAAACTGTAATTTACATCGAAATAAAAGTTAAATATACATTTTCTTGTAATATTTACAGAGAAACTTATACAGCTAATATTCGTCAGACTCGCTATCGCTATCTGCTTGATCAGTACTAGTGCCCGGGTCAGCATTATCAGTGTCAGTGTCCGCGGGACACTCGTATTCAACTTTAAGAAATTGTAGAATTTCTTGCGATAGTGGTTTCCTGTTCCTTTTGAATTGCATTCTGCTGCTGCTACTAAGAAAGACATCAGAGGTCAGAAGAAGGCGGTTCATGACATCTTGGAGGCAATTCTTTCGCGAAAACTTTCTTGCAAAGTTTTGCCTGTATAGGCGGAAATGTTTATTCCGCGACTCAGCTGCCTCCTCTGATAATTGTCCAATCGGCAAAAGAGCATGTTTGATTACCAAAGCCCCATGACACAAAACTTTATGCAAAGTTGGCGTCATGGGGTGCCAGTTGTATAACTGCACATATAGTTCGGCTGTTGACTTCAGAAACACCGAAAATTTTTCCGTGTCAATAGAGAACCCACTCGAAATAACTTCTAGAATCAACTTGAGGTTCTTAAGGAAGTTTATATCAATCCCTGTTATTGAGGCAGTTGTTACAGGATCGGCAAAGAATCTCCTAGAAGTATTTACATCGTTAGTATTTCCAAAGCCAGCTTTCGGCACGTCTACAAGCAAGCCCATTTGCTCTCGAAAGGCCTCTTGAATCTCTTTCTTTTTATCTGCCGAAAGCTGCTTTTCCTCCTTGTTAAGCCTCCATTTTTTGATAGGTAGTTTGTAGGCTATATGGAGACATGTTTCGAGAAATCTAATCCGAGCGTGCAATATTGATAGTCCAAATTTGAGCGAGTTCGAATCTATCAAACTTTCGTCGGTTTTAAGATTGTTGAAATCTTTGCTGGTCTGCTTGCATATGTAGCACTTCATTGTTGACGTGGTATTAGTTGCGGCATTGCACACTTTACCATCTACCATTGTAAGCACAAGTGTGTGCGACACCTTTATGACTTTATTGTCAGCCTCAACTTCAGTGGGGTTTATGTTTTGTGCCTGGTTTTCAATGTGTGCTATTTCGGATCGAGTCACTTCATTATTTTCATGCACAAACTGAATCCTTATAGGACGGCAAAATCGGCAAGATGAAGGAGCTGGATTCTGCCACCAAATCTTCAGTTGGCCATTCACATTACTTGTCAGTCGTAGGGGTACTAATGAGCTTATAAAAACATGGGCATCGGAGCCTGACTCATCTTGGATTTTTTGTTTAAATTCTTGTGCTTTCGAGCCATGACATCCCCATTTGCAAATGAGTTCCATATTCTGCCCTTCAATTTCTGTTGCTGTCATTAACACTTTCTGGAGGTACAGGCAAAGGCGTTGAGTGGTGTGGTCAAGAAGATCTTGTAAAGTAATTTCTGCTATCGATTCGGAGACAATAGATTTAGGATAGCACTCCGTTTTCGCTCTCTGTAGGAGAGAATAACAGGGGTATATATCCTCCTGCCCATCTCTTATCACATTATATTGTTTGCGCGTTAGGTCGGCTTCCACGTATTTAATCAGTGCTTGTGTTATCGTTAACTTGCCGCTTTTTGAACTTTTGTCGGCTGAACTTATGATTTTGCGGAATCTAGTGGCTCGTCTCGGAGTCGCTGAAGCCTGTTTTATTATTTGAGACAAATCATTGTTGCCTGCGGCTCGTTCACTCATCACAGCAGCATACGTCAACTCTTCATGCGATATTTCTGATCTCACTTTCTCTGTGTTGCGCCTTTTGCTTCTTTCACTACATTCTTGGAATTCCTTAAGAGGTCGGCCGGGTTTATTGTGTCGCCAAACAGGTAGAGAAATTTTTTCTTTAAGCCATTGTTCATTCGTTTTTCGGAAACGACATTCTTTGTAGCTTGCTGAGGTCCATTTTAGCTTGTAATGATGTTTAAATGATTTTAAGCAATGGCGGAGTACTTTAGTTTTGTCCTCGGGGCATTTGGTCATTTCAATTAGTTTATGCTCAAGAAAGTCCAGTTTTTTATCTAAATTTTTGTAGTCGCACTGTTTTATTACGTTAAACATATCCTCTCTTGTTATTGTCATCGATGACTCATCATAAGGACCTGCCAACAAGAAAAAATCTATGTTAAAATCAAAGAAACACAAAGTGTTGTTTTTTTTTCGAAAAAAACCTATTTTTGTTCAGAGGCTATAATTCATAGGGGCGGAAAGAGGCGGAAGGTTTTTCTCTTGATATGAAATCTAGAAGGTTCAAAGAACACGATTATGTATAAACTTTAGCTTAACTATGTTTATCTGATACTTAATTTGACGAAGGAAACCTATTTTACGTGTTTTTTTTGCATAAAAATACTCATGACTTTATGGTACAATTAAAGAATGAAAAAGTGATCCTAACAGTAGCACAATAGATTCAAAATAAAGTTCATACCTGTGCCTGAAGATTCCATGATGGTTTTTGGGGTTTGCACTAAACACAACAGTATGATTAGTCTTAAACAGCAATTGAAATTTGCGAGCGCCGAGAAAACAAACGTGTCACTAGCACAACAGATGAGTTCCGACTGACGTTGAGGGCGCATGGAGCGCTCTAGCCCCTTCTGGGTACCGGTTTCTTAATGAATAGAGTGTCCCATTGTTAAAACATAACAAAGGATAGCTGCGCGGTTACTATTGTAAAAATGACTTTTGGCCAGTTTTTTGTATCAAATACCCGTATGTGCGCGGGTGAAATTAGTAAGCGGGAATCTGCAACAAACTTCGCCAGATGTTACATTTGTATCGTCTGATATCGCGATAAAATTCGATTGGCAAGTGCTCAACGAAAATATCGGTAGTGATCACTTAATCATTAAAATGTCAATTAATATTGCCAATAGTTTCAGTCCTACTAAAAAAAGAAATTATAAAAAGTCTAATTGGGTAGAGTATCGTAAAACATTGACAAACAATTTTCATTCTTATAACAATAATAATGATCTGCAGGAGATGTATAACTTTTTTGTAAAACTCATTAATTATGCGGGAGATAAACATATTCCATATATTAAATGTTGTTTTAATCCCACAAATAAATTTAAACCAAAAGACTACTGGAACACGGAATTGTCTGGAATAGTTGCACAGAGGAGATTGGCGCTGTCTCAGTTTCGTCGTAACCCTACTCCAGATAATTTAGATAAGCTAGAAGTTAAAACATTAGAAGCACAAAAATTAATAAGCAAAGCTAGGTCAGGAGGTTGGCAAAAAATGTGCGACTCCATTGATCAAGTAGTTTCTGCTCCGGAAATGTGGCGCCGCATGAGATGGATGAAAGGTTACAGACAAACAAAGAGTTATCCCCCTCCTGATAAACAAAAGAAGTTGTTGTATTCACTTACTCCCGACTATGTTTTAAATTCTATGCCCAACTTTGCTTCAGTTAATGAAACTTTAGAGTGTAATTTTAGTATTCAGGAGCTAGAATGCTGTCTTAAAAAAAAAGATTCAGCTCCGGGCGAGGACGCGATTTCACATTCCATGCTTTATCATTTACCTGATGTAGCCAAATTATTCTTACTGAATATATATAATAAAATTTTCAGCTCTGGTATTGTACCCCATCAATGGCGAAATGTCCAAGTAATTCCTATACCTAAATCCAATAATAGTAGTTCTGATATGAAGCTTCGACCTATTTCTTTAATCTCATGTCTGTGTAAGGTGTTTCATTTAATGTTGTTTAAACGTTTAGAGTGGTACATTGAAAAGAAAAGAATTCTTGCATCTCATACTGTTGGTTTCAGGAAATCTCATTCCTGTTTGGACGCTATTACCCGTTTAGTTACATATGTACAAATAGGATTCTCTAACAACCTTCCAACTCTAGCGTGTTTCCTGGACATTGAAAATGCATACAATAATGTGTCTGTTGATGTAGCCATGAACATATTGGACCAACTAAATGTAGGATCAAAGTTTTGTAAGTACTTATGGTCATTTTTAAGTGAAAGACGGTTAAAAATTAAGTTGAACGATAATAGTGACTCAATTCTTACCAGATGGACCAATAGAGGTTTAGCCCAGGGAGATCCTCTATCCCCGTTAATTTTTAATTTAATAACATATCGAATAGGCCAATTGCCACTAAGTGTAGTATTGTCGCAATATGCAGATGATTATGTACTGTATATTAGAGACAAAGATATCTATAAATGTGAAAGATATATGCAAAGTGCTCTCGATTCCATAGTTACGTTGTTAGGTGAACTGGGTTTAGTATTATCTCCGGGTAAGTCAAAATACTGTGTTTTTAGTAGGGGGCGCAGAAGAATATTACCCTCTTTAAAGATATATGGATGTAATTTGGGGTTCTCTGAATGCATCAAATACCTGGGTATGTGGTTAGATAGAAGTTTACGTTGGGGCAAGCACATAAATGAAGTAATTGATAAATGCTTAAAACTTTTAAATATATTAAAAGTGCTTGCAGGTAGCTCGTTCGGAATTCATACCAAATTTGTTACCAACTTTGGTTTTAAAAGTACATCATGAATTGGTAATTTGGTTCCTTGTCAATCTGCTAAATAGTAACTGTGATGGTGTGTATTGTGAACCTAGTACTGGAGTATTTCGATACTCTAACAATACTTCTTGAAAGTCTGCACCACTCTCAGTTGATTTATTTAGCATATTTTTACTATTCCAACAAATCTTTCAATAAAACCATTGGACCTAGGATATTTTGGGCTTGAAGTTATTAATTTTATATTCCAAAGAGTTGCAAAATTCTGGAACTCAAAAGAGTTGAATGGCATATTATCAGCCCTCAGTATCCTTGGTATACCATGAGTTGAAAAAATATTTTTCAATATATTAATCACAGTAGATGCAGTTAATGAATTTACATGAATTAAGTCAAACCACTTAGAGTAATAGTCAGTTACAATTAAATAAGTCTTGCTGTTCCACTGTAGAAAATCACATGCTATTTTTTGAAATGGTAAAGTAGGTATCTCATCAAGCAACATAGGTTCTTTAGATTTTTTCGCACTATATTTTTCACATGTTTCACATTTTGAAATAATATTGATAAAATCAGTCTCAACATTTGGCCAGTAAAATAAAGATTTTGCTCTAGCAATTGTCTTATTTATTCCAAAATGACTTGAATGAACTTTTTTAATTACTTTTTCTCTTAATACTAATGGCACTATAATCTTATAATCTAAATAAACAATTCCATTCTCATATGTAATGTTATCTTTACATTTATAGTAAAATTTCACGGTATCAGCTACTTTATTTTTGCATTTAGGCCATCCATTTTTATAGTAAAATTTTAATTGCTGAAGGACTAAATCATTTTCAGTTTCTAACTTTATGAGATTTTGTCCTTCTTCACTGACATTGATAGTGTGTACAGTTTCAGTAAGAGAACTATCCAAATCAATATTGTCAGCATTGCTTGAAGCACGACTTAAGGCATCAGCTACATGCATCTTAGAACCTGGAATGTATTGAACATCCAAATCATAAATGCTTAATTTTATTCTTATTTTTCTTAAACGTTGAGAACCAATACAATTAATTTCTTTTTTCATAACTGCCACTAATGGTTGATGATCTGTTTGCATAATTACATGCCTTCCATACACATAGTAGTGAAACTTTTTACAGGCAAAAAGTATTGCTAAAAATTCTTTATCAATTTGTCCATACTCAGATTCACAAGCAGATAAACTTTTTGAGGCATATGAAATTGGATGACCATCTTGAATTAGTACACAGCCAATTGCATCCTTAGAACTGTCAGTCTGAATTACAATTTGTTTTTTGGGATCAAAATTTACAAGCACTGGTGGACTTATTAAAAGATTCTTAATATTATTGACGCATTTAGTATAACTAATATTCCATACAAATTCTACATTTTTCTTTAACAGTTGCCTCAGTGGACTTGTTACTTCAGACATATTGGGGATGTATTCCCTAAAATAATTAACAAAACCTAAAAATCTCTGAAGACTTTGTTTATCACTTGGCATGTCATATTCTAAAACAGCCCTAATCTTATCCTTGTCTGGTACTAACTTTCCATCTACGATTTCATGGCCAAAATATTTAACTACATCAGGTAAGTATTGAATTTTCTTTGGGTTAAACTTGATATTCAACTCACGTGCTCTGCTGAGAACTTTTTCAAGTAGATACTTGAAAAAGTTCTTCATCATATTTTTCTTTGGATTCTGCATGAATTAAGAAATCATCGATGTATGTAAACAAACCTTCAATGTCACTAAAGCAATTTCTACAGTTTTCTTGAAAAACTTCAGCTGAGATTTCAAGTCCAAATGGTAAAACATTAAAACAATAAGATCCATAAATTGTTGAGAATGTACAGTACTTTTTACTGTCATCAGTCAACCGAATCTGCCAGAATGATTCTTTCAGATCTAAAACAGAGAAGAATTTTAAATGACCTATTTGTGACTTTAAATCATTGATCGTTGGAATTTCATAATACTTTTTAAGAATACACTCATTGAGAGCTCTAGGGTCTAAACATAAACGGATAAAACCATCATTTTTTTCCACAATAACAATCCTATTCACCCATTCTGTAGCCTCCTTAACTTTGGATATCACACTTAGTTTACAGAGTCTGTCCAGCTCATCTTTTAATTTATCTTTTAATTTCAAAGGAACTCTATGTGGAGGTTTGGACACGGGAATAGAGTTTTCTTTTAATAAAATTCTATATTTTTTAGGAAATTGACCTGTGCCTGAGAAAACATCTTTATACCTATCCATCAGCATCTGTTTATTTGGTTTATTATTTTTGATACTGTTTATAAACTTTCTTTCAACAATGCCTAGTAACAAACATGAATTCTTCCCCAATGTTGGTTGATATCCAGAACTAGTAACAATGAAATCTATTAACCCTTAATCAAACGCGGCACGTTTTAAGAGTTAAATTAAAACTGAGATCGGATTGAAGTAAATTTGGTCCATAGATTTCCAAAATTTTAGTAAAATTTTGGAAAAGTGGGGGGGAAGGGGGTGTTTTGCGGTGGGAAATTATTTCCCCTTATTCATAATAGCATAGCAAAATTTCAGCATGTGGGAAAATAATTCCCGCTGTTCGGTACGGCTAACGACATTTCTCTTCAATTTTTAGACTAGTTAGTTGCCCCTGCTTTGCTTATAGATTTAAAAATATATGGGAATTATCTTTTTTACACGCAGATACTAGAATAAAACAAAATTGTTTTATGTATTCGAAATGTTTTATTGCTAAGCAACTTTTACAAAGGTACAAAATTAAGTATTCAATTAACAATTACTGAGAAGGAGCAATGTGAAAAGATTTGAAAAAGACTTTGGCACACAGAGCTACTCCACAAGTAGAACATTGTATTTTGGTTCTTTTTTCTGTCTTCTTAGTACTGCAGTATCTGCATCTCCTGTAAGTTTGCATTTCGTCAGGCAAATGAATGCCCACGTTCATCAAACGAATTTCATCCGGCACACCAAATACACCGCCTTTTTTGTTTTTGTAAGTAACACCTCGCAGGTTTTCTTTCCTAGCCGTGTAATTATTGATCAGCGAACGTGCCAAACGCAACCTGAATTCCCGGTGTCCATGCAATGTTGCAACATGTGTGTGATTGTAGGTGATGTACGCGTTTATTATCGACGCATCAAAAAAGAAAAACAAGAGTCGCATCCAGTACTTCCTTGACTTTCGGCTTATTGGGTATGAAGATCTGAAGTGATCAAAGAGATCCACTCCACCCATGCTAAGAGTATAAGAAGCCATGGCTTTCGGGCATATGATCAAATATACTTATTGGCGAAGTTTTATGTGTGTCAGTAACCATAGGTTTAAAACCTTTTTCAAAAATCGGAATTTCGTGGATTGTGTTTTCTATCTTCCATTGTCGTGGTTGTGAGCGATCTCTGTGTACATTATTGCTAGACTCTTGTTGATCATCTTCCAATATGTCGCTTATAGAAATATCCGGTAAGTGATCGATAATTTCATGACAATGGGCCGGAATCGTAGGGCTTAAATCTTCACTTAATACTGATAACAATAATTTATTAGACTGTGTTATGGCTCCATTTTGTACGATATTGTCGTCAAAATTATCTTCGAATCCAAACATTTCTTCAAGACGTTGTTCTATTACAGATGCGTCTGGTTGATTTAGGTAGTTACCAGAAGGAGAATGGATGCTATTGGCATAACAAGGGTCGTCTTCATCGTCACAATCGGACAAATCGGAGAGATCCGCCATATTTTCGATACATTTTTCGAGATTTTTCTTTGTAAGAGGTATTTTATTTTTGTCCATTATTCGAAATAGCTGGAAATAATACAAATTTATATCAAAAATAAAAAAACTTGAACCTATAATGTGATTCTGATCGATAGGCATACGACAGACAAACATTTTATATAGATATTTCTTTTTTGTTCATCTCGGTAACAGACAAGGGGAAATTATTACCCACTTTTTAGCTTGGGATTTTTACCAACAAATCTTAGTGTTATCAGAGTTCTTTTCAAGCTAAAGGCTGGGGAAAATAGTCTAATTTAGAACAACAGTATACTCAAGTACTTACCAGATTTTTTTTTCACAAATTCAAATTAAAAACTGACGAGCTCCGAAAATTTTCGATAAAACCGTCAATTTTTGACTTTGACATTACCTCACTACGACCAATAGCAACTGTGAGTAAAGTGTTGCCATACAACGTTTTCTAAATATATCTAAGACTTTATTTCTACACTGTTGGTATTGGTCTGTGCTGCCATTGTTGAAAAAAATGTTTTTTTCGAGGTGGGAATATATTTCCCGTTATTTGATTAATTAATTAAACTTGACTTTAATTTTGTTTCTAATAGAACAGTACCATAAGTTTTAATCTTTGATCTGTTGTATGCCTGTAATGTGACTTTTGTTTTACTAAGTTTGATATTATTAATTTCATTCCTTGAAATTTTATTTTGAATTTCCTTTAGCAATGAAATAGGTATTAGGTTAACATCAGAACCAGTATCCAGTTTGAAGGTACAATTTATGACATTTTCAATTATTAGATTCTGTTCCCAACAGTAAGTACTATGTATTTGACCTACCGATTCACAAAAAAGTTCCTCATTGTCATTTTGCTGCTCGGATACTACTTGCACTTTCTTGGTGCGGCACACTTTTGCAAAGTGGTTATATTTTCCACATTTTGTACATTTTGTTCCTCTTGCAGGGCATTTCTTGATGTCCCGCTCATGTTGGCCACCACACCAGTTGCACTGTATAGTGGGATTATTCACCTGCACCTTGTGAACGTCCACAATTTCTGTTGAGTCAGATTGAATTTCTTTTATTTGTGACTTTGTCACCTCTGAGAGACGTAGCCTCTTTATTGTTTTATCCAGATCCACATCCCCCATGCTCAATAAATTCTCTTGTTCCGCTTTGTTGGTGGAGCCAAAAATAAGCCAATCGCGGATGGCTTCATTTTCGTTTGTGAACTTTTCGAGATTACAATCACACGCCATTACCCTCAGTCCCTGACTCGTGTTGTGCTTTTTATCATTCACTATACACTAGTGATGTCAACTTACTAAACATACTACAACGACAATGCGCCTTCGCACAAGGCTATCGTTGTGAACGAATTTTTGACCAAACACTCAACAAATACCATCCAGCAACCACCATATTCACCAGATATGGCTCCTGCTGACTTTTTCTTTTTCCTAAACTCAAATTACCACTTCGTGGCACCCGTTCTCAATCGATAGAAGACATAAAAGAGAATTCGCGGCGAGAACTGAACTCCATTCCGGAAGCAGCGTTTAAAAAATGTTTTGATGAATGGATTATTCGTTGGCGCAAGTGTATCGTTTCTAAAGGAGCATACTTTGAAGGTGATAAAATAAATTTGGATGAATAACAGACATTTTGTGTATTATTGATCTTTTCCCGGTACTTTCTTGACAGAGTAGTATACAGGGTGGAATTTTGTAATGCCCCCTGGAGGGAAAGTACTCTTAATACTGTAGATAGAAAATTTTACTCAAAGGAAACATTCCTTTATTTTTGAATAGAAAGAAAACTGCATTCAAAGATTTCCAAAAAAACGCTTGCCACACCCGGGAATCGAACTGACTAAAATCTGCAAAAAGTACACACTGTACTTTTATTGCTGCGATCGTTAGTATCAATTATAAGGATGAAATCTCTCGAACAAACTTGATAAATTAAATGATAGTAAAACTATGAAATCTTTAATTATTTACAAAAAATTGTAAACTAATTAATTAGTTGCTCGAAATGGGCTCCATTTTCTTGGATACACAAATGTGTTCTTCTAAATAAATACTCTAATACCTGGATTGGTACAAACGGCACAATCAGATAGCGTGCGAGATCACCAGTTCTCACTCCTTTAGATTTTTTTTTTTATGTGGATATGTTAAATACCAAATTTACATTAAATCTTATGCGAATATAAACGAGTTGAGAGTTGAAGTTCAGAATACGATTTATAATATTCACCACAACACGTTATTAAAGGTTACAAGAAATGAATTTGTTAGAAAAATACATTTGTGTATCCAAGAAAATGGAGCCCATTTGTGTTTTTCCAAATTGTAAACTAATTATAGTTTAAAATTTTTTGTAAATAATTAAAGATTTCATGGTTTTCCTATCATTTAATTTATCAAGTTTGTTCGAGAGATTTCATCCTTATAATTGATACTAACGATCGCGACAATAAAAGTACAGTGTGTACTTTTTGCAGATTTTAGTCAGTTCGATTCCCGGGTGTGGCAAGCGATTTTTTGGAAATCTTTGAATGCAGTTTTCTTTCTATTCAAAAATAAAGGAATGTTTCCTTTGAGTAAAATTTTCTATCTACAGTATTAAGAGTACTTTCCCTCCAGGGGGCATTACAAAATTCCACCCTGTATATACATAAGAGTTCAACTATATGTTCCAAAAACAAACTTATTCCTTACATAAATACAGGAACTTGCTAATACCTTTTATGATTGTTGCATGTGATGGATATATTGTTGATTGTCATGGCCCATATAAAGCAACTACATCAGATGCTGAAATTATGTCTAATCTATTTTCCTCGGGCAGTTCTTTAATATCATATTTCAGAGATGATGTGTTCATTCTGGACAGGGGTTTTAGGGATTGTTTAAGTTTAGTAGAGACATCCCTCTGGGTATAGAACATGTATGCCAGAATCACTTTTAGAAGGCAAACACCAATTAACCCTTTAACCGCTGTTACGCACACAAGTAAGCGTAGCTTTACAAGCGTGTGGCTGCGCGCGCATCACTTGGGAGCGCACTGAGTGATACCAGCCCTTGATAATTTCCCATAAAAGGTGGGAAAAAATATTATGTATTTATTTTTTATCTATAAGTAATTTGTTTTTTTATTAAATTATGATTATTTCACATATTACGAGTTTGTATATGAATTATTAGGTAAAATATATTTAAATGAAACAGATATTGCTAATAAAGGTTATTTATTCTTAAAATTCTAGATCCGAATTATTTAAAAAAATTATTATTTTTATGGTAGTCATAATATTATCTTTACCTTAGAAAGGGTTAACAAATATAAAATTTGTTATTATGCTATATACAGTAGGCAGCATACAGCAGATAGGAGTCTTAGTGACCTTCTCTTTGGATTTGTTTTTTAAACAGTTTTCGTTTAGATGTTACATCCCGGTTGACATTTTCCAATTTAGTCTTATAGTAATATCTTAAATCCAAATATTTTTCGACAACCAGTCTTATTAAATTAACTTGATGAAGAAGACCGCAGACATGATCAGTTTTCACTTGAAAATAATTTGTACCTCCAAGAAATTGTTTCATTACAGTTGAAACTATTTTTGCGTAATTAATGGGCGTCATTATGAAATCTTGTTTAATAAACTGCCTTATAACATTTTCAGCGGTCTTACATACAGAATATACATCATGAGAGGCGTAAATAAGTCCACCTATGTTTTCCAGTGGCACACAGTTTCCTGACGAAGCAGATTTAAGTTCCATATGGAAAAATAATTTCTTGTAAATACCTTTTAACTGGCGAGCATTCGGGTTATCATTATAGCCCCCATGCATCCGTATCGCACCAAAAAATAATTCTATGTGATCTTGGCAGATGCGATACGTGCTTAAATATTTCATTCTTTTCGATTCTATCAAAGAATCATATAAAAATTTCAAGCTATTTATGCACATCATAACGCCAAGAAATCCAGTAAATGATTGCGATTTTAGAACTGGTACATAGCCTTTCAATACCAGGTTCTTTGATGTTTCATGTTCGTTATACGTTCTTTTTCTGGATTCTTTTAGGCTTAGTTTCAAAATTAAATCTTGCGCCTCTTCTAACATTGCAAACACTACATTGTTATTACCGGGAAATAATGGATGCTTGTAACCGTGTGCCTGTAAGTTCCTAGAATTGAATGTATCAAAAATATTATTCATAATCATTATACATTTTTCTGTTGCTTCGCTATCTAAAAAGTCTGGCAACTTTAGCTCTTGTCTACAAAATTCTAGAAACACTTCTGCTAAGAAGCTGGGTTGCTAACTTAACGTTCATTATAGAGTTTCTGAACTGAATATGTTTTTTTGTAAGGCTGTTAGCAAGATGCAAACCGGTTTCTTCTTGTAATTCGGCCAACTTTTTTACATATACAAATTTAATTTCATCATCTTTATATAGAAACACTTCCTTTGTCTCAAAATGATTTCTTATTAATTTTAACATATGGCTGAAGTCTAAGAATACTGCCGCCTCATAATCATCCTCCTCATAATCTGCCGCCTCAGCATCGAGCATCTGCAAAATGCAGGCTGCCACTTGCCGAGGGTATTGGCCATGTTCTATAATCTGTGTGTTAGCCATTCATACTTGCCGGACAAATTGATGTTCACTGTTGTTGTGCCGGTACCTAAAGATAGGACCGGGGATGCTTCTGATTTGTCAGGTTACAGACCCATTTCGTTAGCCACGGTAATCGCGAAAGTACTGGACAGCCTGCTTGACCAACAGCTGGGCAAGCATATCAAGCTCCATGACGCGCAATTCGGGTTTAGGGCTGGATTGTCGACAGAAAGTGCCATCTTCTGTCTCAAGCAGACTGTTCAATTTTACAGTGATCGGAAAACACCTGTTTATGCATGCTTTCTAGATCTCTCAAAAGCTTTCGACCTAGTGTCATATAACAAGCTATGGCAAAAGCTACAAAACGAGACAGATTGCAGTCCAGAAGTGATATCTGTTTTTAGGTACTGGTACAATAATCAAAAGAACAGTGTCAGATGGGCAGGCTCTTTTTCGGATGTGTACAGGTTGCAGTGCGGTGTGAGGCAAGGTGGCCTGACCTCACCTAAGGTTTTCAACCTTTACATAAACCGGCGTGTCGGTGAGCTCAGCAGTGCCAATGTCGGGTGCTACATAGACGGAGTCTGTGTCAACAATACTAGCTACGCTGATGACATGGTACTGCTGAGCCCATCGATTGGAGGTCTGCGTCACTTGGTACGTATCTGCGAGTCTTATACGGGGACCCATGGGCTCAGATATAATGCAAAGAAAAGCGAACTGTTAGTATTTAAGGGGCGTGGTAAAAATTACGTGACTGTACCTTCAGTCACCTTAGCTGGTACCGCCTTAAACAGAGTCGCGCAGTTTAAGTATCTGGGCCATTGGGTTTCCGAAGACCTCAAAGATAACGTAGATATTGAAAGAGCGCGTAGGGCGTTGGCTGTCCGGTGTAATATGTTGGCTCGCAGGTTTGCGCGTAGCAGTAATCAAGTGAAAGTTACACTTTTTAAGTCTTACTGCCAATCACTATACACTTGCAGCCTGTGGGTTAACTACACACTGGGGACATACAACGCCTTACGTGTTCAATATAACAACGCGTTTAGGGTGCTGCTGCGACTACCACGATTTTGCAGTGCTTCAGAGATGTTTGCAGAAGCGCGCACTACTGGTTTTCATGCCCTGATAAGGAAACAGTGTGCGTCGCTACTGAATCGTGTGAGGTCTAGCCGCAACAGCATTCTGGGCGTGTTCGCGGACAGGTGGGACTTTCCGCTGCTACGTCACTGGATGCACTTGCATACAGCGCTCTGAGCGGCGGACTGTTCCCCCCCGCTTATGTATGTAATTTTCTGTTCCGTGTTGTATTGTTTGCCCCTGTATTGTTTTGTTCTTTTTTGTGCTATGGACTTAATTTTTTTTTTTTTTTGTCTGAAATAAACGTTAATTTAATTTTAATAATCGGCACAAGGGTGTTTGAAAGTTGTCTCCAGCTCTTTTGGGTTTTTGTAGTTGCAACCCAACAGTTCCATGGCTGATAAATTTGATCTGTGGCCGTCAAACGTTAATGACACGACGTCAATGCCTACTTCATGGCATTTATATAGAATTGTTTTGATAATATTGGCTTTTTGTTCCCCTGTCATGCCATGGATTAAAAAATAAGCCACCGGTAATTTCCAAGGCTCGTTTAGTGAGACAAGTAAAAATACATAAGCTTCTGACGCTTTAACATTCATGTTGTCAGCGGGTCCACTCCCTATATCAACAAGACCTGCATCTCGCAAAGTCTTTCGATTAAAACATGTTTGTTGTCTTATTGCCATTTCATCGGCTACTAACGCGCAAATCATATTTTTGTCTGATTCATTTCTTTCAGATCATAAATGGTAAAGTTATAAGTTTTTAATTTTCTCTTATAATACAATTGACCAATCTCTAACTGTGAGGTTAGTAAGATTTTTTCTAAATCCATAGTGTAAGCACAAAACGTTGGATCAATCTTAGCTCTTGCCTTGTCTTCCTTTTTCTGCTCTCTAGCTTCTGTTTTTCTGATTAAATGTAAGTCATAATTACTTTGTTCTTGGAGTTTCTCTTCTGGTGATTTGTTTTTGAATTGTGCGCAATAATCACATTGATCTTTTTTGGTCTATGAAAGCCATAATTGAACTCGGTAGTAAAAATATGTTTATAATAAGAAGATGATACAGGTAATGCTCCAGTCTCTTCAGTATACTTCATGTAGTCTTGATACAAGCGGTTTTCAGTCAGGCCAGATGGCAGATATTTTCGTTTAGTTGAACTTCGGCAGTAATGAGAGTCTACTACAGGTAAGGACTTGATATGATCACGAACAATATTCTTTTGATCTTCAGAAATTTTATTAGATGCAGGGTTCAATCCACGTTTGTCATGCTCAGTAACACCACTATCCATTTTCTTTTTAAGAGCAGTTTCAACTTTTTTAGCTGATATGTCTAAAATACCAAGAAAGAATTTCTTGCATACCTACTTAATGAATTTTGTTATTTAAAGTCAAAGAGTAAACATGACTATAATTTCTCTTATCAGGGAAATCAACTGCCATTGAACTAGAGTGTGTTGATTTGTATCTTCTTTTTGGTAGCTCTTTACTAACAGAGCTGTTTATAAAAGCCCATTTGGCTCTATCTTCTTTTAAAGCCATAAAAAATTTTCTGTCTGTCATTCAAAGGAAATGCATCATTGCATTTATAATGACACTTACAGCGTGGTTCTTTAACTGCTTTTGCTCTCACTTTTTTACCTGACTAAGAAGTATGTTCTTACCTTCAATTCTCAGTTTTTTATTTTTATTTCTCTTCCATGTTTGAGGTTTACATTTCCTTTTTCGAGTCCCTTGACTCGAAAAAGGAAATGTAAACCTATATTATATTATAACCTATATTAAATCTGTATTACTTTCTTGGATGTTTATATTTTCCACTGTTTCACTGTTACTATTTGAAGATCTTGGCTACTACTTCTTAAATACTCTTGATCTCTTTCAGGTTCACTGTAACTGTAGTGTGAGGTTTCTGATTCTGGTATATAACATGGATTATTTTCTGAACAATCTGATTGAGTGAATGGTTCAGAATCTGATAATATGTGTTCAGGATCTACGAAAGAGTCAATTGGAGTATTATTACTTCTGTTTGAGCTTTTTGTTTCAGTATCAACTGAATCCACATCAATCTGCTTTGAAGCTAGAACAAAACAACATTGTAATAGGAAACAAAACGATGACGGTTGTTTTCCAAAACTTGTATTAAATATTGTAAACAATGATGACATAAATAAACAACAAAGTACGTGGAAGAGATTTAAATGTGTATACAGGTTCTCAGAGCTGTACGGCCAGGGAGGCAGAAGCAGACTGAGAGCGCGGTAAACACACTCTGAGCTCGAATGCGCGCGTAGTCGTCTTTTATAGCGGCTTGTGTGGCGAGCGGGGCGCGTCGTGGGGAGAAGACTCCGCCTTCCCGGTGACGTGCGAAGCGGAACGCCACCGCGTGCGCCGCACGATGAGTTGTTATAGCCTCCCCCTCTGGATCTGAAGTCGTCCCGACGATGATCCAAGATTAGAGGAGTTAGTCTTGGGTCTGCCGCGCTTTCTTACTTGTACCTCGTCATCCAAAAGCTCGGGTTGCTGTTTTCGTGGCCGCCCTCTCTTTCTGATGGGTTGAACAGGGGGTGGCAGCTCTGGAGAATTTCCAACGTAGGGTACCAAAGCGGAAGAGTGATACACGCCGACCACAACATCAGGTTTCTTGGGATCGACAAGTTCGTAGGACGATGGACCATGTTGCTTCTTAATTATATAAGGTCCATCACGTCGCGGCGCGAATTTACTACTCACACCTTTGGTAGCATTACTCAGGGAATGCACTGTGGCGAGGACAGGGTCACCAGGGTTGTAACCCGGATTCTCTCGTCGGCGTTGGTCTACATACTTCTTGCGTCTCTCTTCCGATTTCTCATGGACTTCTCGAGCTCTCTGTAGACTAGTAGCTTTTTTGCATTTGCATTAACTTAGGCGTGATCTCAGGTATAAAATTCTCTGATTGCAGGATCTTCCGAAAGTCATGAGATGTGTCATCTGGCGTTTTAAGTTCCCTCCCGAAAGTCAAATAGGCCGGGGTAAATCCTGTCGAGAGACTGGTCGCGGTGTTCATTGCGAATCGAATACTAGGAAGATATTCTGGCCAGTTTCTGTGTTGATCTTTGACTAGGATGGCTAGCTGGGGCTTCAGATCCCTGTTCTTCCTTTCTACAGGATTGGTTTCCGGATGATATACGGGGGTGAATGCATGCTTGATATTTAGCGAATAAACAACTTGTTGCATGATGGAGCTAACGAACTGAGGTCCGTTGTCACTTATCATGCGACGAGGAACCCCAAAGCGAAGGAACACCTCATTGATAAGTGTCATAGCGCAGGTCTCTGCAGTGGCCTGTTGTAAGGCGAACAGTTCCACCCAACGAGTTGCAACATCTTCCACGATGAGGATCCATGTTTTCCCATCCGGGGATGTGGGTAATGGTCCAAACAAATCAAAAGATATGACCTCAAATCTTTGGCTCATCACGGTAGTTTGTAGTAGTCCTGCCGGTTTCTGATTTGATGATTTATATCGTTGGCATTCTAAACATTTCTTCGTATAGCTATCAATGTATTTCCTCATTCCAGTCCAGAAATATCGCTGACTGATCCGCTGATGAGTCTTATCTGAGCCATAATGGCCTGCCAAAGGATCATCATGGTATGTCGCTAGCACATTAGCCCACTCGTGTTCTGGTACAACCAATTGAGCATCGTCAGAGTCTGAATGGGGGCTATGTCGATAAAGTACCCCATTGTTTAGTAGGTACCCCTTGTTGCTCCAGTAGACTGCCTTCTCATCGTTGTCTATTCCTTCCAAATCCGTCACAATCGATCTTAAACTTTCGTCCTTTAACTGTTCTTCTCTAATTTCAGCTATACTACGTATGGGCATGTCAGCGGTCACTGTACACACCTCACATACTTGAAACGTTTCTTCGTGACAGGGTGGTCTAGAAAGACAGTCAGCGACAGTGTTTGTTCTGCCAGGAGCGTATTTGATTGTTATGTCAAATGCTTGCAGTAATAGTGCCCATCTTGCAAGCCTTCCTGTCGGCGTTTTTAACGACATAAGCCACCTCAAGGCTTGATGATCTGTTATTACGGTAACAGGAAGACCTTCAATGTAACCACGGAACTTTGTTACTGCCCATACGACAGCAAGTGCTTCTCGTTCTGTGGTAGAGTAGTTGCGTTCGGCTGATGTGAGAAGACGACTAGCAAACTCGACGGGGTGCTCGTCTTCTCCCTCCCCCTGGACCAATACTGCTCCTATCGCATAAGAACTTGCGTCACTTTTTATGATGTAGGTCTTGGTTTCATCGGCCTGCCTGAGTATTGGGGCAGATGTCATACAGCTCTTCAGTTCGTGGTAAGCATTTTGCTGGTCCTCTGTCCATTCCCACTTAGCGTTCCTTTTCGTTAAACGAGTGAGAGGTTCCGCAATCTTTGCAAAATCTTTGATAAATCGCCGATACCATGAACACATTTGTAGGAAGCTCACTAGGTGCTTTAAAGTTTTCGGCGTGGGAAGCTTCGTGATCGCAGCTGTTTTCTCAGGATCCATTTGTAGTCCTTTCGGCGTAATATAGTGACCCAGGTATTTAATAAATGAACAGCAGAAGCGACATTTCTCTCGATTTACTGTTAGGCCGAATTCTGTAAGCCTCTTGAAAACTTTTCCCAGATCTTCGAGGTGTATTTGAAATGACGGCGACAGAATTACTAGGTCATCTAAATACGCGAGGAGCTTCACATCGGGGAGACCCACTCGCATCCGATCAATCAACCGCTGAAATGTAGCTGGAGCATTACGCAAACCGAACGGCATGCGAGTGAAGTTGAATATGCCGAACGGTGTAATGAATGCAGTCTTCTCTTGGTCTTGTTTGCGCACTCCAACTTGCCAGTAGCCTGCTTTCAAATCGAGTAGTGACATGTATGGGGTAGGCTTGGCTTCATGCAGGAGGTCATCAATCCGAGGAATTGGATATGAGTCTGGTATCGTAATCGCGTTGAGTCGACGATAATCCACGCAGAGTCTGATGGTCCCGTTTGGCTTCGGTACAAGAACTACAGGTGCGGCCCATGGGGACGACGAGGGTTCAATAATCCCGTCTTCCAGCATAGCGTTGATCTCACGCTGCAGAGCTTCTTTGCGAGGCGGTGAGAGTCTATACGGTGGGACCGAGATTGGCTTATCGTCTATGGTTCTGATGCAGTGCTCAATCAGTTTTGTTGGTTCTCGCTTGGCATTGAAAACGTCCCTATTTTCCTCTAGAATCCTGTCCAGCTGCTCCTTCTGAGTACTCGTTATATTTGTTTCGATGTCAATTGAGCCTATTTGTATTTCCCAATTGTTTGCGTCAAAGAGACTGGCACTTTGTGGGGATAATTCGATGTCTTCCCGGTGAACATTGATTTGTGCGTCTCGTAGCATAAAATCCGTGAAACTGGGAGAATAGCCATCGAACAGTCGTGGTCTCTTCTTTGATGGGGGTGTACTGGAAAGGTCTATCGGTGCCAGGTTATATTCGACATTACCAACTGACTGATTCTTTGGTGTCGACGGAGGTTCAGGTATTTCTATCAGCGGAGGTGTTGCTGGTGGAGTAGGTTGCATTGTCGCAATACTCGTATTATCTTCGCTGTCTGTCATTGTTAGCGAAGTTATTGGGCTTGGCAAATCCATCATTTCACTGATGACAGTCGTCTCAAAGATGGCAAATTCTTCAGAGTATAGCTCGTATTGTTCATCTGGTTCATCTATAAAATTCCACGTGTACTGCGGCACGTTAATAACCATACCCGCGTCCTTCAAAAAGCCAACACCCAGAAGAGTGCGATTTTCCTTTGCTCCAGGTAACACGATGAATGTCGTTTGCACCTTTCGACCTATCAAGCGAACCTCGGCTCTGCACACAAGCACTTTTTGACATTTGCTTATGCCGTCAGCTAACGTTATGTTGACAGGCTGTTCTTTGAACTTGCATCCGCATTTTTCCAGTGCTAAGTACAAGGAGTGCGATGCGACACTCATCTTCGCGCAAGTATCAATGTAGGCGGTACCTTTAATTCCCTCGATCTCCACGAACACAACAGGGCGTGAATATGCATCCAATTGTATGTCGATGGCACAAAACTTCAAGTCTTCCTTCTTAATGGGTGAAGACTTCTTGCAGGTGGCACAGTTGCTTCTAAATACTCCGGGTGCGCCGCAACCATAACAAGAGAATTTCGGTTGAGAAGGGGATGGTGCCTGCGTCTGGGTTTCCGCAACATCTTTCACTGCCACCGGGCCTGTGCCTTCAGCACGCTTCTTCTTTCGGCATACGTCCACCGTGTGTCCCGGGTTTTTACAAAAAGTGCATCGCTGCTTTCCTTTTCGCGTCTGAGCTGTTTCGGTATGTTTAGCTCCATGTGCGTATTCTTGCAGTTTCTTCGATACCGCGTGCCGTTTCTAGGAGTTTTTCGAACGTTGGCACCGTATCTCGAGGCATGCGGTTTCGTATTTCCAACCGTATGAGAGCGAATACCAAATCAATTTGTTGGGTTTGAGTCAGTGCGGGAGGAGGAAGTGATGCAAATAATGAACGCTTCTTGGCGATGAATGCTTCCGTGGTGACATCGGACTCCTGGACCTCGTGTGTGATCTGGTGATATGTCATATACGCAGGTCTCCGGGGAGCGAACGTGTGGCGCAGTTTGTTGCAAAACTCTTCCCATTTTTCTACACCGCTTTTCACGCCTTGCCACCATACCGCTGCTTCATCACGTAGCAGGAGTGGAAGCCCTTGAAGCGCATCCGAGTCACTCAGCTTTTCCACATTTTTGTAGGTGGTTGCTGCTGCTACAAAAGCCTCGACTGCGTCCATGTCCTTTTGCCCACTGTAGGTGATGTTGCAGGATGCAAAAGTTCCCTGCTTGGAAGCCATGATGGTCTGCAGAAACATCTGGAACTGCTCGTTGGACATCGCCATCTTCAAAGTCCGATGTGGGAGTCTTCGTAGATTTTCCAACTTGATCCCTGGATTCGGCTTCACGTTGTGCGCCAGATTGTAATAGGAAACAAAACGATGACGGTTGTTTTCCAAAACTTGTATTAAATATTGTAAACAATGATGACATAAATAAACAACAAAGTACGTGGAAGAGATTTAAATGTGTATACAGGTTCTCAGAGCTGTACGGCCAGGGAGGCAGAAGCAGACTGAGAGCGCGGTAAACACACTCTGAGCTCGAATGCGCGCGTAGTCGTCTTTTATAGCGGCTTGTGTGGCGAGCGGGGCGCGTCGTGGGGAGAAGACTCCGCCTTCCCGGTGACGTGCGAAGCGGAACGCCACCGCGTGCGCCTCACGATGAGTTGTTATAACATCAAATAAAATAATTAATGAAATTTTTCTGCATAAAATTGCATACACACATAAACCCAAGACTAATACCTTGTCAGAAACATTGGTACAAGAACCAACTTATTGTTTGAGAATGACAATATAGCAATGCTCATTATTTAGTATTTTAAGTTTCTGGGTGGAATGACATGTCAAGTGGTGATAGGTAGTTAGCTTTCGCTCACAAGATACTATACAGATTTGGGGTGGTCCATTTTATGCTGGTACCACACTGCTCGTTCCAAAATTGATTTATCAATATTGGTAATAAATATAACTAATTAATCCCAAAAACAGAGAAAGTAATCTAACCAGTAGTAATTACATCCAGATCCATATAGACAGGGGTTTAAATGTCTGTTTCTTGGAACTGACCAAGTTACAGGCACAAATTTGAGTCATGTATGGTGTTTTCATCACATACTTGAACGTGGTCACTTGACTTCTTTGTATCAGGACATCAATAAGCAGCTGCTTCATTTTCTAAAAATAGAAAAAAATGCTTACTATTTTTTACCCATTTAAATGTAAAAATTAACCTGTTGTATGCGGATCAACGCAATAAATAATATAATTTTAATTGTGTCCATGATTCCGGTATACAAGAGGTTAATAATTAAGCATTGATATATATATTATTATTACTTCGTAAATTGTAACTACACCCAAGAAAGTTCTAGCAAGAACAATGTGGTGCAGTGTTCTAACCTAACCTGTCCGAGTCGGGGTATTGGGCGGTCAAGGCGGTTTTGGGTATTTTTCGGATATTCATAAATCGAGAATAAAACACATGGAATTTTAATGTTATTATATTTATTCTAATTTATAAACATATCTTATAGCAACTAACAATTCTTCGAAAGCATCTAAATGATAAACCTTCATCCTATAAAACAAAAAAATAAAATGAAATAACGTTTATTTCGGAAGAGTTACATCCATAATGGGTTAGTACATAAAGAATCTTATATCTATGTTAGTGCACTTAATTATTTAGATGTGGGTGAACTTAGCAGAGCAGTTCCCAGCAGAGCGCAAAAAAACAAGAGTTCTATTCGCATGCGGAAGAGTTCTAGAGTTCCTGATACTTAGAAAAAATAGTTCTGGCGTTTTTGCCTGAAAAAAAGTCGAATGAAATTATGCTCTGCTAACTTCCGTTAGCAGATCATTTTTTCCAAAATTAAAATTAAAAAACTGTTTTAGACGCACAATGGTGAGTTCTATAGTTCCTTATACTTTTCCGAAAGAGTTCTGCCGAGCTAACCCAATAAAAAAATAAAACATAAATATTTACCTGTTTCTAGAAAAAGTCAATCATTTTGATAAAACAGGCATAAATAAGGTAATTTGCGTATTTTCGTAGATTTTTCGGGCCATAATTAGTAAACAAGAACCCAGTAACATAAAAAAATTAAAAATAAAGCAAACGTCTCATAGAAGTATGATCAGAGCATGGTTGAAAAGCAAGATTTGTAGAAATCGAGATGTTATTGAGTGTTTTAGAAAAAAATATCAAAAAAAAAAATTGAATGGCACTGAGGATCTAGAACTCCTCGTTTCCTGTTGCACCTGTACCAGGACTATCTGAAAACATGTAATTGGATCCCAGAACTCCCACTCAGATATCAGCAGAGCATGGTTGAAAAACAAGGTTAGTAAAAATCTAGCCTAAAATTATGTGTTTCAGTAGAAACAGCAAAGAAAATAACAAATGGCACTGAGGATCGGGAACTATTCGTTTCCTGATGCACCTGTAATAGGACTATCTGCAAACATGCAAGAGAATCCCAGAACTCTCACTCAGATGTCAGCAGAGCATGGTTGAAAGCAAGGTTTGTAGAAATCGAGATAATATTGAGTGTTTTAGTAAAAAATATAAAAAAAAATATTGAATGGCCCAGAGGATCGAGAACTCCTCGTTTTCTGATGCACCTATACAAGGACTATCTGAAAACATGCAATTCGATCCCAGAACTCCCACTCAGATACCCACAGAGCATGGTTGAAAAGCAAGGTTTGTAGAAATTAAGAGATTATTGAGTGCTTTACTAAAAAAAAAAAAAAATACTAAATGCAACTGAGGATCGGGAACTCCTCGTTTCCTGATGCAGCTGTAACAGGACTATCTGAAAACATGAAATTGGATCCCAGAACTCCCACTCAGATATCAGCAGAGCATGGTTGAAAAGCAAGGTTAGTAGAAATCTAGCCTAAAACTATGTGTTTCAGTAGAAACATCAAAAGAAAATAACTAATGGCACTGAGGATTCGGAACTCCTCGTTTCCTGATGCACCTGTACCAGGAATATCCAAAAACATGCAGAAGAATCCCAGAACTCCCACTCAGATATCAGCAGAGCATGGTTGAAAAGAAAGGTTTGTAGAAATCGAGATATTATTGAGTGTTTTAGTAAAAAATAAAATATTAAATGGCACTGAGGATCTGGAACTTCTCGTTTCCTGATGCACCTATGCCAGCACTATCCAAAAACATACAGTAGAATCCCAGAGCTCCTACCCAGATATCAGCAGAGCATGGTTGAAAAGAAAGGTTTGTGGAAATCGAGATATTATTGAGTGTTTTAGTAAAAAATATAAAAAAAAATATTGAATGGCACTGAGGATCTGGAACTTCTCGTTTCCTGATGCACCTGTACCAGGACTATCCAAAAACATGCAGGAGAATCCCAGAACTCCCACTCAGATATCAGCAGAGCATGGTTGAAAACCAAGGTTTGTAGAAATTAAGAGATTATTGAGTGCTTTACTAAAAAAAATAAAAAAAAATACTAAATGCAACTGAGGATCGGGAACTCCTCGTTTCCTGATGCAGCTGTAACAGAACTATCCAAAAACATGGAGGAGAATCTCAGAACTCCCACTCAGGTATCAGCAGACCATGGTTGAAAACCAAGGTTTGTAGAAATTAAGAGATTATTCAGTGCTTTACTAAAAAAAAAAAAAAATTTAATGCAACTGAGGATCGGGAACTCCTCGTTTCCTGATGCAGCTGTAACAGGACTATCTGAAAACATGCAATTGGATCCCAGAACTCCCACTCAGATATCAGCACAGCATGGTTGAAAAGCAAGGTTAGTAGAAATCTAGCCTAAAATTATGTGTTTCAGTAGAAACATCAAAGAAAATAACTAATGGCACTGAGGATCGGGAACTCCTCGTTTCCTGATGCACCTGTACCAGGAATATCCAAAAACATGCAGGAGAATCCCAGAACTCCCACTCAGATATCAGCAGAGCATGGTTGAAAAGAAAGGTTTGTAGAAATCTAGCCCAAAATTCAGTGTTTCAGTAGAAACATCAAAGAAAATATCCAATGGCACTGAGGATCGAGAACTCTTCGTTTCCTCATGCAGCTGTAAGAGGACTATCTGAAAATATGCAGGAGAATCCCAGAACTCTCACTCAGATATCAGCAGAGCATGGTTGAAAAGCAAGGTTTGTAGAAATCGAGCCTAAAATTCAGTGTTTCAGTAGAAACATCAAAGAAAATATCCAATGGCACTGAGGATCGAGAACTCCTCGTTTCCTCATGCAACTGTAAGAGGACTATCTGAAAACATGCAGGGGAATCCCAGAACTCTCACTCAAATATCAGCAGAGCATGGTTGAAAAAAAAGGTTTGTAGAAATCGAGATATTATTGAGTGTTTTAGTAAAAAATATACAAAAAAAAATTAATGGCACTGAGGATTTGGAACTTCTCGTTTCCTGATGCACCTGTACCAAGACTATCCAAAAACATGCAGTAGAATCCCAAAGCTCCTACTCAGATATCAGCAGAGCATGGTTGAAAAGAAAGGTTTGTAGAAATCGAGATATTATTGAGTGTTTTAGTAAAAAATAAAAAATAAAATATTGAATGGCACTGAGGATCTGGAACTCCTCGTTTCCTGATGCAGCTATAACAGAACTATCCAAAAACATGCAGGAGAATCTCAGAACTCCCACTCAGGTATCAGCAGAGCATGGTAGAAAACCAAGGTTTGTAGAAATTAAGAGATTATTGAGTGCTTTACTAAAAAAAATAAAAAAAAATATTGAATGGCACTGAGGATCTGGAACTTCTCGTTTCCTGATGCACCTGTACCAGGACTATCCAAAAACATGCAGGAGAATCCCAGAACTCCCACTCAGATATCAGCAGAGCATGGTTGAAAACCAAGGTTTGTAGAAATTAAGAGATTATTGAGTGCTTTACTAAAAAAAATAAAAAAAAATACTAAATGCAACTGAGGATCGGGAACTCCTCGTTTCCTGATGCAGCTGTAACAGAACTATCCAAAAACATGGAGGAGAATCTCAGAACTCCCACTCAGGTATCAGCAGACCATGGTTGAAAACCAAGGTTTGTAGAAATTAAGAGATTATTCAGTGCTTTACTAAAAAAAATAAAAAAAAAAAATTTAATGCAACTGAGGATCGGGAACTCCTCG
This sequence comes from Hyppa rectilinea, assembly GCA_951799385.1. Lineage (NCBI taxonomy): Eukaryota > Metazoa > Arthropoda > Insecta > Lepidoptera > Noctuidae > Hyppa > Hyppa rectilinea. The sequence continues at coordinate 4,318,231 of OX637303.1, forward strand.
TTTCCTGATGCAGCTGTAACAGGACTATCTGAAAACATGCAATTGGATCCCAGAACTCCCACTCAGATATCAGCACAGCATGGTTGAAAAGCAAGGTTAGTAGAAATCTAGCCTAAAATTATGTGTTTCAGTAGAAACATCAAAGAAAATAACTAATGGCACTGAGGATCGGGAACTCCTCGTTTCCTGATGCACCTGTACCAGGAATATCCAAAAACATGCAGGAGAATCCCAGAACTCCCACTCAGATATCAGCAGAGCATGGTTGAAAAGAAAGGTTTGTAGAAATCTAGCCCAAAATTCAGTGTTTCAGTAGAAACATCAAAGAAAATATCCAATGGCACTGAGGATCGAGAACTCTTCGTTTCCTCATGCAGCTGTAAGAGGACTATCTGAAAATATGCAGGAGAATCCCAGAACTCTCACTCAGATATCAGCAGAGCATGGTTGAAAAGCAAGGTTTGTAGAAATCGAGCCTAAAATTCAGTGTTTCAGTAGAAACATCAAAGAAAATATCCAATGGCACTGAGGATCGAGAACTCCTCGTTTCCTCATGCAACTGTAAGAGGACTATCTGAAAACATGCAGGGGAATCCCAGAACTCTCACTCAAATATCAGCAGAGCATGGTTGAAAAAAAAGGTTTGTAGAAATCGAGATATTATTGAGTGTTTTAGTAAAAAATATACAAAAAAAAATTAATGGCACTGAGGATTTGGAACTTCTCGTTTCCTGATGCACCTGTACCAAGACTATCCAAAAACATGCAGTAGAATCCCAAAGCTCCTACTCAGATATCAGCAGAGCATGGTTGAAAAGAAAGGTTTGTAGAAATCGAGATATTATTGAGTGTTTTAGTAAAAAATAAAAAATAAAATATTGAATGGCACTGAGGATCTGGAACTCCTCGTTTCCTGATGCAGCTATAACAGAACTATCCAAAAACATGCAGGAGAATCTCAGAACTCCCACTCAGGTATCAGCAGAGCATGGTAGAAAACCAAGGTTTGTAGAAATTAAGAGATTATTGAGTGCTTTACTAAAAAAAATAAAAAAAAATACTGAATGCAACTGAGGATCAAGAACTCCTCGTTTCCTGATGCAACTGTAACAAGACTATCTGAAAACATGCAATTGGTTCCCAGAACTCCCACTCAGATATCAGCAGAGCATGGTTGAAAAGCAAGGTTTGTAGAAATCTAGCCTAACATTCAGTGTTTCAGTAGAAACATCAAAGAAAATTACTAATGGCACTGAGGATCGGGAACTCTTCGTTTCCTGATGCACCTGTAATAGAACTATCTGCAAACATGCAAGAGAATCCTAGAACTCTCACTCAGATGTCAGCAGAGCATGGTTGAAAGCAAGGTTTGTAGAAATCGAGATAATATTGAGTGTTTTAGTAAAAAATTTAAAAAAAATATTGAATGGCCCAGAGGATCGAGAACTCCTCGTTTCCTGATGCACTTTTATCAGAACTATCTGAAAACATGCAATTCGATCCCAGAACTCCCACTCAGATATCAACAGAGCATGGATGAAAAGCAAGGTTTGTAGAAATTAAGAGATTATTGAGTGCTTTACAAAAAAATAAAAAAATACTTAATGCAACTGAGGATCGGGAACTCCTCATTTCCTGATGCAGCTGTAAAACGACTATCTGAAAACATGCAATTGGATCCCAGACCTCCCACTCAGATATCAGCAGAGCATGGTTGAAAAGCAAGGTTAGTAGAAATCTAGCCTAAAATTATGTGTTTCAGTAGAAACATCAAAGAAAATAACTAATGGCACTGAGGATCGGGAACTCCTCGTTTCCTGATGCACCTGTACCAGGAATATCCAAAAACATGCAGGAGTATCGCAGAACTCCCACTCAGATATCAGCAGAGCATGGTTGAAAACCAAGGTTTGTAGAAATTAAAAGATTATTGAGTGCTTTACTAAAAATAATAAAAAAAAATACTGAATGCAACTGAGGATCGAGAACTTCTCGTTTCCTGATGCAGCTGTATTAGGACTATCCAAAAACATGCAGGAGAATCCAAGAACTCCCACTCAGTTATCAGCAGAGCATGGTTGAAAAGAAAGGTTTGTAAAAATTAAGAGATTATTGAGTGCTGTACAAAAAAAACTACTGAATGCAATTGAGGATCGGGAACTCCTCGTTTCCTGATGCAGCTGTAACAGGACTATCCAAGAACATGCAGGAGAATCCCAGAACTCCCATTCAGGTATCAGCAGAGCATGGTTGAAAAGAAAGGTTTGTAGAAATCTAGCCTAAAATTCAGTGTTTCAGTAGAAACATCAAAGAAAATATCCAATAGCACTGAGGAACGAGAACTCCTCGTTTCCTCATGCAGCTGTAAGAGGTCTATCTGAAAATATGCAGGAGAATCCCTGAACTCTCACTCAGATATCAGCAGAGCATGGTTGAAAAGCAAGGTTTGTAGAAATCGAGCCTAAAATTCAGTGTTCAGTAGAAACATCAAAGAAAATATCCAATGGCACTGAGGATCAAGACCTCCTCGTTTCCTCATGCAGCTGTAAGAGGATTATCTGAAAACATGCAGAAGAATCCCAGAACTAACACTCAGATATCAGCAGAGCATGGTTGAAAAGCAAGGTTAGTAGAAATCTAGCCTAAAACTATGTGTTTCAGTAGAAACATCAAAGAAAATAACTAATGGCACTGAGGATTCGGAACTCCTCGTTTCCTGATGCACCTGTACCAGGAATATCCAAAAACATGCAGAAGAATCCCAGAACTCCCACTCAGATATCAGCAGAGCATGGTTGAAAAGAAAGGTTTGTAGAAATCGAGATATTATTGAGTGTTTTAGTAAAAAATAAAATATTAAATGGCACTGAGGATCTGGAACTTCTCGTTTCCTGATGCACCTGTGCCAGGACTATCCAAAAACATACAGTAGAATCCCAGAGCTCCTACCCAGATATCAGCAGAGCATGGTTGAAAAGAAAGGTTTGTGGAAATCGAGATATTATTGAGTGTTTTAGTAAAAAATATAAAAAAAAATATTGAATGGCACTGAGGATCTGGAACTTCTCGTTTCCTGATGCACCTGTACCAGGACTATCCAAAAACATGCAGGAGAATCCCAGAACTCCCACTCAGATATCAGCAGAGCATGGTTGAAAACCAAGGTTTGTAGAAATTAAGAGATTATTGAGTGCTTTACTAAAAAAAATAAAAAAAAATACTAAATGCAACTGAGGATCGGGAACTCCTCGTTTCCTGATGCAGCTGTGACAGAACTATCCAAAAACATGCAGGAGAATCTCAGAACTCCCACTCAGGTATCAGCAGAGCATGGTTGAAAACCAAGGTTTTTTCAAAATTAAGAGATTATTGAGTGCTTTAGTAAAAAATATAAAAAAAAAATATTGAATGGCACTGAGGATCTAGAACTCCTCGTTTCCTGTTGCACCTGTACTAGGACTATCTGAAAACATGCAATTCGATCCCAGAATTCCCACTCAGATACCAACAGAGCATGGTTGAAAAGCAAGGTTTGTAGAAATTAAAAGATTATTGAGTGCTTTACTAAAAAAAAAAAATACTAAATGCAACTGAGGGTCGGGAACTCCTCGTTTCCTGATGCAGCTGTAACAGGACTATCTGAAAACATGAAATTGGATCCCAGAACTCCCACTCAGATATCAGCAGAGCATGGTTGAAAAGCAAGGTTTGTAGAAATCTAGCCTAAAACTATGTGTTTCAGTAGAAACATCAAAGAAAATAACTAATGGCACTGAGGATTCGGAACTTCTCGTTTCCTGATGCACCTGTACCAGGAATATCCAAAAACATGCAGAAGAATCCCAGAACTCCCACTCAGATATCAGCAGAGCATGGTTGAAAAGAAAGGTTTGTAGAAATCGAGATATTATTGAGTGTTTTAGTAAAAAATAAATATTAAATGGCACTGAGGATCTGGAACTTCTCGTTTCCTGATGCACCTGTGCCAGGACTATCCAAAACCATACAGTAGAATCCCAGAGCTCCTACCCAGATATCAGCAGAGCATGGTTGAAAAGAAAGGTTTGTAGAAATCGAGATATTATTGAGTGTTTTAGTAAAAAATAAAATATTAAATGGCACTGAGGATCTGGAACTTCTCGTTTCCTGATGCACCTGTGCCAGGACTATCCAAAAACATACAGTAGAATCCCAGAGCACCTACCCAGATATCAGCAGAGCATGGTTGAAAAGAAAGGTTTGTGGAAATCGAGATATTATTGAGTGTTTTAGTAAAAAATATAAAAAAAAATATTGAATGGCACTGAGGATCTGGAACTTCTCGTTTCCTGATGCACCTGTACCAGGACTATCCAAAAACATGCAGGAGAATCCCAGAACTCCCACTCAGATATCAGCAGAGCATGGTTGAAAACCAAGGTTTGTAGAAATTAAGAGATTATTGAGTGCTTTACTAAAAAAAATAAAAAAAAATACTAAATGCAACTGAGGATCGGGAACTCCTCGTTTCCTGATGCAGCTGTAACAGAACTATCCAAAAACATGGAGGAGAATCTCAGAACTCCCACTCAGGTATCAGCAGACCATGGTTGAAAACCAAGGTTTGTAGAAATTAAGAGATTATTCAGTGCTTTACTAAAAAAAATAAAAAATAAAAATTTAATGCAACTGAGGATCGGGAACTCCTCGTTTCCTGATGCAGCTGTAACAGGACTATCTGAAAACATGCAATTGGATCCCAGAACTCCCACTCAGATATCAGCACAGCATGGTTGAAAAGCAAGGTTAGTAGAAATCTAGCCTAAAATTATGTGTTTCAGTAGAAACATCAAAGAAAATAACTAATGGCACTGAGGATCGGGAACTCCTCGTTTCCTGATGCACCTGTACCAGGAATATCCAAAAACATGCAGGAGAATCCCAGAACTCCCACTCAGATATCAGCAGAGCATGGTTGAAAAGAAAGGTTTGTAGAAATCTAGCCCAAAATTCAGTGTTTCAGTAGAAACATCAAAGAAAATATCCAATGGCACTGAGGATCGAGAACTCTTCGTTTCCTCATGCAGCTGTAAGAGGACTATCTGAAAATATGCAGGAGAATCCCAGAACTCTCACTCAGATATCAGCAGAGCATGGTTGAAAAGCAAGGTTTGTAGAAATCGAGCCTAAAATTCAGTGTTTCAGTAGAAACATCAAAGAAAATATCCAATGGCACTGAGGATCGAGAACTCCTCGTTTCCTCATGCAACTGTAAGAGGACTATCTGAAAACATGCAGGGGAATCCCAGAACTCTCACTCAAATATCAGCAGAGCATGGTTGAAAAAAAAGGTTTGTAGAAATCGAGATATTATTGAGTGTTTTAGTAAAAAATATACAAAAAAAAATTAATGGCACTGAGGATTTGGAACTTCTCGTTTCCTGATGCACCTGTACCAGGACTATCCAAAAACATGCAGTAGAATCCCAAAGCTCCTACTCAGATATCAGCAGAGCATGGTTGAAAAGAAAGGTTTGTAGAAATCGAGATATTATTGAGTGTTTTAGTAAAAAATAAAAAATATAATATTGAATGGCACTGAGGATCTGGAACTCCTCGTTTCCTGATGCAGCTATAACAGAACTATCCAAAAACATGCAGGAGAATCTCAGAACTCCCACTCAGGTATCAGCAGAGCATGGTAGAAAACCAAGGTTTGTAGAAATTAAGAGATTATTGAGTGCTTTACTAAAAAAAATAAAAAAAAATACTGAATGCAACTGAGGATCAAGAACTCCTCGTTTCCTGATGCAACTGTAACAAGACTATCTGAAAACATGCAATTGGTTCCCAGAACTCCCACTCAGATATCAGCAGAGCATGGTTGAAAAGCAAGGTTTGTAGAAATCTAGCCTAACATTCAGTGTTTCAGTAGAAACATCAAAGAAAATTACTAATGGCACTGAGGATCGGGAACTCTTCGTTTCCTGATGCACCTGTAATAGAACTATCTGCAAACATGCAAGAGAATCCTAGAACTCTCACTCAGATGTCAGCAGAGCATGGTTGAAAGCAAGGTTTGTAGAAATCGAGATAATATTGAGTGTTTTAGTAAAAAATTTAAAAAAAATATTGAATGGCCCAGAGGATCGAGAACTCCTCGTTTCCTGATGCACTTATATCAGAACTATCTGAAAACATGCAATTCGATCCCAGAACTCCCACTCAGATATCAACAGAGCATGGATGAAAAGCAAGGTTTGTAGAAATTAAGAGATTATTGAGTGCTTTACAAAAAAATAAAAAAATACTTAATGCAACTGAGGATCGGGAACTCCTCATTTCCTGATGCAGCTGTAAAACGACTATCTGAAAACATGCAATTGGATCCCAGACCTCCCACTCAGATATCAGCAGAGCATGGTTGAAAAGCAAGGTTAGTAGAAATCTAGCCTAAAATTATGTTTTTCAGTAGAAACATCAAAGAAAATAACTAATGGCACTGAGGATCGGGAACTCCTCGTTTCCTGATGCACCTGTACCAGGAATATCCAAAAACATGCAGGAGTATCGCAGAACTCCCACTCAGATATCAGCAGAGCATGGTTGAAAACCAAGGTTTGTAGAAATTAAAAGATTATTGAGTGCTTTACTAAAAATAATAAAAAAAAATACTGAATGCAACTGAGGATCGAGAACTTCTCGTTTCCTGATGCAGCTGTATTAGGACTATCCAAAAACATGCAGGAGAATCCAAGAACTCCCACTCAGTTATCAGCAGAGCATGGTTGAAAAGAAAGGTTTGTAAAAATTAAGAGATTATTGAGTGCTGTACAAAAAAAACTACTGAATGCAATTGAGGATCGGGAACTCCTCGTTTCCTGATGCAGCTGTAACAGGACTATCCAAGAACATGCAGGAGAATCCCAGAACTCCCATTCAGGTATCAGCAGAGCATGGTTGAAAAGAAAGGTTTGTAGAAATCTAGCCTAAAATTCAGTGTTTCAGTAGAAACATCAAAGAAAATATCCAATAGCACTGAGGAACGAGAACTCCTCGTTTCCTCATGCAGCTGTAAGAGGTCTATCTGAAAATATGCAGGAGAATCCCTGAACTCTCACTCAGATATCAGCAGAGCATGGTTGAAAAGCAAGGTTTGTAGAAATCGAGCCTAAAATTCAGTGTTCAGTAGAAACATCAAAGAAAATATCCAATGGCACTGAGGATCAAGACCTCCTCGTTTCCTCATGCAGCTGTAAGAGGATTATCTGAAAACATGCAGAAGAATCCCAGAACTAACACTCAGATATCAGCAGAGCATGGTTGAAAAGCAAGGTTAGTAGAAATCTAGCCTAAAACTATGTGTTTCAGTAGAAACATCAAAGAAAATAACTAATGGCACTGAGGATTCGGAACTCCTCGTTTCCTGATGCACCTGTACCAGGAATATCCAAAAACATGCAGAAGAATCCCAGAACTCCCACTCAGATATCAGCAGAGCATGGTTGAAAAGAAAGGTTTGTAGAAATCGAGATATTATTGAGTGTTTTAGTAAAAAATAAAATATTAAATGGCACTGAGGATCTGGAACTTCTCGTTTCCTGATGCACCTGTGCCAGGACTATCCAAAAACATACAGTAGAATCCCAGAGCTCCTACCCAGATATCAGCAGAGCATGGTTGAAAAGAAAGGTTTGTGGAAATCGAGATATTATTGAGTGTTTTAGTAAAAAATATAAAAAAAAATATTGAATGGCACTGAGGATCTGGAACTTCTCGTTTCCTGATGCACCTGTACCAGGACTATCCAAAAACATGCAGGAGAATCCCAGAACTCCCACTCAGATATCAGCAGAGCATGGTTGAAAACCAAGGTTTGTAGAAATTAAGAGATTATTGAGTGCTTTACTAAAAAAAATAAAAAAAAATACTAAATGCAACTGAGGATCGGGAACTCCTCGTTTCCTGATGCAGCTGTGACAGAACTATCCAAAAACATGCAGGAGAATCTCAGAACTCCCACTCAGGTATCAGCAGAGCATGGTTGAAAACCAAGGTTTTTTCAAAATTAAGAGATTATTGAGTGCTTTAGTAAAAAATATAAAAAAAAAATATTGAATGGCACTGAGGATCTAGAACTCCTCGTTTCCTGTTGCACCTGTACTAGGACTATCTGAAAACATGCAATTCGATCCCAGAATTCCCACTCAGATACCAACAGAGCATGGTTGAAAAGCAAGGTTTGTAGAAATTAAAAGATTATTGAGTGCTTTACTAAAAAAAAAAAATACTAAATGCAACTGAGGGTCGGGAACTCCTCGTTTCCTGATGCAGCTGTAACAGGACTATCTGAAAACATGAAATTGGATCCCAGAACTCCCACTCAGATATCAGCAGAGCATGGTTGAAAAGCAAGGTTTGTAGAAATCTAGCCTAAAACTATGTGTTTCAGTAGAAACATCAAAGAAAATAACTAATGGCACTGAGGATTCGGAACTTCTCGTTTCCTGATGCACCTGTACCAGGAATATCCAAAAACATGCAGAAGAATCCCAGAACTCCCACTCAGATATCAGCAGAGCATGGTTGAAAAGAAAGGTTTGTAGAAATCGAGATATTATTGAGTGTTTTAGTAAAAAATAAATATTAAATGGCACTGAGGATCTGGAACTTCTCGTTTCCTGATGCACCTGTGCCAGGACTATCCAAAACCATACAGTAGAATCCCAGAGCTCCTACCCAGATATCAGCAGAGCATGGTTGAAAAGAAAGGTTTGTAGAAATCGAGATATTATTGAGTGTTTTAGTAAAAAATAAAATATTAAATGGCACTGAGGATCTGGAACTTCTCGTTTCCTGATGCACCTGTGCCAGGACTATCCAAAAACATACAGTAGAATCCCAGAGCACCTACCCAGATATCAGCAGAGCATGGTTGAAAAGAAAGGTTTGTGGAAATCGAGATATTATTGAGTGTTTTAGTAAAAAATATAAAAAAAAATATTGAATGGCACTGAGGATCTGGAACTTCTCGTTTCCTGATGCACCTGTACCAGGACTATCCAAAAACATGCAGGAGAATCCCAGAACTCCCACTCAGATATCAGCAGAGCATGGTTGAAAACCAAGGTTTGTAGAAATTAAGAGATTATTGAGTGCTTTACTAAAAAAAATAAAAAAAAATACTAAATGCAGCTGAGGATCGGGAACTCCTCGTTTCCTGATGCAGTTGTAACAGAACTATCTAAAAACATGGAGGAGAATCTCAGAACTCCCACTCAGGTATCAGCAGAGCATGGTTGAAAACCAAGGTTTGTAGAAACTAAGAGATTATTGAGTGCTTTACTAAAAAAAATAAAAAAAAAAAACTAAATGCAACTGAGGATCGGGAACTCCTCGTTTCCTGATGCAGCTGTAACAGAACTATCCAAAAACATGGAGGAGAATCTCAGAACTCCCACTCAGGTATCAGCAGAGCATGGTTGAAAACCAAGGTTTGTAGAAACTAGGAGATTATTGAGTGCTTTCCTAAAAAAAATAAAAAAAAAAAACTTAATGCAACTGAGGATCGGGAACTCCTCGTTTCCTGATGCACCTGTACCAGGAATATCCAAAAACATGCAGAAGAATCCCAGAACTCCCACTCAGATATCAGCAGAGCATGGTTGAAAAGAAAGGTTTGTAGAAATCGAGATATTATTGAGTGTTTTAGTAAAAAATAAATATTAAATGGCACTGAGGATCTGGAACTTCTCGTTTCCTGATGCACCTGTGCCAGGAATATCCAAAAACATACAGTAGAATCCCAGAGCTCCTACCCAGATATCAGCAGAGCATGGTTGAAAAGAAAGGTTTGTAGAAATCGAGATATTATTGAGTGTTTTAGTAAAAAATAAAATATTAAATGGCACTGAGGATCTGGATCTTCTCGTTTCCTGATGCACCTGTGCCAGAACTATCCAAAAACATACAGTAGAATCCCAGAGCACCTACCCAGATATCAGCAGAGCATGGTTGAAAAGAAAGGTTTGTGGAAATCGAGATATTATTGAGTGTTTTAGTAAAAAATATAAAAAAAAATATTGAATGGCACTGAGGATCTGGAACTTCTCGTTTCCTGATGCACCTGTACCAGGACTATCCAAAAACATGCAGGAGAATCCCAGAACTCCCACTCAGATATCAGCAGAGCATGGTTGAAAACCAAGGTTTGTAGAAATTAAGAGATTATTGAGTGCTTTACTAAAAAAAATAAAAAAAAATACTAAATGCAACTGAGGATCGGGAACTCCTCGTTTCCTGATGCAGTTGTAACAGAACTATCCAAAAACATGGAGGAGAATCTCAGAACTCCCACTCAGGTATCAGCAGAGCATGGTTGAAAACCAAGGTTTGTAGAAACTAAGAGATTATTGAGTGCTTTACTAAAAAAAATAAAAAAAAAAACTAAATGCAACTGAGGATCGGGAACTCCTTGTTTCCTGATGCAGCTGTAACAGAACTATCCAAAAACATGGAGGAGAATCTCAGAACTCCCACTCAGGTATCAGCAGAGCATGGTTGAAAACCAAGGTTTGTAGAAACTAAGAGATTATTGAGTGCTTTCCTAAAAAAAATAAAAAAAAATAACTTAATGCAACTGAGGATCGGGAACTCCTCGTTTCCTGATGCAGCTGTAACAGGACTATCTGAAAACATGCAATTGGATCCCAGAACTCCCACTCAGATATCAGCACAGCATGGTTGAAAAGCAAGGTTAGTAGAAATCTAGCCTAAAATTATGTGTTTCAGTAGAAACATCAAAGAAAATAACTTATGGCACTGATGATCGAGAACTCTTCGTTTCCTGATGCACCTGTACCAGGAATATCCAAAAACATGCAGGAGAATCCCAGAACTCTCACTCAGATATCAGCAGAGCATGGTTGAAAAGCAAGGTTTGTAGAAATCGAGCCTAAAATTCAGTGTTTCAGTAGAAACATCAAAGAAAATATCCAATGGCACTGAGGATCAAGAACTCCTCGTTTCCTCATGCAACTGTAAGAGGACTATCTGAAAACATGCAGGGGAATCCCAGAACTCCCACTCAAATATCAGCAGAGCATGGTTGAAAACCAAGGTTTGAAGAAATTAAGCGACTATTTAGTGCTTTACTAAAAAAAATAAAAAAAAATACTGAATGCAACTGAAGATCGGGAACTCCTCGTTTCCTGATGCAGCTGTAACAGGACTATCTGAAAACATGCAATTAGATCCCAGACCTCCCACTCAGATATCAGCAGAGCATGGTTGAAAAGCAAGGTTAGTAGAAATCTAGCCTAAAATTATGTGTTTCAGTAGAAACATCAAAGAAAATATCCAATGGCACTGAGGATCGGGAACTCCTCGTTTCCTGATGCACCTGTACCAGGAATATCCAAAAACATGCAGAAGAATCCCAGAACTCCCGCTCAGATATCAGCAGAGCATGGTTGAAAAGAAAGGTTTGTAGAAATCGAGATATTTTTGAGTGTTTTAGTAAAAAATATAAAAAAAAATATTAAATGGCACTGAGGATCTGGAACTTCTCGTTTCCTGATGCACCTGTACTAGGACTATCCAAAAACATGCAGTAGAATCCCAGAGCTCCTACTCAGATATCAGCAGAGCATGGTTGAAAAGAAAGGTTTGTAGAAATCGAGATATTATTGAGTGTTTTAGTAAAAACTATAAAAAAAAATATTGAATGGCACTGAGGATCTGGAACTTCTCGTTTCCTGATGCACCTGTACCAGGACTATCCAATAACATGCAGGAGAATCCCAGAACTCCCACTCAGATATCAGCAGAGCATGGTTGAAAACCAAGGTTTGTAGAAATTAAGAGATTATTGAGTGCTTTACTAAAAAAAATAAAAAAAATATTGAATGGCCCAGAGGATCGAGAACTCCTCGTTTCCTGATGCACCTATACCAGGACTATCTGAAAACATGCAATTCGATCCCAGAACTCCCACTCAGATATCAACAGAGCATGGTTGAAAAGCAAGGTTTGTAGAAATTAAGAGATTATTGAGTGCTTTACTAAAAAAAATAAAACTAAATGCAACTGAGGATCGGGAACTCCTCGTTTCCTGATGCAGCTGTAACAGAACTATCTGAAAACATGCAATTGGATCCCAGAACTCCCACTCAGATATCAGCAGAGCATGGTTGAAAAGCAAGGTTAGTAGAAATCTAGCCTAAAATTATGTGTTTCAGTAGAAACATCAAAGAAAATAACTTATGGCACTGATGATCGAGAACTCTTCGTTTCCTGATGCACCTGTACCAGGAATAACCAAAAACATGCAGGAGAATCCCAGAACTCCCACTCAGATATCAGCAGAGCATGGATGAAAAGAAAGATTTGTAGAAATCTAGCCCAAAATTCAGTGTTTCAGTATAAACATCAAAGAAAATATCCAATGGCACTGAGGATCGGGAACTCCTCGTTTCCTGATGCACCTGTAATAGGACTATCTGCAAACATGCAAAAGAATCCTAGAACTCTCACTCAGATATCAGCAGAGCATGGTTGAAAACCAAGGTTTGTAGAAATCGAGATATTATTGAGTGTTTTAGTAAAAAATAAAAAATAAAATATTGAATGGCACTGAGGATCTGGAACTTCTCGTTTCCTGATGCACCTGTACCAGGACTATCCAAAAACATGCAGGAGAATCCCAGAACTCCCACTCAAATATCAGCAGAGCATGGTTGAAAACCAAGGTTTGAAGAAATTAAGCGATTATTGAGACCTTTACTAAAAAAAAAAAAAAAAATACTGAATGCAACTGAGGATTGGGAACTCCTCGTTTCCTGATGCAGCTGTTACATGACTATCCAAAAACATGCTGGAGAATCCCAGAACTCCCACTCAGGTATCAGCAGAGCATGGTTGAAAACCAAGGTTTGTAGAAATTAAGAGACTATTGAGTGCTTTACTAAAAAAAAATAAAAAAAAATTTTGAATGGCACTGAGGATCTGGAACTTCTCGTTTCCTATTGCTCCTGTACCAGGACTATCTGAAAACACAAATCGTTCTTTTCAACCATGCTCTGCTGATATCTGAGTGGGAGTTCTGTGATCCAATTAAATGTTTTCAGATAGTCCTGGTACAGGTGCAACAGGAAACGAGGAGTTCCAGATCCTCAGTGCCATTCAATATTTTTTTTTAATATTTTTTACTAAAACACTCAATAATCTCTTAATTTCTACAAACCTTGCTTTTCAACCATGCTCTGCTGATATCTGAGTGGGAGTTCTGGGATCCAATTTCATGTTTTCAGATAGTCCTCTTACAGTTGCATGAGGAAACGAGGAGTTCTCGATCCTCAGTGCCATTGGATATTTTCTTTGATGTTTCTACTGAAACACTGAATTTTAGGCTCGATTTCTACAAACCTTGCTTTTCAACCATGCTCTGCTGATATCTGAGTGAGAGTTCTGGGATTCTCCTGCATATTTTCAGATAGTCCTCTTACAGCTGCATGAGGAAACGAAGAGTTCTCGATCCTCAGTGCCATTGGATATTTTCTTTGATGTTTCTACTGAAACACTGAATTTTGGGCTAGATTTCTACAAACCTTGCTTTTCAACCATGCTCTGCTGATATCTGAGTGAGAGTTCTGGGATTCTCCTGCGTGTTTTTGGATATTCCTGGTACAGGTGCATCAGGAAACGAAGAGTTCTCGATCATCAGTGCCATAAGTTATTTTCTTTGATGTTTCTACTGAAACACATAATTTTAGGCTAGATTTCTACTAACCTTGCTTTTCAACCATGCTGTGCTGATATCTGAGTGGGAGTTCTGGGATCCAATTGCATGTTTTCAGATAGTCCTGTTACAGCTGCATCAGGAAACGAGGAGTTCCCGATCCTCAGTTGCATTTAGTTTTTTTTTTTTATTTTTTTTAGTAAAGCACTCAATAATCTCTTAGTTTCTACAAACCTTGGTTTTCAACCATGCTCTGCTGATACCTGAGTGGGAGGTCTGAGATTCTCCTCCATGTTTTTGGATAGTTCTGTTACAGCTGCATCAGGAAACGAGGAGTTCCCGATCCTCAGTTGCATTTAGTATTTTTTTTTATTTTTTTTAGTAAAGCACTCAATTATCTCTTAATTTCTACAAACCTTGGTTTTCAACCATGCTCTGCTGATATCTGAGTGGGAGTTCTGGGATTCTCCTGCATGTTTTTGGATAGTCCTGGTACAGGTGCATCAGGAAACGAGAAGTTCCAGATCCTCAGTGCCATTCAATATTTTTTTTATATTTTTTACTAAAACACTCAATAATATCTCGATTTCCACAAACCTTTCTTTTCAACCATGCTCTGCTGATATCTGGGTAGGTGCTCTGGGATTCTACTGTATGTTTTTGGATAGTCCTGGCACAGGTGCATCAGGAAACGAGAAGTTCCAGATCCTCAGTGCCATTTAATATTTTATTTTTTACTAAAACACTCAATAATATCTCGATTTCTACAAACCTTTCTTTTCAACCATGCTCTGCTGATATCTGAGTGGGAGTTCTGGGATTCTTCTGCATGTTTTTGGATATTCCTGGTACAGGTGCATCAGGAAACGAGGAGTTCCCGATCCTCAGTGCCATTGGATATTTTCTTTGATGTTTCTACTGAAACACATAATTTTAGGCTAGATTTCTACTAACCTTGCTTTTCAACCATGCTCTGCTGATATCTGAGTGGGAGGTCTGGGATCTAATTGCATGTTTTCAGATAGTCCTGTTACAGCTGCATCAGGAAACGAGGAGTTCCCGATCTTCAGTTGCATTCAGTATTTTTTTTTATTTTTTTTAGTAAAGCACTAAATAATCGCTTAATTTCTTCAAACCTTGGTTTTCAACCATGCTCTGCTGATATTTGAGTGGGAGTTCTGGGATTCTCCTGCATGTTTTTGGATAGTCCTGGTACAGGTGCATCAGGAAACGAGAAGTTCCAGATCCTCAGTGCCATTCAATATTTTATTTTTTATTTTTTACTAAATCACTCAATAATATCTCGATTTCTACAAACCTTTCTTTTCAACCATGCTCTGCTGATATCTGAGTGAGAGTTCTGGGATTCCCCTGCATGTTTTCAGATAGTCCTCTTACAGTTGCATGAGGAAACGAGGAGTTCTCGATCCTCAGTGCCATTGGATATTTTCTTTGATGTTTCTACTGAAACACTGAATTTTAGGCTCGATTTCTACAAACCTTGCTTTTCAACCATGCTCTGCTGATATCTGAGTGAGAGTTCTGGGATTCTCCTGCATATTTTCAGATAGTCCTCTTACAGCTGCATGAGGAAACGAAGAGTTCTCGATCCTCAGTGCCATTGGATATTTTCTTTGATGTTTCTACTGAAACACTGAATTTTGGGCTAGATTTCTACAAACCTTTCTTTTCAACCATGCTCTGCTGATATCTGAGTGGGAGTTCTGGGATTCTCCTGCATGTTTTTGGATATTCCTGTTACAGGTGCATCAGGAAACGAGGAGTTCCCGATCCTCAGTGCCATTAGTTATTTTCTTTGATGTTTCTACTGAAACACATAATTTTAGGCTAGATTTCTACTAACCTTGCTTTTCAACCATGCTGTGCTGATATCTGAGTGGGAGTTCTGGGATCCAATTGCATGTTTTCAGATAGTCCTGTTACAGCTGCATCAGGAAACGAGGAGTTCCCGATCCTCAGTTGCATTTAGTTTTTTTTTTTTATTTTTTTTAGTAAAGCACTGAATAATCTCTTAATTTCTACAAACCTTGGTTTTCAACCATGGTCTGCTGATACCTGAGTGGGAGTTCTGAGATTCTCCTCCATGTTTTTGGATAGTTCTGTTACAGCTGCATCAGGAAACGAGGAGTTCCCGATCCTCAGTTGCATTTAGTATTTTTTTTTATTTTTTTTAGTAAAGCACTCAATAATCTCTTAATTTCTACAAACCTTGGTTTTCAACCATGCTCTGCTGATATCTGAGTGGGAGTTCTGGGATTCTCCTGCATGTTTTTGGATAGTCCTGGTACAGGTGCATCAGGAAACGAGAAGTTCCAGATCCTCAGTGCCATTCAATATTTTTTTTTATATTTTTTACTAAAACACTCAATAATATCTCGATTTCCACAAACCTTTCTTTTCAACCATGCTCTGCTGATATCTGGGTAGGAGCTCTGGGATTCTACTGTATGTTTTTGGATAGTGCTGGCATAGGTGCATCAGGAAACGAGAAGTTCCAGATCCTCAGTGCCATTTAATATTTTATTTTTTACTAAAACACTCAATAATATCTCGATTTCTACAAACCTTTCTTTTCAACCATGCTCTGCTGATATCTGAGTGGGAGTTCTGGGATTCTTCTGCATGTTTTTGGATATTCCTGGTACAGGTGCATCAGGAAACGAGGAGTCCGAATCCTCAGTGCCATTAGTTATTTTCTTTGATGTTTCTACTGAAACACATAGTTTTAGGCTAGATTTCTACTAACCTTGCTTTTCAACCATGCTCTGCTGATATCTGAGTGGGAGTTCTGGGATCCAATTTCATGTTTTCAGATAGTCCTGTTACAGCTGCATCAGGAAACGAGGAGTTCCCGATCCTCAGTTGCATTAAATTTTTATTTTTTTTTAGTAAAGCACTCAATAATCTCTTAATTTCTACAAACCTTGCTTTTCAACCATGCTCTGTGGGTATCTGAGTGGGAGTTCTGGGATCGAATTGCATGTTTTCAGATAGTCCTTGTATAGGTGCATCAGAAAACGAGGAGTTCTCGATCCTCTGGGCCATTCAATATTTTTTTTTATAGTTTTTACTAAAACACTCAATATTATCTCGATTTCTACAAACCTTGCTTTCAACCATGCTCTGCTGACATCTGAGTGAGAGTTCTGGGATTCTCTTGCATGTTTGCAGATAGTCCTATTACAGGTGCATCAGGAAACGAATAGTTCCCGATCCTCAGTGCCATTTGTTATTTTCTTTGCTGTTTCTACTGAAACACATAGTTTTAGGCTAGATTTTTACTAACCTTGCTTTTCAACCATGCTCTGCTGATATCTGAGTGGGAGTTCTGGGATCCAATTACATGTTTTCAGATAGTCCTGGTACAGGTGCAACAGGAAACGAGGAGTTCTAGATCCTCAGTGCCATTCAATATTTTTTTTTGATATTTTTTACTAAAACACTCAATAACATCTCGATTTCTACAAATCTTGCTTTTCAACCATGCTCTGATCATACTTCTATGAGACGTTTGCTTTATTTTTAATTTTTTTATGTTACTGGGTTCTTGTTTACTAATTATGGCCCGAAAAATATACGAAAATACGCAAATTACCTTATTTATGCCTGTTTTATCAAAATGATTGACTTTTTCTAGAAACAGGTAAATATTTATGTTTTATTTTTTTATTGGGTTAGCTCGGCAGAACTCTTTCGGAAAAGTATAAGGAACTATAGAACTCACCATTGTGCGTCTAAAACAGTTTTTTAATTTTAATTTTGGAAAAAATGATCTGCTAACGGAAGTTAGCAGAGCATAATTTCATTCGACTTTTTTTCAGGCAAAAACGCCAGAACTATTTTTTCTAAGTATCAGGAACTCTAGAACTCTTCCGCATGCGAATAGAACTCTTGTTTTTTTGCGCTCTGCTGGGAACTGCTCTGCTAAGTTCACCCACATATTATTTAGTTACAAGATTATTGTTCGAGATACATCTTCGAACAATATCTTGCAACAGTGGAGAGTCGTACCTCCATGCTATAGTCTTCAGAATGGAGTTGGAGCTGGCCCGCACTCTGCAGAGCAACGAGGCAGATTTCTTTCTGAGAATGGCATGGAAGCCATCAACATGCGCTTGGGTAAACATACCCTATGTCTCCAAGAATATTCGCACAGCTAGCCCGTAAAATTGTGTTTGTATTGCTGTTGCCGAAACTGTTTTTTCAGTCCTCTCCACTGGCTCTCTATACGCTGGGTGTGTGTCCCGTCTGGTGCCACAAATTTATTTAGTGGGTCACTGTGATTCACTCTTTTATGAATATACCCATGTTGAGAAAGGCTCAGATACGCTCTCCAATAATCTGTGTGAATTATGGAGCCTTCCTCAACATGTTTTTTAATTAATGGCACCAATAATGTCCGCAGGCCTTTCATCATCAGGACACGCTTCCAGCCGTAGATCATCGCTGCCATCTTCTATCATCAATCTTCAATCCTTCTAAATAAGCTGTATAAATATGGTATTAGGAGCAAAGTCTTAAACTTAATAAAGTCATACCTTACTGGCAGAAAACAGGTAACTAGTATTTCAGCAGTCGATGTTCAAACTAAAACTGAAATTAATTACCAATCGAGACAGAGACAAATTTACTATGGTGTCCCTCAGAGAAGTGTGCTTGGCCCTTTATTATTTTTATGTTATATAAATGACCTTCCGAAAACCATCCACAACCTATGACTCTGTTTGCTGATGATTGCACTATAGTATTTTCCGGTAAAAATTGTGATTCATGTGAAAATGACATAAACAGTAGCTTAAGTCTAATAATTCAATGGCTAAATAATAACAATTTACAGACCAATTTTAATAAAACTCAAATAATGGCATTTAAACAAAGAACTAATCCTAAAATTCTTGACATTAATTATGACCTAAACAAGATTGTTAAAACGGAACAAACCAAATTTCTAGGTATTTGGCTAGACGAAAACATGACATGGAAAACACATATGGAGAAAATGATAAAAAAAAATCATCAATTTTGCTATGCTTTACACAATTTGAATAAGGTTGCAAATCGTAATACTGTCCTTACTGCATATCATGCATATGTCTCCTCAACTCTTCGTTACGGCATAATATTTTGGGGCAACTCTACCAACAGAGAAATGGCATTTAAAGCCCAATAACAATGTCTTCGAGCCGTATGTTTTTTAAAAACCACCGAAAGTTGCAAACCATTTTTCATTAGTTTAAAAATACTTACGTTTCCATCTCTCTATATTTATGAAATTTCAATATTTGTTAAGGAGAATCTGTCTAAATTTGAAAAACTTAATACTAGACGTCACCAAAGCACATTAAAATAAAAAAAAACACAATACTGCACTTTTCTCAAAGAGTTGTCTCGCCATGGGTCCACAGATTTATAATAAACTACCAAATACTTTAAAAAGCATGACCAACATAAACCATTTTAAATCGCAACTCAAGAAATTCCTAATTGAAAAGGCTTATTACTCTATCAATGAGTTTTTAGATGATAGAAGCATAAAATAAAAAATGTCCGATCCACTTATTATGACTATCTTGTTTACGATGTTACTTGCATGAAATAGTTTTATTTAGTTTTTACGCCGAATTTGTACGCCTCGCAAGGTAAAACATAGTGATACAACACAAATTTTATACCATGTACCATATTACCTATGTTTAACAAATAAAATGCTTTGACTTTGACTTTGATCATTCCAATCACCCAATGTCCTTCTATGTGTCTGCCACGATTATATTTACGTCTTCCAAACTTCGATTCATCTATTTGCACTATTTTATGATTTTCCAATTCATAAATAGCGATTGTCTCCTTGCAATAGCTGTACCAATCTACTACCGTTCTTGTTGATATTACTGGACCATCCGTTGTTGTTAGTTCCTTTCTGGCTTGAGTGTATGTTAATCCCTCACTAAACGCATACATCATTTGGAATATTAGAGTGAGGGACAACCGTGCATCTTGAAACCATGTCCCAATAGAAGTTGTATATTTGAAGATCTGACTTTCTTAATAGGGGCCGGCTATATACAATGAATCAAAACTTACCCTAACTCATCCGAGAGAAGGTTAGTTCTTCTGTCTGACGACCCAGTAAACCGGGGCATAGCAGAAGCAATATCCTCATCCTCATCCTCCGAAGAACTAGCGATAGCTGGTAAGCCACCACTAGAGCCAGCTGCTACTCCGCTGGGACCAGCCATCCCACTGGGACCAGCAACTGGTTCATCGAAGACGGATGACGCACACGGGAGCACAAGTGGCTCATTAATAAGATTTATTAATTGATTACACTTGAACTCGCGCAGTAGGCACAAGCGGCTCTATTGAGTCCATCACTCGCGCACTACTTGAAGAGGAAGAGGCCGTGACAAGCGGCTCATTAGAGTCCAACACTTGCACTTCTCCACACTCTTGAGACACAGAAGCATAGGGCTTCGGAGACGCCATGGTAGTCACACGTAAGGCTTACAGGAGTACGTAAAACGATCTCAACTGCAAGGGCAACAAACGATGACTGACACTGACAGCAACACAAAAAAACGCGGTAAACAAGAGGCAACTATGCGTTCCGTTCCAAGTATAAACAAAAATTCGTTATTTTTTGTGTGAAAAAGTCTATGCAATTGCATAATATTATGTGAAAAAAATCACATTTGGTCAAATAAAATACACCTTTACTGTAAACGGAACGTGAAATGTCAAATTGACGTCTACCATCGTAATTTAACTAACCTAAAAATTTAAGTTGTATGGAAACTATGAATAATTATATCTCGTAAACCGTGAATTTTCGCATTAAAAAAACTGTGTGCTTGCTTTCTATTTGTGAGTATTATCTACAAACAACATATGGAACTTTCAAAACCCAGTCCAGTAATGGAAAGTTTAGCCTTTTGCTTTTAACTTTACAAGCAAAATAGACAACATAAAACACAACACACAAAATAGACAACAAGTTCAGATCACAAACGAACGCTGGCGCGCGAAAACGAGAGATCTGTCAGTCTGACAGAACAGATGTCAAGTCATACAAAATGACGCGTAGAATGCTGAGTTCGTTCAAAAACGAATGATATAAGCTTACAACTGCGTACCTATTTCAAGAAGCTAACTAAGTTAAGCGGATTATATTCCTTTATACACTATGAAGTAATGTATAATGGTTCTGTTAACAACTTTTCACCTTTTTACTTATTTTTGTAACTAAACTTTTTGACAGTTAGCTCTATTCACCACCGTAAAAATCACATTGTTTTGATTCTACTAGTATAATTATCTCATTTTGAACAAAGTTGTGGCTTGACACACTTCACCACCAAAGCGACGATATATGAACCAACGTTGTGGTACTACAGTGACATGAACTTTTTACATGGTCAAGAAATGGCGTGTGACTCTGAATCTTCTATGGATATTACCCAAAATTCTGACACACAAAATTCTTTTGAAGATGATGTGGAACAAAACACGGTATGTTTATAACATTTTATTCGAAAAGTATGTAATTACATAGTAACATTTATCCTGCCAGTAAACTGCACCCTCGTTGTCAAAATATTCACAGTAGTCGTCCCTTGCTCGCTTAGCAATCTGTAGCGAATTTTTCTGGTTACAACTTTCCAAGGGAGTCAACACAGTTATTTTCTCGGCTGGTGGATGTACAGTCCCAGTATCTACATCTTCATTAGGAATTAACTTGTAAGAAAAATATGTGGATTTTCTCAAGAAATTATGAAGATAGCAACAAGCTAGAACAACCTTCTGTACTTTTACAGGGTGTAAATAAAATGATCTTTGAAATACTCCAAAACGAGTTGCAAGTATTCCAAATGCGCTTTCCACTAACCGCCTTGCACGTGACAATCGATAATTAAATATTCGTTTTTCTTTTGTCAATCCAGTTTGACTATACGGCTTTAATAAAATTGGCCCCATTGGGAAGGCGTCATCTCCTACAAAGACATATGGGAGATTTCGAGTACTATTGTTCACAACTCTTGGGATATTCAAATCATTGTTCCTTAATTTTTGTCCGAATTTGGTATTGTGTAACACACCTCCATCTGACACTCGACCATTCGTTCCAACATCGACCATAATAAATTCATAATGGGGTATTTGAAAGGGTAGTCAATAACGTTACTTTTTATGAACTGTCAAAACGCGGCAATTGTACGTGATTTGTATGAAATATAACATTTTGACGTCACAGATTTTTAGACTCAAATGGAATACTTATGGATGACGGAACGGAAACGGAACGGAACGGGACGGTGATGGAAGTTTTTATGACGAGCGGGCTTTTTTCTATGTGATTTCATATTTTATTTTTGACCGATTCAAATACTCAATTGGCATTTACAATAGCCATCAACACAATACTGAATTGTTTTTTATAATTGTAGTAGTATGATCCCGAGCCAGGAGGTTTGTTTATTTCCACGTGCTTGCCGTCTATAGCACCAAGGATGTGAGGAGCATTCCACCTGATTTCAAACCCTTTGGCCACTTCTTCCCATTCTTCGTTTGTTTGTGGTAACTGGAAAGGAATATGTACACAGAATATACAATGTGGTGATGATAATACGACAATAAATTAAACTTCGCATACCTCAAGACGTTCTCAGTTTACATATAAAAAATCATTTGAATATATCCAGTAGTTTAGTCACAGGAAATTATTTTTCATTTTTAACATTCGCTACATGCTGTATCTATTAGTAGGTGAGTACTGACAGGTTAACGACCCCCGCATCGGTATGACCGTATGATCCGTTCCGGTGGCGGACGCATAGCTTTAATAATAACAATAGTTTGTTATGCATTAGAACGTGAAAAAAAACGGTCATGAAGTCGCGATGATAAGATAAGATAATAGATAAGATAAGGTATTTCGACCGAAAGAACATCGGGCATTTTTGTATGGGACACTTACCTACGGCGAACAAAAATAAAATTAGGTACGGTGGATAGGCAATTAAATCTAGTTTACAATGGTATAGTTCCCATATCTGTGGGTCGTGGCAATAAGGAGAAAATGGACATTTAAAAAATATTTATAAATGTTTTTGGGCAATAATTGAAGAGGAAAAAGGGAATCAAAAATAATTAAAACAACATATTTTTCTCTTAACTTTTATTCTGCTGCATCTAAATCTAAAATAGCTTCGTCTAAAAACGCCGCAGGTGTGTGAAATTCGTCTTGATATACAGCCCAAGATAAAAAGTATACCACACTGGCGATGTGCGCGCAACTCCCAACAGTGCGGCGGCCGTGTATACAGGAACAGTAATAGCCCTCGAGGCTTTGTCTTCCTTGCAATGCCGGATTTATTAGTAGATATGTATAATAGCGTTTTGCTCTTATGTGACGGGACTGTATTCTGCCTCGTATTAATATTTTATTTTCTACCAACTCTCTGCGATCGTATAATTCCATTACACTCCGTTTGGCCGCATGTGTTCGTGGCAATAAGATTTGGCCAGTTTCAAATGGTATATTCCCAAGGTAAATAAAAGTAGCTCGTCGTAAGTCAATTGTGGGAAATCTCTTAATTCGGGATTGTTTGCATCTAGCGGCATGAATGCGACTCTTTGTCTGTTTAAATTGTTTCGAATCACGTAATCAGCCAATTCGTTTTCTCTATTTATGTTCTCATTTATTATATTTATAAACTGTGCGGCATGAGCGTTATCTCTATATGGTCGATAAGTGGCATTGATGAGTGCTGCAGTTATTTTAAAATCGGTCATCATATTTGTCAACGCTACATTAAAATAAACATGGCGGAATATCTTGAAGTCCTTTTTAAAGCGACCATTAATCGTTTCAACCACCCAACGACACATAGTTATTAGCCGTGATTTATTTGCATCTACTGTGCTTAACTGCTCTCCTCTTGCTCTTGTTGGTGGCATATGCGCATCATATCCATGCTCTTCAATGGCAGGAATAGAGTCTCTAAAGCCGCGGTCCAATATAAAAATGTCGTTCGCGTTCAGAAACCAATGCCAAGCGGCGTCCTGCATCATGTGACTCATTATTTCGGCATCCGTAGTAATGGCTGGGTACGGGCCTAATACATCTACAATATAGCCGTCTGTGCATACAATTAAAAAGGGTTTTACTAGGTTGCGGAATTTGTGCAGGCTATATGTTTTCCTCTGAAAAAGGAAGTTGGAGCTTTTTTGCACGTATATATAATGTTCCATCACACACAAGAATGGCTGCAGGTTCATTCTGGTTACCTCCAAAAATATGACTCGGGATGGTTAAGTTGCGAGCTACTACATCTTCTCTCGTCATGTGATCCAGACCCAGATGTCGGGGAACAAACTCTTCAGATAAACATTCTCGAGCTATTTTTAATGTTCGCTCCAATGTTCTTCTCGACATATTGAACATAGAAGCTACACGTTCGTCTGGTTCACCCGTTCTTATTTTAACTAAATACAGTCCTAAAACAGTAGCAGAACTGTTGGTTCTGTCACAAAGAGATGTTTGATTCAAAATTCTATTAAATTGAATTTTATCCATACCTGCATAAAAATGTAGTTCATTGTCATCTATCTCCTCAATATTTTCGAAGTCCAACTGAGTTCCTCGTTCCAATTTCCATTCATACAGCTCGATAATATCGAGAACATGAGCACTGTTAAAGTGTTCATGTAGAGGTATTTGCACATTAAGTAGATCTTCCCATTCATTGCTTACCATATGGGGTTGGCAAACTCGAGCAAGTTTTGGTATGAATAGCTTATTCATACGAAATAAATGTAACCTAACATATTTTGGCACAGCATTTGCTGGTACATTTCTGCAGTTTTGAAAAACACAGCGTCGAGCAGTTTTAGACACACGCAAATATCCAGGAATAGTCATAATGCCAATGTTTTGTTGTTGTTGAACGTTAACTACTATTTCTTGGACTTCCTCTTCTTGTACTTGCTGGGGTAATGGTTCTTCTTGTACTTGCTGATGTAATGGTTCTTGAACTTGCTGGGGTAATGGATCATCTACTGGCCGGGCTTGCAATGCGCGATAAAATCTCAGCCAGCAAGGATTGCATATTGATAGTGTACCATCAAAAACAATCTGTAACAAGATTTTACTGTTATTTATTGATAATCATAATAATAAATGTCACAACGTAATACACTATGACCAAGGAAACGAACAGTTTCAATGGTTGAAAAGGAGTCCTATGATGACGTCAACTATATAAAACGATATAAAACTATATCTAGGAGAATAAATAGAGGCTCTGTTGCTGCGCAAAAGTTGAAAACTCTAGTATTTACATATAATTAATGTTCTATAATATATTTAACTCACCTCCCGTGGCATTATTTCTTGTAATAATAGTACTGCATAGTCACGATATCTTTCGAAAAACATTTGAGTAAGACGGTGTCTTCTACGACGTAGAACAGATCGCTCACACGACACACAACTATTTTGTCGTTCCATTTCACAACAAAATCGAACTCGAAAGCAAACGAAATCCAGTAAACAAGCAGTAGGTAATTAGTTGACTTAGACCACAATGGGAACACAGTAAAACACAGATCGCTACGACGGATGACGAAGGACTGCGATGTAGTAAGATAAGCTAGCTACCTGCGCGAACGCAACATAAACCAGTTTTAGGACTATGGGCGAGAGTGAGAACGAAACATGCACATCAACTTGACGGATTTAGTCTGATTGGGTTTACAAAAATACCACGGAGTGATATTTTAACTTACTGAGCGGTCGTTTAGTAATTAGGAAAAATAGTCAACTTAAAATATGATTTTCATTTTACTAATTATTTCCATTTTCCCATTATTGTGAATCAAAATAACTACACAATATTAAATATGATTGCAAACACTATCATTTAAAAATGTTTTGGTTTATGTTCGCAACTTTTAAAAAATCGGGTAAAAAACGCCCGATGTCCTTTATGCTGATTACGCAAACAAGTTATTAAAAACAGTTAAGTACTTACCGGTCCATGTTATTAGGCACTTTTAAAACACTTTACACGAATTTATACACACAAAATATTCGAAAACACGGTATGCGTCGCGCGTGTCTGATGGCGCACTAAAAAACGCTAATTTTTTACATTTCATTCAGTGCAAATTATACCTTAATACTCAGCAATAAGTGTCATTTAGGGTGTCATCAGACTTACGTAAAAAAGTAACGCATACGGAAATTGCTATGTATGCACTCATCAAATAGGGAAATTGGTTTGTGCGAAAGAGATAAATCTGGTTTCGTTTGTTACTTCTCTTTCTTGTCGAAACTTACAAAGTTGCAACTAATAATAATTTAGTTTAGGTCAGTGTATCGGTACAATCCTGTGATGACTCACGCGTCATCGTTTTGCTAGCGCACCGCATGAGTGATAAGTACCTTGTGTGAAACGCTGGCTCCGGTTTTGTTTTGCTCGTATGTTTGTGTTATTTACCTATACCTAATCGTTATTTCTACGATATTAGTGCGATATTGGACGCTTTATTTTAGTGACAGGACACGTAAAGTCTTAGTTATTAGTTACTCGTAAGTGAATTGTGCGAAATAGACGCTTAGTTTTTATTGTTTTAGTGTTTTGTATTGTTTGAATAATTAATTATGCCTCGTTACAATTACACAGCTTCGGAGTACACGGACATGATCTTAATTTATGGAGAGTGTCAAGGAAACGCCGCTTTGGCTATTACGGACATACCGACAGAGGTTTGGGGACACTAGATTTTGTCCGACCAACGGGCGCACTATTGTCCAAGCTGTCCAGATGTTGCGAGAAAATCGAGCCTTAATCCCGCATATGGATAGTGCTCCTCCACGTGCGAGAGTGATCTCTGAGGAAAGCATTTTAAATTATTTTGAACGCAACCCAACGTCTAGTTTGCGTAATGCAGGTCGACATTTTCATGTTAACCATACAACTATTAAAAAAAATTTAAAACGTGACAAACGGAAACCGTATAAATACAAGAAATTACATGCGTTGTTACCTACAGACAGACCAGTCAGGGAAAACTTCTGTCGCTGGATAGAAGCAAAACATTTAGAAAATCCGGATTTCCTGTACAATGTGATGTGGACTGATGAAAGTACATTTACAAGAAACGGTTTATGGAACAGACAGAATCTTCGTTACTGGAGCCGCGTGAATCCGCGTCTGGGACGGGAAACTTCGCACCAGTACAGATTTGCTGTCAATGTTTGGGCTGGCATTCATAGAAATACCATAATAGGTGTTATTTTTATTGATGGAAATTGAAATGGTGAAAAGTTTTTAGAACTCCTCAATGGAACCGTTTCTGATTACATGGATGAGCTTTCGCTAGATGTGTACAGGCAGATGTGGTACCAATTAGACGGAGCACCAGCTCATTCAGTGGTGTCTGCAAGAGAGCGATTGTCGCAAATATTCGGAGAGAAGTGGATTGGCCGTTATGGACCAACGCGGTGGCCAGCGAGGTCACCCCCCGACCTCACGCCAATGGATTTTTTCTTGTGGGGTCATATCAAAAATGAAGTGTACTCAACACCTGTTGATATGGGCGCTCTACACTCGCGCCGCGAAGGCCCGCGAAGGCCGCGAACCGCGACTGTGGATGGTTTCACGACAACGCGTTCGCGCTTCGCGTTCGCGCTTCGCGGCGTTCCCCGTCCGGTGGCGGTTTTTTGGTCCGCTTCAAAGGGTTTGCGAAGCGCGAACAAAGCGCGAACGCGAACGCATCCACACTCGCGCTGTGTTCACAGTTGTGTGCGAGACGCAGTAGCAAGCGGACGTCAAAATGAGCACCCAGTGGAGCAACGATCGCGAATTAGAGTTCCTGGAGTGCTATCAAGCAGAACCCGTGCTTTGGCAAGCCCAACATGAAGGACATAAAAATAAAAATAAGATACACGATGCATGGACGAGAATTAGTGCAATCATGAAAATTCCAGTGCCAGATTTGAAGAAGAAAAGGGAGTCCCTATGTCCAGCTACAGAACGTACAGAAAAAAAGTGAAGGATTCTATCCACAGTGGTGCCAGCACAGATGAAGTATATAAACCTATATGGTTCGCCTATGAAACCATGGATTCATTTCTCGGAGAAGAAATATAAAATTACAATTGCTGTCAACTAAAGCTAACAATACTATGCTGTGTGTTTTCTTATAATTAAAATATTCCGATCCTGCTTCAGGTGGGCATTGTATAACGACATGTTTTCCATCAATTGAACCAAGAGCGCGAGGAAATTTAAATCCTTTTTCAATTTCAAGCCATTCTTCTGCGCACGTCGGTATCTGTAAAAGAAAATAAATTTCTTTAATTTATTCAACTTAGCGTTATAGTCTGTATTTTTAGGTATTTAAATAAAGGTAAACAAACAAGTTGCACATTTTCGAGTAGTTATAGTATTTTTTTTTTATATTTATTAGTCAAATAGGGTTACCAGTAGCTGATAATGAGAAATAATTTCCTCACTTAAAATGCCATTTTTTATTAACTATTTTAATGCGACGGGTGCAGTAGTTTATGTGTGATTGTGACAATAGACAAATAAACCGAAATATTTGTTTTAGGTGTATCCGAAAAAACGGTGTCTAAAATCACCAAAGAAGGTGAGGTCGCAGCCAGCACGTCGACTAAGGTTTCAACACCACGCAAAAGCGGTCCCCGGCCTAAAAGAATCGAACTGGATGATTTCGAACGGTGTGCTATAAGGCATAAAATACATGAATGCCGTAAAAAAGGAATTGCCTACCCTTACAAAGTTATTGCATGAAATGCGAAGCGAGATAGAGTTCAAAGGAAGTCGTACCACTTTGTGGAGAATTATTAAAGATATGGGATTTTATTTTGAAAATTGTAAATCTAAAAGGAAAGTCCTGATGGAGAGGTACGATATTGTCGCCTGGCGTTAACGGTACCTAGAAGAATTGCGAAATAATCGTCTGGAGACGTCTGGAATCGTGGGAGACCAGCGCCCAGTTGTTTATTTGGACGAGACGTATATACACGCAACATATTGCGCCGGAAAATGTTGGCAAAGTGAGCAAGAAGAAGGTGTATTAACATCAGACTCCAAAGGGCCTCGTTGGATTATCGTCCACGCGGGTTATCTTCAGATCACAGTCACAAGCGGCCGATTATCATGACGACATGAATAAAACGAATTTCAATAAGTGGCTTAGTGAAAAACTTATACCAAATTTGCGGTGATGGACAACGCCTCGTACCACACAGTACAAGTTAATAAACCACCAACAATGGCAAGCAGAAAGGCAGACATGCAAAATTGGATTTCGAGTAATGGTCTTTCTTACTTGCCAACTATGGTTAAAGCCCAGTTATACCAAATAATAAATGAGCACAAATAGCCGCTCGTTTATGAAGCCGATGTAATATTGGAAGCGCATGGACATAAAGTGGTAAGGCTTCCACCTTACCACTGCGATTTAAACCCTATAGAGCTCATATGGAGTGTCTTAAAAAGACGAATTGCTGAAAAGAACGTGGGTCAAGAAGCAAATAAAATCGTTCAAATCACAGAGGAAGCCTTCGCATCGATCACCGAAGAAGAATGGAGAAAAGAATGTGAGCATGTTATAAAACTGGAAGAAAAGTATTACGCCGATGGTCCTGCTATTGATAATGAGATGGACAGGTTCATTATTGAAGTGGGAGACGATAGCGACACTTCCGATGACGAGGATGATATGGAGGATGACGATCTCTCGGGTATAAGTCGGTTGGATGAACATAATTACTGTAAACATATATAAGTCATTATTATGATCCGTACAAAAAAATCACATTCATAATATTATATTTTAATAAAAAATATTAAATAATAAATGCTTTTTATTACTGTCCTGAATTTTAAAATATAGCTGTCTAAGGCCTCGTCCCCATCATACACGGCGCGGCACCGTCACCGGGCAACGTTACGACGCCGCCGCCGTGACACGGCACGGCACCGCGCCGCAGCACGGTGCCGCGAGTGGTGCGCCGCATGCCTCTATTCAGTTGATATTTCGCTGTTGGCGATAGCGCATGTGTGTAAAACAAAATGGTGGAAAATATCGATCTTGACTTCTTTATTTCGTTAGTGGAGGCACGACCAGTGCTTTGGGATAAAACTGCAACGTAATAAAACCACGGTTGGAGTCTAACTGACTTTATTCGGATCAACTGACACTTGACAGTATTATTAATGTACCAACCTTACACATCCCCCCAACAAACTCAAAGTATTCCGTTAAAATATATACTTAACAATAACTAAATCTAAACTGAATAAAAGAATAAGTATGTATTATAATCACACGTTGACTAAGTTTAATATTTCTTATTAGACCTGTTGTATGCTCTCTTGGCACGGGCGGAGGCGTCTGGCGGCGGCGGTGGAGGAGTTTGAGGTTCCGACTGAACCCGACCGAAATTATCACCATCCAACGCGTCCCTAAACTCCTCTCCTGAATCGACTACTGGCGACACTGCCTGCGCATCACACATACCCGTCGTGCCAGTCGCCTTCGCTTCTGTAGGTGTCTCTTCACCGTCAGACCCCTCGGTTTCCTCCACTATCGGCTGTGTGCTCGTACGCGATAGTGAATATCGACTTGGACCACGAAGCGGGACAAGTTGGTCGTGGTGCCTACGCCATTCCACCCCTTCCCCTATGTTTATTTTACAAGAAACTGGGCCAGTCACCTCTGATACGTAACCCTTCGCCCACTTGTCCCCTCTCTTGGTGTAATCTCTCGCAAGTACATGGTCGCCCACCGCGAGTGGTTTGTGACGACCGCCGGCGGCCGCCACCTGCCTGTCCTGTGCGGCGCGTACTACAGTCGCCCCGTCCGGACGTAGCACATCGAGCCGCCCGCGCAAGCGACGTCCGAACAGTGCGACTGCCGGCGATACCCCTGTGGTGGCGTGCTCACAATTTCTATATTGAAATAAGAAGCGATACAAAGCAGCTAGCATATCCTGTTTTTGAAAAATAGCTCGTTTAATCGCTTTCTTTACTGTTTTTACGGCATTCTCTGCCTCGCCATTACCTTGGGGTCTGTACGGCGCCGATGTCGAATGTCTTATTCTATTTTTTTGACAATATTGCTTGAATTCTTCCGAGAAGAAAGGCGGACCATTATCGGTCACTAGTTGTGATGGAAGACCGAACCGTGCAAAAATAGACCGTAAAGTGGCAATAGTGACACTAGCTGATGTACTTCCCATGACCACTGTCTCTATCCACTTTGAGTGGGCATCTACTATAATCAAAAATCGTTTACCTGCACAATCAAAAAAGTCAGCATGAACGCGCTGCCACGGGTGTAACGGGTACTCCCATGGGTGTAGCGGAGCGCGCGCAGGCGCGTCTCGCACTGCCCTACACGCGTCACAAGCACGACAAGCGTCCTCTATGTCCCTATCAATATTGGGCCAGTAGACATAATTGCGTGCAATGTTTTTCATTTTGTTCATGCCCAAATGGCCACTATGGATCTCTTTTAAAATATCTGGTCGTAACTTTTGTGGAATTACTACTCTATATTGATAAATAATACAACCACGGTCTGTGAATAAACGTTCTTTACGAGCAAAAAAAACCTTTTCTTCATCACAACTAGGCGATGCCGGCCACCCAAACAACAGGTAACCTAACACTTTACAAAGCAGCGGGTCCCGCTGAGTCTCTTTAGCTACATCATTAAAATCTACAGGTAATGATTCTTCGACATAATGTAAATAATCTATGTGAGTAGTGGGTTGCCGCTCGTGTGTCAGGGGCAACCGTGATAAACTGTCAGCCGGACCGTTATCCGCTGACTTCACAAATTCTATACGAAAATCGTAACCCGCCAGTCGTGCGGCCAACAAAATTTAATAATAATTAATTATTAATTAATTTATTTAATTTAATCTTCATCAACAAAATTTTGACGTTGTAACTCAACACTTTTACGATTACGCACTTTCTCACACATCACACGTAAATGGCCGCGTTGATTACAATTATCGCAATTGTAATTCGTGTAACGGCACCTGTTAGCCGGATGACCTTTACCGCACCGCCAACATGCCGTGTCTCCGCGGGCTCCGCCACCGCCTGCGCCTGCGGGCGCCGCGGGCCACCCCGCGCGCTGCTGACGCGCGCCGCTCGCGCTCGGCCGCCGGGCGCGCACCGCGTGCAGGCCCTCGCCCGCCTCGCTGCCGCCCGCGCTCGCGCCCGTGCCGCTGCCAGCGCCCGTGCTCCCCGTCGTGGCTGGGCCGCCGCCGCTTATCTCAGCGTGCCGGTCCGCCGCCTCCAGAGCCAGAGCTAGCTCCACCGCTTTCTGGTAGTTGATCGACCTCTCAGCGAAAATCCTAGATCTCATCACTTCACTCGCGAGCCCCGATACAAATTGATCTCTGAGATCCTCCTCTAGTCGGTTGCCAAAATTACAAGTGACCGCCAGATGCTTTAAACTTTGTAGGTATGCGGTCAACGATTCGCCTGGTCGTTGTCTCCTTTGACGAAAAATGTGGCGTTCTGCAATATCCGACCGTTGTGGCTCGAGGTGAGCTCGCACTAATTCAATTAGCTCATCAAAAGTTTTATCTTCCGGATTAGCTGGAGCGCATAAATCACACATCAAACTATAAGTTGCATCGCCGACCACTGTAATTAACATCGACACTTTCAATTCTGGTTTGATCTCGTTTAGTTTTATGTACTGATTGACACGTCGTACGTACGCCGGCCATTGCTTGGAGGTTAAATCAAATGGTTCGATTTTACCGATTGGCATTGCGAATCGAAAATGGTTTATAATCGCTAAACACAACAAAACAATATTTTTGGTGCACCGTACGCGTAGGTTCTACGTAAAAATATATTTTACGCCGGACTCGTCGCCAGTGCAACGTAATAAAACCACGGTTGGAGTCTAACTGACTTTATTCGGATCAACTGACACTTGACAGTATTATTAATGTACCAACCTTACAAAAACAATTGAAAATTATAAAGACAAACATCTAAAAACAGAAGCGTGGAAAGATGTTTGCCGTAACATTTTCGAATCATTTGATGACAAGCAAAATAAAGAAAAAACAAAACTGGGTGAGTACTAATATTTATTTATCTTTAATGTTTTCATGGAAATGTTTTAATGTAATATCAGTATAACGCTAAGAGGTTTAAGAAAATCAATGGTCAATATTATTACAATTATTAGGATCAAGCGTTAGGTAGACGCGGAACAAAGAGAACCATGTCGTGTAATGCCCGTGCTTACTTGTCTCTGTCGCACACATTGATATTTTTATATTGCCGTCATCTCTTCAATACAGGAATACAATCTTGATAATAGAAGCCAGGTAGCCAATATTTTTTGTTCCGTGATTGGTCTCGAGCTATATTTTGCTTAATTGCCAACTGAGCGCGCCGACATCGCTATTAAAATATTTAGAAAATTCGTTTCTTATATTGACTGGATTTGCTATAGAAACGTCATCTATAGTTTGTTGCAAGTGCAAGTCCAAAAGGGAGTCATCAATATACAGTTCGTCGGACATTTTACTTCCATCCCGAGATACAACAAAATTGTGCAATACACAGCATGCTTTGATAATGTCTATTGCAAAATCATATTTTACGTTTAAAGGCCTGTGAAATATACGCCATTTATTGGCAAGTATGCCAAAAGCACACTCGACATTTCGTCTGGCCCGACTCAAACGATAATTAAAAACTCTTTGATCTATATTCAAATGTTTCCCTGAGTATGGACGCATTAGATTGCTCATTAATGGTAGGCCTTCATCTGCAATAAAGACATAAGGCACTGGTTTGTGAAGGCCTGGCAAAGGTTTTGGAGCTGGTATGGGGAGTCGATGTTGCAATAATAATTCGTATAGTTTTGTGTTCTGGAAAATTGTCGAATCGCATTCTTTACCATATGCTCCTATATCGACATATACAAATCTGTATTTAGAATCAACTAGTGCCAGCAACACGATAGAATTATAGCCTTTATAGTTGTAAAATAGAGATCCACTGTGGGCGGGACTACAAATGCGAATGTGCTTCCCGTCTAAGGCCCCCATGCAATTTGGGAAATTGGTTTTTTTGTCAAAGTCTTCCGCTATTTGTTCTATTAGGTCTTCAGTTATTAACGGCATACATTCAGATAAAAGAATGACCCATATAGCACGACATACTTCTCGCACTATTCTGCTGATTGTACTTTTTCCTCGATAATCTGTAAATTCCATATCTCTAAATGAATTCCCAGTTGCTAGAAACCTGAAAGGAAAAAATATAAGCGTGGTAAAAAATATACCTATTTCTTAGAACAGGCATACCATAAACTGTTAAGGCGCTGGTAGACGCGAAACTAGCGCCACCAATAGATTAAAATCGATAACTCGGTAAAAACGCAAAAAAGGGCCGTTTTTTCTTTTTTGTAAACAGTAACTGGAAGGTAGCATCTGCTTTTGAATTATCTATTTCAAAATAATCTTTGAGACTAATTCGAGTTTACTATCTTTCGATAAAATTTCGATAAAATGCGAATTTACCGAGTTATCGATTTTAATCAATTGCTGGCGCTAGTTTCGCGTCTACCAGCACCTTAAGGTAGTATTTTGAGGGTGCAATACAGATAATTTATGAACAAATATGTGCGCAACAGTTTTTACACCGGTACTTATTGTCACGAAATGCTAGCAGGCAAAGTACGTTTTCTCAAGAACTTATTGAAGGATATTTGATTATATATTCACAGTAGTGAGTTAGTTTAGCTACACGGAACTGAATGATGGCTGTGAATATATATATGAATACACTTCAATAAGTTCTTGAGAAAACGTGCTAAAAATAATATTTATTAACGCCCTAGTTTTTTTTTTCAATTGGTGGCCGCTAGTTCAGCGATGCCTGGCCTTAAGACAGCTTTTCTTAAGTTGAGCTACTTTGACAGCTAGTGGAACGGGGTCTGTCAGTAGAAATATTATTGAAATCTTAAACTTATGTTATTGGGCCCTACCTACCTACTACCTATGATAAATATATGTAGTCATAAAAAATTACTCGAATATTTTTATGTTCCAGGAAATGATGTAGTTAAAAAATGGACTAACATAAAAGACAACTACCTAAAATACTTGAAAAAGAAAGAGCTCGCAAACAAATCTGGAGCTGGTGCAAAAAAATTGAAAGAATACCATTTATTCAAACAGCTTATGTTTTTGAAAAGAAACGCACCTAATCTAACTGACAGTAGTATAATAGAAGAAGAGTCTGAAGATCCAGAGGCAAGTGAAAATATAAGGTCTCGTTACAAAGCTCATACTACAACTTTGCGTAAAAGAAAATACTATGAAGATGATTTTGAGAATGAAATTCTCCAAAGTTTGAAAAATGCAGAAAACAGACACGTTTCATTTTTTAAATCAATTTTACCATTTCTTGAAAAACTAGACGAGCACCAAACATTGACGTATCAAAGTCGCGTAATGCAAATATTGTCAGACTTCAATCAACCCTCATATCAATACAATCAACCATCATACAGCGGCTACCAAACAGCATTTCAAAGTAGCTACGAAAGACCACAACAAACTACAGCGACTTATCAAACAACTCGCAATCCATCTGCAAGCATCCATGGCCAGACTTCGCCAAATTCAACCATAGAAGACATATCACATAATTTAAGCGATGTCTTATCAAACACACAGGAGTCCGAATACGATTTTTCTTAAATCATCTAACATTTGTGCATTTTAATTTAGTAAAGTTTGTCGGAATTTATATACCGAAATAAAAAAAATATAAAGCTTTTGTAACAAAATCTAATAATTTAAACAATATTATATAAATAAAAAAACAGTTTGATTTATGATAAGTATGTTTTATTTCTTACCTGATGGTTAAACCAAGCATTTCCATAGGATCAACAGGTTTTCTGAACACAAATCGTTTTTGTAAACGAGGTGCTATGTTGGTAAGCAGTTCTTCAAAAGTTGGTATGGTCATTCTAAAATAGTCAAAAAATTTCTCGTTCCCACTTAATTTTAGCGCTGCATATTTCCTTTTGAAATGACCACCGTCTGGGTTCATTGTAGAAATATACGGATTTACCCAAAATTTCCTCTGTTTCTGTTTCTTTTTCATTCGTCGTCTTAGCAACAACAAGAGAATAATTCTTTCGTGATCCATATCCAAACAAGGACGTTCGAGCGCATCAACAGCAAAATATCGACTGAATAGGGGCGCACCGAAAACGGGATGGCGCACCGTTCGCGGCACCGTGCTGCGGCGCGGTGCCGTGCCGTGTCACGGCGGCGGCGTCGTGACGTTGCACGGTGACGGTACCGCGCCGTGTATGATGGGGACGAGGCCTAAGAATCTAACAAAAAAAATATACTTTAAATCACCCTTCATTTGAGGTAGATTACTATAGGTAATGTAGCAACACTGGAATTGCTGCCAACATAACACCATAGGAACTATTCGGTGAAACGCACTCTAGTGGGACTCTTAAGCAATTGAACAAAAGAATTGGAAGAAGAAGGTAAAAAGTTAAAACAGGCATTCCAAGTTACTTATAAGGAGAATTGTAAGACTCATGAAGAGAAGAGACTAGTAAAAAAAGTTATTTCAAATTATACAAAAATAACTGCCAAAAAACTTGATGGAAAAACTTTGGGACTCAAAAGTAGGATAAGATTTTCTTACAAACAGCGTTTACTCAATACCAAGGTTAGAGAAGACATTGAAGCATTTTATCTTCGAGATGACATAACCAGGTGTACTGCAGGAAAAAGAGAGTGTAGGACAAAAGGAAAAAATAAAATTCAAATTAGGTATATGGTGGACACCGTACAAAATGAAATATACAAAGGAGAAGGCGGTAAGCAGAGTTTCTCGACATTTTATAGATATAAGCCATTTTATGTTTTATCTCCGAATTCAAGAACTAGGGATACCTGTATGTGCATAAAGCACAGCAATATTGATTTAATTCTACTATCATTAAAGGCGAATGGTGTTGTATCATACAAAAATATTGAAGAGGTGACAAATCAATTTTCATGTAATACAACATCATTTGACTGTATGTATGGTAATTGTGCAAACTGTAAAACTGTACACGTCGATTATGATGAAAGAAAATCTGGTGATCAAATTACTTGGTGGAAATGGGTACGAATAGATCATAGTTATCAAAAATCTGGGCGAGAAATAACTACAAAAAAAACTACGAAAAAGGAACAGCAGGGGATCGTCAATAGCGGGATTGTCCGAAAGGGTTACCGCTACCCCGGAACATAAAGGGCTACGGAAGGAACATGGATGGGTTTTAGTCAGTAAGAGTCTGACACTCCCTTCCGCTCCACCCAGAGCGGGAGAAGTCATTGGATGATTTCCCAGCCTTAAAAAAAAAAAAAAAAAGGGGATCGTCAATAAACTTATCTCTGAATTTGAGACAGTAATAGTGAAATTCAAATGACATTATTATAACTGGAAAGAACAGCAGCGGCAGTATAGACAATGTGTTAATAGTCTTAAAGATGGAGAAATCGTAATTTTATGCGATTTCTCAGAAAATTATAAGTGTAAATACTCAAAAGAGATACAAGCAACACACTTTTTTTTTTTTTTTTTAAGGCTGGGAAATCATCCAATGACTGCTCCCGCTCTGTGTGGAGCGGAAGGGAGTGTCAGACTCTTACTGACTAAAACCCATCCATGTTCCTTCCGTAGCCCTTTATGTTCCGGGGTAGCGGTAACCCTTTCGGACAATCCCGCTTACCCAGCAGGCTTGGCCCTGGGGGGCCCCTTGTTTTTTAGTTTTTGGGATACTGATTGCAGACCCACCAAAACTTCACAGTTATGGAGACTCTACCGCCAAGTGCAAATACTTCTACCAGCCAACACCGAGGCAGAGGTCGACAGAGCCAAGGCCGTCGAACCTATCAAAGAGGCCGCGTCGAAAACATGCGTCGCACCAAGGGCCAGGTCACCGTCCAGAATCTACAGGACGATATAAGGAAGCAGCTATTCGTGGGTTCACACGAGGAGGATGCTCTAGCTCGTCTTAGCGAGCAACAAACTCTGAAAGCCATCACTCTATCAGTGACAACACGTGGGATAGGATTAGGACTATGCCATTTAACATTCATATCAATATCATATCAGGAGACTATCCGGATCCCAAACATCTATATGATGTACAGAGTTTTCCTAGGACTGTTCGAGGCTAAACTCGAGTCCATCAAGTCGGAGCTACCAGTTGTGCCGAGACTAACCGATCAGATCAAGCCCCCAGGCGTAACAAGTGACATGCTGAGAGCAGCTATGGCTGTCACCATTGTGCCAGAGCCTATCCGCAGAATCATCAATGCAGTTGGTTACTTAAAGTACGAGGAGAAGATTTACGTTCCTGCAGTAGCAGCAGATCCCGTCGACAGACACGGTGCGTCAATTCCGCGCCCAGAGAACGTCATCTTGACCACACTGCGCAGGACAGTTGAGTATCTGTCCAATGCTGAAACCGCTGTCAACGTTAGGAGGAGGTTTCATCAAAACAATTCAATACCGGGAGCCACCTGGGAGGACGATCTCCTTATGAACCCAGACGATATCATGCCGCGAGGATACAACATATATGAGGATTTCCGTCGCGAATCTATGATCATAGCGCCATTCCTTGCCTCATTACAGAAGTACGTTCCGAAACTAGTGGGAGGGACACTTGATTTTAAATCGACTGGAAGAAACTCGTTGCTTATCAGCAATGAGATGCAGAATCTTAGAGCCGTGGATCGGCTTGTTGGCGAAGACCTGCAAGAATACTACCGGCGTTGTGTTCCAGAGGGAAACGTGCGTAACTACAATGCTTTAGCACGCCTGACACCTGCCGAGAGAATCGAAGGGCAGATAAACCTTTTGGGTGAATACCCAACACCCGTCAATCTCCGCTACCCAATATATCATATGCGGGATGAGGTTGCCTGTGCTTACGATGTCACCAGCGATTACGCAGGCATATGCCAGATCATGTATGCCATGTGAATCAGTGCCTTAGAAGGAAAACTACATAACCCGTCCGGTTTATAGACGTTAAATTCAGAAGGAAAACTATCAACCCGTCCGGTTTACAATAGACGTAAAATTTCTTTACCTGTGTTATAACAATGGGTTTGAGACAATAAAAGCAACACACTTTGGGGCTTCAAAAAACTCTATAACAAATTCATACTGGAGCAATATTTTTCAAAGATAAATTTCAAACATTTGCTACACTATCCGATAGTACTTGCCATGAGTCTGATGCCATCTGGGCCCTATTAATGTAATCCATTTCTTTTCCGACGGCCCGACTAGCCAATATCGGCAAAAGAAAAACTTTTATTTGTTAAACCTATTTACAAACAAATTAAAATATTCTCCTTGGTCCT
Organism: Hyppa rectilinea; assembly: GCA_951799385.1. Taxonomy (NCBI): domain Eukaryota; kingdom Metazoa; phylum Arthropoda; class Insecta; order Lepidoptera; family Noctuidae; genus Hyppa; species Hyppa rectilinea. The sequence goes on from OX637303.1 coordinate 4,357,464, forward strand.
TCTCGGAAAGTGGACACGGTAAAAGTGTTGCTGACGGTGTAGGAGGTTCGGTAAAACGACAACTGGATAGGAAAGTTGCTTACGGCTACGATATATCAAATGCAACCGATGCTTATAATGTGCTACAAAATGTTATGAAAACTACAAAATGCTTTTATTCTGATGAGAACTTAACATCAACAAATATGAATGAAGTTACTTCTGTAATCAGTAACATACCTGAAGAAGACGTATTAGGCCCTATTCATTCTTCAATAGCGATGACAATAACATCAGAAAATAACATCGTTTTTGATACTCCAATAATATGTTCCATACCTTCAGTAATGGTTCCCCTCCAAGAAATTGTATTAAAAGATTTAGATTTTTTAATGAATGACGGGCCGCTCTTAAATCAACTAAATATTATTGAGTCAACACATGTAGAAGATCACATCAAAAATTCAAGTAATACAGAGACATATTATACAAGTAATACAGATATTCGAACTATAGATCTTACATGTCCACAAAAACAATGTTTGCAAGATATCCAATCTCTTCCTAGTACATCTTATAATAAAAAACGAGCCCGTATACTAAAACCTGGGGAATACCCACCGTCCAAAAGAACTTTGAGCAATCCAATGAAAGGAATAGATGACAAAGAAAATTTATTATATAGAAAACTGCGTGAAAAAAAGGAAAAAACCCAGAGACTTGGAAGCGAAATCTGAAGAAAAAGGAGCGGTAAGTTTAGTGATGGGGCATGTTACTTAATTGCTTATATGAGCCATCACGATATTTTTACTTTTAATATCTAATTTATTTTTAATTTCTATCTTATTTTTAATTTAATGATAGTGTAATTTAATTTGAATTCATAAAATTCTGCAATTATTTTAATTAATTTAAAAAAATATATTTTTTATAAAAAAATTGATTTATAAAAAATCTTTTTTTTTTCTGTCGAACAATTTAAGGCTAATTTAGCCCCCTACACTTTATAAGGACGCACACTGAGTATCAACAACTTCCGTGACGAATGTGTCACAGAAGTTGTTTGATAACTTTTCTACGATATAGGAGCTAAAAATAATACAATTTTTATCTCCTTTCAGATATTCATCGCAAGATTTGCCACGGCGACCCACATGTAACCATGAGAAAAGATTGAAGTTTAAGATGCTTAAAATTAAGGAATTGTTGCATTTTCATAAATTATTTTATAAAAACACTGACAAATTATCGCAAGACGCTATTATCTTAAAATGTTGCAATGGTCTATCTGTAAAACGACGCAAAGTAAACACATCAAGAAAAGGCCCCGAGTTCAAAATTAAATATCATATTTATGCCAACAAAAAACTTATTTCTGTCTGTCAAAATACGTTTTTGCGGTGTTTGAACATAACAAAATACCGAGTACAGTATGTCATTGCAAACTTTTTTCGTAATGGAACTGGGCCTGTTGAGAGACGAGGAGGGAACCATAAAACTCACTTATACGAATGGAAGACAGATGTAATTCAAGCATACATCAATTCTTTAAAATGTTCAGACAGCCACTATTGCCGTGATAGCAGCTCCGCCAGATGATATTTGCCAAGTACGCTAAATATAAATAAGCTGTATAAAATGTTCATTGCGGAAACTGCACACACGGCTATAAAAAGGTCATACTTTCGTCAAATATTTAACGAGAATTATAACCTCGGCTTTGGCAATCCACGTACCGATGTGTGTTCCACCTGTTTGAATTTTGCTGAGCGATTTAAAATTGAAAAGGACGAATCAAAGCGAAACGATCTGAGGATACAACAAAGAGTCCATCGCCTCCGAGCTAACGCATTTTATACTTTTCTCAAGGTAAAACAGGAAGGCATGAAAACATTCTCATTTGATTGTCAAAAAAACCTTCCACTCCTTAGGGAGTGGAAGGTTTTTTTGGTTTTTTTCTTAGGGTTCCAGATCAAATTTGCTATTACAGCAGGCAATTGTATTTATACAATGCAACTGTGGTAGAAGGTAGCTCAAAGGATCCTTTGAATAAAAACAACGTGTTTTGCTATATTTGGACAGAAGACGTTCACTGTAAAGGATCAAATGAAATAGCGTCTGTGGTATTTCATCACTTAAATAAAACGGACTTGACCAATATCACGCGTATCCGCTTAATAGCCGACGGTTGCGTGGGTCAAAATAAAAATACGACAATGCTTGGCATGTTATCAAAGTGGCTGTTGTCGAACCCACATATCAAAATCATAGAACTTATTTTTCCCGTAACAGGGCATTCTTTTCATTGGATGATTTCCCAGCCTTAAAAAAAAAAGGCCATTCTTTTATGCCAGCTGATCGGGTTTTTGGCAACATAGAAAAAGAGTTGAGAAAAATGGAAGTTGTTAAAGACCCTGAAGAGTATACTGAAATAATGAAAAACCACGCAACTGTCACAAATTTAAATACTATTCAAATTTTCGATTGGCGAAAAGCTGTTCAGTCGGCAATGAAAGCACCCGGCAGTCTTCCATTCAAAGTAACTCTTTCTAAAAGATTCGTAATCAAACGATCAAAGCGACTTGGTAATGCCTTGATTAGAAGGGAACTTTATTATAAATCAGATCTAAGCACGTTCCAAAATGTATGCAAAAAGAATAAGAACATCTCAGACATAAATCCTACAATAATCAACCCTGGTCTCATTAATGTAAAATCAGCAAAACTGGAAGACGTCAACAAACTCTTGCAAAAGCACTTTGGAAACGACTGGCAGACATTGCCTAGCCTTGAATATTATGCGAATATTCTTACTACCGAGTCTTTAGACGAAAAAGAAGAAGATCGTGAAGATGAACCCTCCTGTGAACCTCACGAAGACCCGCCTTTGTTAGTGGTTTAAAAAATTCTGACCTGTTTGTCTGATTTTCACAAATAAGTCTAATTATTATTAAACAGGTCCTTGGTCTTATTATTTTCGCATACTTACTATACTACTACTGTAAAAAATAAAAAACTGATACAATACACATGTGTTTCAATCATATTTATCCATGTTATGATCAAACAGACAAAAAACATCGATCGTATAAATACATACAGTGTAAACTTCATAATTATAACGTCCAAGTCACTAAAACGTCGAAAATAATAAAATTCAAAGAGCTGTATCGACGAAGATTTAACTTTAGCACATCACTAAGGTTCGCAGCGAATGTCAATGTCACTGTCGGTTGGTATCAAAAACAGCTAGGTGATGAATTGTCAGGAACAAATACATCTTATAAAATGAATTAGAATCAAAAGCAGCTTATGTAATTAATTTCATTTAAATTGCGGTCCAATCTCTTAACCTATTGATATAATACTTTCTTTTAATAAAAAATTGCATTTTAATAAACTGTTTAATGTTCAAACAGATGGAAAATATGAATATTGATATGGACAGAATGTTTTTTTTAATTTGTCAGAATTTAAAGGTTGTGCTCTTAGCTGCATTTGATTCTATACCCCTCAATTTATTATTTGCAAATATTTGTGGAGATTACAAGCCGCGTAATAATTACGATAGCAACACAGCGAATTATTGAGTTGTTATTGATTGTCAAATTATTAGATCACAACATTTTTTTTAATGTTCTAAGTCGTGGTCGTTGTTGTGTGTGTCATGTTTGTGCTTTTCTGCATAAAATTAATGCGCCGATCCGCGTTTAGTTGAGTCTACAGAGTACTATAGGGGTTGAGTCATCTCCTCCGTAGTGAACCTGAACCTGACAACCAGCCCATGGGATACGCTCACGCATTGGACCCCGAGACGCATCGAGAATGGGAGAAGAAGCTGCTTACGATGATAATGACGACGAGTTACCTAAATGGGATGCCCATTGCCCTGCACAAGTTCCTACAGTCCAAGTTCCGCACGATCTAGCTTATCACGCCTTCAAATAGAGAGGAGACTACTCCTAAGGGAAAAGAATACGCAGTTCACGTTTCCACACCAAATACTAACTCTTCAAAACCAAGAAGCTGCGCTATGTGCGAAAAGGACCACACATTATGTCATTATGAGGAATTCGTAAAACTTAATCCAGCAGAGAGGTGCGAGTACCAGAAAAAACACAACCTATGCTATAATTGTTTGGCCCCAGGACATTCCGCTTATAAATGTCGCCTGAAGATGTCCTGCCGAAAATGTCACAAACGTTATCAGCACACGCTCACGCATCAATCCACGCCGATGACGTCACCGAATCAACCAGACAATAAGAAACAACAAAACAATGAAGTTTAAACTAATCAAGATTCTGCAAAATCAGCCGAAAACAAAGTTACACTTTCATCGCATGTCGCTGCAAATTTGTCCACTGCATTACTGGCCACAGCTCTTGTACCAGTAAGATACCATGACTCGGGACAAGTGACAGTGCTATGGCTTTGATTCACCACGGCTCTCAAGCAACATTCATGAGTGAAAGAGCGGCCCAGATGTTACGATTGAACACCAGCCACACCTTTTGTTAAAGTTTTACTATGATAACAAAATCATAGTAAAACTTTATCAATAAACAAGCAAATTAGTAAGGAAGCTTAAGTATAGGCACTATAGCATAATTAGGTAGTACTTATAGCTAGCTAGCTAGCTATAGCTACCTGTAGCTAGCTATTATATAGCTATACATGGCAAGTTTGTGGATGGTGATAATAGATGGCGCCGATCAATTGACATTAGCAATAGTTGCAAGAGGGCTCTCTATACCCGATATATTACTTTCCTCTATGCGTACTACAAAACCACGGATCCAAAAGGTGGCGGATCGCACGCGAGGTAGGTACTTTGACGGAAATGTAAAAATGTTGCCAGGCAGAGAATAAACAATCAGCATGACATCTCTTTCTTCAAATGAGATAACTTGTTGGTTAAAAAGAGACAAGTGTAGTTTCATATTTCTGTATCGATTTTATAGATATTTGTATAACCAAGGAAGCTATAGAACATTACGGCGTCTCCATAATTATATTTCTATACTCTGGGGACACATAACTATGTGGTGGATAAGTCTACGCGGGCTTCGAAGGACCTTGATATGCGGAGTATTAATTTTTGTTGGGGTGTAGATTTTAGCGTGGTGAACTGTTGGACGACACAGAATTGAGCATACGGGATATGAGGTTTTGAGGAATATGGATGGATGGACTTACTTGAGACCTTCTGGACGAAACACGTGGCAAGGACAGCCCTTTGCAGACGTCTCACGTGTTCCCTGGTTTCTTCCTGATGCACTTTTTCACTTGTTTAAATGTCACACTTGTGTCGGCCAACACTTATTTATAATAGTTATACAGTTTTGATGCGGATGCGGGTTGAGTAAGCGGTATTAGCGATGAGCGGTTTGTGGTTTGCGGTGCGGTCGAATGCAAAAATTACACTCTTTAAGTAAGCTAGACGAGACTAGCTCACTATAATTAGCGGATATGATGCGGAGCGGTTTGAGGTTATGTAGCGGCGCGGTGAATGCGAAAAACGCACTGACACTTTGGTCGCGCGCAAATGAATTTCCAATCTCGTTCCGAACGATAAGGAATGTATGGGTAAGGAGAAAGGAATGATTAGCTCAATTCTGTGTTGTAAGCGGAAAAAACTTATAAATAAAAAACTTGCGCGAGCACTATGTTACGATTTTTTTTCGATGCTAGTGACTGATTGTTCTTTGAACTTATCGATGCTTTTAAAAGCTATAGTTTTTTATCAATTTCTCTAAAGTATTTACACAAATGGATACAATTTATGATAAATAATATTTTAATAGTAATTATAAATATTATTTCGTTCATATTTTTAATTAATTAAATATTTTCTACCATATTTACTCTGTATTTGCATAACGAAACTTGCATTTAATCTGTGGTTATTTGTATTTGACAGTTAACACTAACATATTCCTTGTTTGTTTTGATCGCTGCGTGTTATTTTTAAGTTAAACATAAATCTTTTGCATTCGTCAATCGTTGTATTATAATAAAATGGCAGAAAAAAGAAAGCGTAGTCAAAATTTTACAGTGGACGAGAAAGATAAGTTAATGAAATTGGTGTATACTTTTAGAAATGTAATTTTAAATAAGAGAACAGACGGTACAACGAACCAAGCTAAGAACGAGGCTTGGATAAACGTCTGTACCCAATATATAACTCAACGGGAATTATGTACAGGTTAGTTTTAACATATAAATAAAAACCAACATGCCATATTTTATCATAATGAAAATCCACAGTTATGTAAATTATATATTGTTGTAAATCAGAAGAATTAAGGACACCAAATCGTATATAAGGGAGCGCTGTATCCCGCCGCAGGAGACGCCCCGGGCGTCGGGAGCCACGTGGCGACTCCCGGCCACCGTAGGCGCGGGCCTGCGGACGGTGAGTAATGGGTGACTCACCGTCCGATCAGCACCAGACCTGTGCCGTACGGCGCGTATATGTTCCACGCGCGCCTCAAAGAGATGTCAGCATGCAGGAGACTCCCCGGGCGTCGGGAGCCACGTGGCGACTCCCGGCCACCGTAGGCGCGGGCCTGCGGACGGTGAGTAATGGGTGACTCACCGTCCGATCAGCACCAGACCTGTGCCGTACGGCGCGTATATGTTCCACGCGCGCCTCAAAGAGATGTCAGCATATAAAGGGGCCCGTCAGGGCCAAGCCTGCCGGGTAAGCGGGATTGTCCGAAAGGGTTACCGCTACCCCGGAACAGAAAGGGCTACGGAAGGAACATGGATGGGTTTTAGTCAGTAAGAGTCTGACACTCCCTTCCGCTCCACGCAGAGCGGGAGCAGTCATTGGATGATTTCCCAGCCTTAAAAAAAAAAAAAAAGGGAGCTCTGTATCACAGCGCGCACCTTTAGCTCGAGAACCATCGGACCGTCAGCATTTCGTGTATTACGCGGATTAGGAAGCCAAGAAATCGAAAGTACTTCATATGTCACTTTACCGATTGAGTTCGACGATTTAACACTCGAAGTAGATTTATTTGTCGTGGCACCCGAGTTTATGAATACGCCAATTATTGTGGGAACCGACGTGCTCAATAGGGAGGGTGTTCGGTACATTCGCACGCGGAATTTTCAATCACTTTCTAGAAAGGTAGACAGTGCGGAAGATGTGATGACCGTTCAGTACGATGAGCCAATACCAGTTAACACGCCTCTCTTAGGTGACCAGTTACAACGCTTGCTCAATATGATAAATGAGTTTTCTGCATATTTTATATCCGGTACCGCGACATTGACTGTCAATACAGGGTGTATGACTATTAGACTGAGTAACAATACGCCCGTCAACTACCGACCTTATCGAATGTCACATGCAGAAACACTTCGCGTCCGTGAAATAATAAAAGATTTGACCGCCAAAGGTATTATTCGTGAATCGGAATCTGACTATGCAAGCCCAATTCTTTTGGTTAAAAATAAAGACGGATCGGATAGGATGTGCGTAGATTTCCGTAAGTTAAATGAAGTCACAGTTAAGGATCGTTTTCCGGGCACGCCACGAAAAAGTAAAGCAATAATCGAATGTCTTACAAATGAACCTGTCCTAGCGACATTTGACCCTTCCTTGCCAATGGAAGTCCATACGGACGCTAGTTCCATTGGTTATGGAGCTGTCCTGTTTCAAGTGCACGATGGTGGTCACAAGCGAGTGGTTGCCTACTTCAGCAGGCTTACACAAGGCGCGGAAAATAAGTATCACTCATACGAGTTAGAAACCCTCCCTGTGGTTAAAGCTTTACAGCATTTCAGACCATATCTTGTGGGTGTGCGTTTCACCGTTGTTACAGACTGTAATGCGTTGAAGCTCACACAGCGCAAGAGAGATTTATTGCCCAGGGTAGCACGATGGTGGGTCTACCTCCAAGATTTTGATTTTGGCCTGGATTATCGCAAAGGCACACTTATGTCACACGCTGATTATCTGAGTCGGAACCCTGTCAATGTTTGTACAATTCAGAAACCTCTGAATTGGGCACGGACGGCACAGGCTGCCGACGATGAAACTCAAGCTCTTATACAAAGACTCAATGACGGGCAACTGGATGCAACGCGTTATGTCATCAAGAACGATATCCTTTACGTAAAGTATTCCCCTACTGGCGAATCTTCCCGTTTCCTCTGTTATATCCCAAAAGTTCAGCGCCTTAGTCTCCTTCGTGTGTTCCACGATGAACATAATCATTTTGGGGTTGATAAAACGGTTGATTTAATTACAAAACACTTTTGGTTCCCTGGCTTACCTGGGAAGTACACGCAGGCGCTTGGCGTGGAGAGTGGACTCCTGAAGTATGTGCTGCTTACTTCGATGGTGAGTGCTTTATGGTGCTCTTATATATGAAGCTTCATATGTGTTTGTTTTGTTGTATTGTTGTGTGTTGGGATAAGCTTCACGTAGTGCCTCTATCCTGACCAAATCGAGCTACTAGTACGCCTCACGGTTAGCCTCTGACTCCGCTAAGTTATGCCACACTACATGTGGGGCTTTTTCTTAGCTGAATATCAAGATGCGTCTTGATATATGACTCGCTCGCTAATTTATCGAGACAAGCTTCACGTCGTGCCTCTATCTCGGTGGTTTAGTGTGTGCCAGATCAATGATGTGCATAGAGAACATGTTTTTTTTCTTGTGTCCTGTGCAGATTCAGACCATGAAGATGAGGAGTCTACTCTTACCACCGCCGAGTTGACCGCGCCAGATAACCAGTCTGTCTCCCAGCCACAACCGAGCACCTCCGGGACCCAGGCTGCGGCGTTGCGGCATCTCGTCAAGCCTGAGCTACTGCAGCGTCACGTCGAGCCTGAGCCACTGCAGCTTCAGGTCGAACCTGAACCACAGCCGCTTCACGTCGAGCCTGAACAACTGCAGCTTAACGTCGAACCTGAGGGGCCTTCAGCAGACGTAGGGTTTTCCATGCCTGTGCTGGAGACCGACCACCAAAGCTGAAGACATCATAAGGAGGAGCATCATGTGTCAGGAGAGGCCGTGTTGTAAATCAGAAGAATTAAGGACACCAAATCGTATATAAGGGAGCGCTGTATCACAGCGCGCCCCGAAGGCCTGGACAAGTTTGTGCGGCGCCTCGCGAAGGGGATGTTCGCGCGGGCCGATGCGTCCGAGTGGCCGCACCTCAAGAAAATCGCACCCTGGCACACGCGCCCCCCCGACGCGAGACCCCTGCCCCGCGACCTGGTAGCGGACGACGCCCCCATCGCACCGGATTGACGCCTCGAGTAAGCTGCACCCAGGTTACACGCGGCTTACTCGACACATTAGATACTCCACACAGATCAGCATACATCTGTCGCGCAGCGTTCTAAGTTAATATAGGCACGTTGCGTAGCACAACAGACAACCACTATCCATACAGTCGCCTAAACTCACGTGCGGACCTCAGTCCGCGCTGACACTGAGCGGTGTTACACAGTACAATACCGCTCACACATACAACAGCTCTTTAGCCCGGGCCGCGATCGGCTAGCTCTGAGAACGGGACGGGCGGGAGTTATACACCCTTATATCTGTAGGCGCGTCGAGTCGGCATTCTCGTCGCAGGTCGTACCCCGCCGGGCCTCCCCCAGGTAACTGGGGGTCTCACCTGGCGGGTACCGACCGCCGAGATGTCGTGAAGATAGCGGCGTTGTAAAACAACGCCGCGGCGCTCCTACAGTTTTACTCATAGCAACAACACACAAGAGCGCGCGTAACTCGCGCCCGCTCATAGGCCCCAAGGCAGTTTTTATGCCGACCATTATGATGGGCCCGTATTAACGGGCCACAGTATGGCCTCCGTGAGGCAAGGGGCTATGCCTCGTCACCCCACTTGCCACGCCCCCTTGCGGGGACGTTGCGACTGCCACAGTATAGCGCGCCCCGACTCGCTGCCCGACGCTCGCCCCGGACGGACGTGCCGCGCGCTACCTGCTCTCCGCTACCTGCTCGCCGTACCCTGTCTCGCCGCTAGTGTATTCCGGTCGACGTTCCTGTCGACGCCAGTTTCGTAGTCATCGACTACAAGTGTTTCCTGTATACTACTGCCTTTTTCAAGGAGGTAGTTACAGTCGCTATTTCGTAACAGAAATTTTGGTCAAAACGTTATCGTCGGTCTTGGCCCTCTCTGGGTAAAACCACAGTTTCGTGGTCCTCGGTTGAAACCTCACGGTGTCAACGAAGCCGAGTGGGGTGTTGACCCAATCACACCCGCCGATCCCCTTCAGGGTGAGGCAGTCAATTGGAGCCGAGAGCTAGAAGTTTGCCTTGGGGGATCTCCTAGTCAACTCTAGTTTCTGACTTCGTCCACAGCTACACACCTAGTGTCGGTTGGGAGTGTCTACCCCTTCGCACTAGACCCGGTCAGGGCCCGTTCGCACAATAAGATTGGCGAACGGTTTACAAGCTTAGGGCTCACCATAGGTACACACCTCCCTGTCTGCACCCGACATGGGAGGCTACACATCCCCGGGCCTATCCACCCGGGGAATCAGGTTGTTAGGTTTTAGGGCCGATAGGTTGCGCAGACTATGTGTTTCGCATCCTAAAGGTTTTAGATTCCCCACCGACAATGACAAAGTCGGTCGACCCGAGATGGGTCAAATATTTCCTTACGGAATTGCTCCCGGACCCGAACTTCGTGGCCCAGCATTCCGGCCGTGCTTTGCACGGCAGTCCCACCGCGCCGTCGTCGTCAGTCGCTGACTTCAGCGACGCGCTCGACAGCCCGCTCTCGCCCCCGCCGGCCGATCAAGGCCTCATTCAAGCGGCATGCTCAAAGCCGCTTACCGGAATTCCGGCTCTATTGTCGTTACCGACAATTGAGCCCGCTTCCGCGAACCCAATTAGCGCGAGACCCATTGTCTCGGCCGCTTCTATTGTTCCGTCCGCAGCTGCACCGGGCTCTATTGTCCCGGTAGTTACAAAGGCTGCCCCCACCACCCCAGTCCAGGCTCTACCGGAGAGCATGGACATGTCCGCTCCGATCTCGGACGATGATGGCCCCCTCTCTGCCTCTTCCTCATCCTCGGAAGACGACTACGAGGACGTCGGAAAAGGAGGGAAGAGGAAGAAAGGGTCTTCATCCCAGGCCAGCAAGGCCAAAAAGGCCGTAGCAGCCTCTTCCTCCCCCACCCCTGCCCCTTCTCAGGCTCCCCGCCCCTGCGGTAGCAAGGTGAAACCCGCTTCCGCTTCTGTAAAGAAGCAAAAGCCCCCGCCTCCGGTCTACATACAAGATAAGGCCAAATGGACCGAAGTGTCCAAGATGTGCGTGGATCGTAAGATCCAGTACACCAGCGCCACTTCGACCCAACAGGGCATCAAGGTGTCTGTTTCCTCGTCCGCGGACTACAGGGAACTCACCAGTATGCTGCGAACGAGGAACTACTCGTTCCATACGTACGCCCTCCCTGAAGAGACACCGACTCGCGTAGTCATCCGCCGAGTCCCAAAGGAGATCCCTTCGGCCGACATCAAGGATGACCTCTCTGCCCAAGGCATCCCCGTTTCAGCGGTGCACCGCCTTCACAAGGCGCGTCGCGGGCACGCTTACGACATGGTCCTCGTGGTGTGTGACCCTGTAGAAGGACACCACCCGATCTTCAAGATCAAGTCGGTCTGCTCACTATCGGGGATCTCTATTGAGAAACCCCGCCGCTCCAATATAATTGGCCAGTGCCATCGCTGCCAATTATATGGCCACGCGCAGTCCAACTGCTACGCCACACCCAGGTGCGTCAAGTGTCTGGGTGACCATGGCACAGCGGACTGTCCCCGCCCCAAGGATCGGGCTCTATGCACCGAACCCCCGAGCTGCGTACTGTGTGGCCAATCTGGCCACCCAGCCAACTACCGTGGCTGCCCGAAAGCCCCCAAGGCATCCTCCCCCAAACTGGCGAAGCGCGCTAGCGATCGTCAGAAGAGGGAAAGCCCCTCGGCTACCATTAGATTGCCCTCAGCGCAGTTGCCAGTGCGACTCAGCCCCCAACGACCCATGCTCTGGGCCAACCTACTCCGCAGCGACGCTCCAGTCACCGCGGCCCCCATCTCTCAGCCCCCTGCTACCAACCCCGCGCCCAAGGTTACCGTTAACCCTGGGCCAACCCCCTCCCCCGTGGCCCTTTTGGCAACTCCACCCGCCGCCCCCTCGAAGCCTGCCTCGGCAGCCCCGAAAAAGGTCCCTTCCCCTTCCCCAGCAGGTATCAAGCCCACCACGACGGAGATCCTCGTCCACACCCTCGCGGTTATGAACCAAGTATTCGAAACCCCGGAGGCGATCGCGATGGCCGATCAGGTCTACGCCGCCAAGGGCGACCCTATCAAAATCCTCATGGCATACCACAGCTACCCCGGGGTACTGCGCGCCATCTCCAACCTCACCTTTTAAATATCAATTATGGATATTACAAAAGGTGCTAGATATACAAAACCCCGGTCCCTCAAGTTAGGTTTCTTTAACGCTAACGGCGTTAAAAGTCAACGCGATGAGATCGCCGCCTTCCTCCGCGACCATCAGCTTGACGTCCTACTAGTTCAGGAGACCTTTCTGAAGCCCCATATACGCAACCCGAACATCGCCAACTATCGCATAGTTCGCAATGATCGGTCACGCTGTCACAAGGGCGGAACCCTCATCTATTTCAGAAGAAAAGCTTAAATCCGACACTCTGTCACCTCAGCTGGAATCCATTCCTGACCTCATTGTCTCTGTCGATGACACTACCGGCGCGATCGCCTCGTTTACAGAACACGTGCAATCCGTTTACGGATTGCTCACGTTACGGATTGCTCACGGGTAGTTCCGGTGGTGGAAGACCACCGCTGGAAACTACCCGCTGACGTATGTGAGCTGATAACCGAGAAGAACGCAGCCATCCGTGCCTACGACTCCTTCCCCTGCGATGCGAACAAAGCCCACATGCGCAATTTACAGCGTGCTGTAAAGAAACGCATTGCGGAAGCTCGTTCGAACAACTGGGACAAGTTACTCGGTGAACTTGAGCCCAATCACCATGCCTTCTGGAACCTTCAGAGGAAGCTTCGCGCTCCCGAAGAATCTTCCACCCCTCCACTCATCCGTCCCGACAAGAGCATCGCTTTCGATAGCTCTGAAAAAGCCGAGCTCCTAGCCGACAGTCTCGAGTCCCAATGCTCCCCCAGTTCCCTTCCGGTCGACCCAAATCACCTCGCCAAAGTCGACGCCGAGGTCGAACGTAGAGCCTCTCTCCCGCCCGTCGAAGATCCAGATGATCCTCTGCCCCCCGTCACCCCTGACGAGGTGCAAGACATCATCAAAGGTCTTCAGGTTCGTAAAGCCCCCGGCTCAGATGGAATTACCAATAGGGTATTCAAACTCTTCCCCGCCCAACTGATCATGCTCATGACCGCCATCTTCAATGGCGCCATGAGTAATAACATGTTCCCACAAGCCTGGAAAGAGGCCTCTGTTATAGGTATCCCCAAACCCGGCAAACCCAAATCCGACCCCACCAGCTATCGCCCCATCAGTCTGCTCAACGTGCTCGGCAAAATCTACGAGAGGCTTATTTATAAGCGTCTCAAGGTCTATGCCGAGGCGAAGAGCCTGATTCCGGACGAGCAGTTCGGGTTCCGTACCCAACACTCGTGCGTCCAGCAAGCGCACCGCATAGTCGAGCACATCAGTGCCGGCTTCCAGCGTGGCGCTATGACTGGCGCCCTGTTCTTCGACATAGCGAAGGCTTTCGACAAAGTCTGGCACAATGGCTTAATATATAAGCTATACCAACTCGGCGTGCCCGACCGTCTCGTGCTCATCTTACGGGACTTTTTGTCGAACCGCACCTTCCGCTACCGCATCGAGGGCGCTCTCTCCTCCCCCCACCCGATTCGCGCCGGAGTCCCCCAGGGCTCCGTTCTCTCCCCCCTTATCTTTACCCTGTTCACTAGCGACATCCCTAAGAGTAAAAAGGCCCAATTGGCGTTATTCGCCGATGACACGGCCATTTACTACACGGGGATCAGTCCGCCAGCGATAGCTCAGACTCTCCAGAACTCGGCCAACGCCCTAGGCGCTTGGTTCCGGAAATGGAGAATCGAGGTCAACCCCGATAAAAGCCAGGCTGTTCTCTTTAGGAGAATTCGTAGGGCCCTCCCCAACCCCCCTAATCCGATCACCATGTACGGCAAGCCGATCTCTTGGGCGAAGCATGCCAAGTACCTGGGTGTCACTCTCGACCAACACCTCAGTTTCGCAGAGCACATAAAGCAGGTCCGTTCGCGGGCCGCTTTCGCTCTCGGTAGGCTCCAATTCATGCTTACAGAACGCAGCAAATTGTCACTCCGGTGCAAACTGCGTCTCTATAAGGCTGTAATCCGTCCCATTATGACATACGCTTGCGTCGTCTTCACGCACGCCAAACCCAAGTATCTGCATCGAATGCAGACACTTCAAAACCGGTTCCTCCGTAGGGTGTCAGGAGCTCCCTTTTACGTCCGTAACATGGACCTTCATGTAGATTTTAAACTCCCCACAGTTCAGCAGTTCATGAAACGCCTCTCGAAGCGTTTCTTTGACACTGCCATAAAGCACCGCAATCCCCTGATTGCGGCCGCCTCCCGATACACCCCGTCCCGCATCAGTAAGATTCGCCGTCCACGGCATACCCTCGTTGCCCCCGACGATGCCACCACTCTCCTCCAGGAGAGCAGCTCGGCTACTAGCACTGTTAGATTAACACACAGATACAAATTTCCGTCGTTCCGTCCTCGCCGTCGAGGCCCGTCGCGACGACCCTGTCCAATACCATCCCCCCGACCCTTGCTCGAGCCAGCCCGCGTTGCCGCTGAGCCAGTAGCTTTAAAAAACCCCCGATCCAGCTGTCCCTTGCTGTCCCCCCCCAGCGACGCCCTAAGCCGGGGTTTGCGGGAGCAAACCCCGCAGGGGGTGCCCTTAGCGTGTAGTCGCTTAGTTTTGTAAGTTAGGTTTAGTTTTTATTAAGCCCTGGCTGGAGGCTACAATTCTTTTGTGGCAGCCACAGGCAAGCCCGGTTAAGCAGTAGACAACCCTTTGGTTGAACTGCGAGATGCCATTCCCAAAAAAAAAAAAAACAGCGCGCCCCTTTCGCTCGAGAACCATCGGACCGTCAACACGTCGTCGCAGCGCCCGACATTATTTTTGCATCGAGTTACATTTATGTTTTTCTATTGTTAATTTATTAAATATTTGTGTGGTAGCAGTAGATTTTTGTTTTAAAAAAAAAATAACTTGCCATCTAGTTTGCAAGAATATTTTTTTTTTTTCTTAGAAGTAAAGATGCTCTCCTGCTCGTTTGGGAGAAAATGAAAAGTTAGGCAAAAATCTATCGGAACAGGTGGAGGACCATCAACCATTAAAACCGACCCAATACTGGATTCCAAGTCTGCGATTTGATGGGCCCAGGTTGCAGTGGTATTGCTGATGTTTTACACTCTGATTCAGTCCTCACCATACCAACATCACAGATCAATGCCATAGATTTAGAACCCACCAGTGAAGAATCTCAGGCTATCATTTTAGATGCTGAACTGGTTACGGTAAGTACTGGCAGATTTATATTGCCCTAGGCATATTTGTACTATACTAAGGTAATAAATTGTGAAAGGACTTCTCTATTTTTTTGTAACATTACCTTTTAACGCAATAAACTACTGAAGCTGATCTGATCTTGACCAAACTTTTATATTATAGAATCTGGCCATGCAAGAAGCATGGCCAGATTCTATGGTAATTATTTGTATACTGACAAAGTCACAGTAAGCTCTATTACTTACACTTAAATATGTTTTCAGGACATGCCATTAAATGAAGTGAAGGAAGATGAATCAATAATGAACTCACCTTCATGTTCAAAGGCAACAGCATCTCCGCTTTGGAAAAGGCGTAGGCCTATACTGAAAGAACAAAACCATCCACAAACAGAAGTAGTGTCTACCCTGTGTACAGGATTTGAAGGAGAAAATAATAAAAAACTTAAAGTTGAAGATTTAAAAAACAAATTGTTTTAAGAAGAACTTATATTTAAAAGAAGCCTTTACAGATTACAATTGGAATCGGCGAGAAAAGACCTAGAAATAAAAACAGAAGTACTAAATCAAATAAAGGGTATGTAATAGTTTAAGAAAACACTTATTTAACATTATCACATTAATTTATTGCATGTAACAAGCTATCAGAATAATTTGTAATCGTCGAAATCCATGTGTTCTGGGATGTAATGTTGGTAACACTAGCTATTTGCCCATTTGAAATGAGTTCATCTATATTTGGAACAATATTTTCATTCACTGGTTCATGTTAATTTCTTAAAATGCGAATATTGTGTAAGACGACACAACACGCAATGATGATGTTGACAGCGTTTTTCAATTCTAATCTAATTAATACCTATGGCCAAGACAGGAAAACGTCGTTTTAAAACTCCATACTGCCTTTCTACTACAATTCTCGTTTTTATGCGAGCCTCATTATATTTTTGCTGTCCTCTTGTTGTAGGATCTAAGTAAGGCGTCAATAGATGATTCTAAAAAGAAAAATAATATTTCTGCTTTTTTATAAGTTCTTAATATTATAATTTCTTTTACAGGTGGAAACTTCAATCTGATGAATTTATTTGGTGTGCCAAAGACTAACTGAAGAGAAATTGTATTTTTAAATAAATAAATTACCTATGATACATGGATAGTATTATTTAATAGGCTTGTGTCCATTAAGAATAAATATAATGGATAGGGGTTTATAATGGTTAATTATACTACGGAGAAAATAACAAACAATTTTAATTATTAAAAGCGATAAAGATTATTAATATTTTTGAAAAATAAATTTCGTAAAATGAAACCTTAGTCACGTGACAGTGAACACCAATCAGAAAGCGTTACGTCACGCCGTGATCTTGTAAGAGACATTTACAACTACTTTTCTTCTAGCCCAAAAAGAGTGGCAGAGTTTAAAAACTTTCAAATGTTTTGCGACTTAAAAGTACATAAAATACTTCACCCCTCTCAAACACGCTGGTTATCAGTACATGCAGCAGTGAAGAGAATATTGGAACAACTCTCTGCTCTTGAACTATTTTTTATAGACCAAATATCTAACAATGATCATCTTTTAGCAAAGTCAAAGTCAAATCATTTATTTCAAATGGGCACAAGTAAGGCACTTTTGAACGTCAAAATGAACAAGAAATAGAATTGATTCTAGTCGCCCCTTCCAAAAGGTAGTTTCGAGTGGAGAAAAATGGGCAAGAAACTCCACCGTTACTCTTTTAAAATGTTTTACAATGTTTTGTATACATGAATAATTATAGCATTATAATTATGTGAAGACGATGCACCCAGAATAAAAACACCACACCACAAAAGGTGAAAAGAAAAACACATATAGTAATGGCCGGTAAACTTAATTATGTCAAAAGTACATGGTGCTCACATATTTACAAACATTCTAAAAGTTAATAATAATAAATCAATCAATGTGTGAGAAGATATTTCAACATGTTAAAATAGTATTTTACAAATAATAAATTATTACCTAATTTACTTAGCAACCAGTTTGATTTTGTCTAGACAGTAGATTGCCCTGTGGAGCTCAGAACATATATTACAGTAGCTCCAAGATCCAACTACGATATTATTTTTGGAATTTTTAGATTTTGTATTACCATTATTTACCGATTTAAATAAAGAAATGCAAGCAGAACACCCGAAAATTCATAATTTATATGAAAAAATAACTTGAACATTAAAAACTATTTTTGTTTTTTAAAAAGAGAATATTTAACTAGCACTCCAATCGAAAATGTTGATTTTAAGAATCCCAGAAATTTTATGGATTTGATGACGTATACTATGGTGCTGCTGCGTCTAATACACTACTAAGTAGTTCAGAAAATCTAAACTCAGATCAAGTAAATTTGTTTAAATGCAGATGCCTAGATTTTTATATCAAAGCTTGTAAGCAAATAACCACGCGGTTTCCATTGAAAAATAACCCAATAAAAGGTTTAGACATAATTGATCCAAAAAATGTTAAAATTGGCAAAACTGCTTCGATAGTTCCTGTGAGTAGGCTCTTTCCCAATATTGTTCACAGCAATGATTTCCAGGAAATTGAGTGGCGCATTCTAAGAAATTGTGAACAAATCAAACATTTCCTGATGATGTAGAACTATTTTGGGATGAAGTAAGTTTACTAAAGCGTGGCGATGAAACTCAAATGTTTCCATTGTTGTCTAATTTCATCTTTAATATTTTATCACTTCCCCGTTCATCCGCTAACGTTGAACGCATATTTTCACATCTTTTAAAAACAAAGCAGCAAAATAGGCTGTCTACTGAATCAATCACTGGTCTATTACATTCAAAACGACTCTTTACAGCTAATTGTTACGATTTTGAAATTAATTCGAAGATGACCGCGGCTATGGCCAAAGAATATTAGTATAAAAATAATTATGATTGTTACTAAGTTTTTTTTAAATACACTCGAGAGCAATGAATCCGGGTCACTTAAAGAATCCTAAAAATCTCGGAAACTAAAAATGCTAGGTTAATGCAATAAATTGTATTTAATAGACAATGTAATACTCCTTAAATGAAGGTATTAAAACTTCTTAGTTTTTGTAAAGTTATATCATAAAAAAATCAAATTTGAAAAAGGGCCACTTTCGAAGATGGAACTACGAAATTACAGCATTTGGTTTTGCTTTTGTTTGTAATCTGTCATTTATGTGGGTACATAAACCATGTTGATAGTGCTCTATATTCATTATTCAAGCTGAAATTATGTCGCTTACGCCTGAAGAATGCACCAGAATACTTACAATGCTGGAAACCGGCCGGAGTCAGCGCGATACAGCCAGGACTGTCGGTGTGTCGCTGTCAACAGTACAAAGAGTTCTCCGACGTTACGAAGAAACTGGTTCTAACCTACGCAGACCAGGAACGGGCAGAACCAGGTGTACCACAGCACGAGAAGACCGATACTTGGTGAACACCATGCTTCGAAATCGCTTTCTCACAGGAACTGAACTCACAAATCAGTTTCGACGCCTCGGAGGCAGTAACCCAAGTGCATGGACAGTAAGACGTCGGCTTGCTGAATCTAACTTAAAACCCCTTAGACCTGCAAACGGCCCTAAACTGGAGCGTGGGCATCGTATTTCAAGACTAAGATATGCCCAGGGCCACGTAAATTGGAGTATTGAAGATTGGTCAAAAGTTATGTTCTCCGACGAATCAAAATTTATGCTCTACAAGCACGATGGAAGACACAGAGTGTATCGAAGACCAGGGGAAAGATTCAAGCAAGCATGCATCGAAGAAAAAGTAGCCTACGGTGGTGGGTCTGTACTTGTGTGGGCCGGAATTTCTTCTGAAAATCGCACAGAGCTGGTGATCATAGAAAACGGCTCTTTAACTAGCGTAAGATATGTGGAAGAAATCCTCAATGATCACGTTGGTCTATTTATGGTCAATTTAGGTGAGGATGCTATATTTATGCATGACAATGCCCGACCTCATACAGGTAGGATTGTGAATGACTACCTTCAAGAGATGAACATTACTCGTATGGAGTGGCCAGCGCGCAGCCCGGATATCAACCCGATCGAGCATGCTTGGGACGAGCTAGGCAGATGCGTAAAACAACGAAACCCTCCCCCAATCACGCTTCGTGAGCTCAAAATTGCTCTCACAGAGGAATGGGAGAATATTCCCCAAAATCGTATAAGGAACTTGGTGTACAGCATGCCAAACCGCGTAAACGCAGTAATGGAAGCACGAGGAGGCAATACGAAGTATTAAAATTCAAGAAAATCGTACAAAAATTTCATGTTTCCTATTTTTGTTTTAAGGAGAGATCAGCAGTTTTTTCTTTATGTAATTTTGTGTTAATAAAATGTATGGTGACTCATATTTTTTTTACTTTCATTTAAGGAGTATTACATTGTCTATTAAATACAATTTATTGCATTAACCTATCATTTTTAGTTTCCGAGATTTTCAACATTCTTTAAGTGACCCATTTGGATTCATTGCTCTCGAGTGTAAATAAACGAATTTTATTGAATATTGTATTTTTTTTGTCAAATACCGATTTTGGGTACAAATATACCGATTTTAGCTGGCAATTCTACCGATCTCGCTCTATGACGTTCGAGACCACTGCGCCGTGCGAAACTCCAATCTTGTCTTTGACGTTTCGAGTATCACTACCGGTTCTTGATATTTGGCTTTTAACAACTAATATCAAGTTGATACAGTTTTTGCTAATTATAATTTGAAAGAATTAACCAAGGAATCTGGATTCAGCAAAGCAGACAGTAATAATTTGCCCAGAATCGATGCCGTTATGCTTGGAAATTTTTCGCGTCGAACAGTAACTTTTGCTCATCTGAATTTCGCAATGTTAAAACTTCCTTGTAAGTATAAAATATTTATTATAAGCTTAAATACTATGTGACATTTCAGTTCGGTACACAAGAACTTAATGTTTTGACGTACATTTTGCAAGATAATTGATACTTACTGATTTTGATGTTAGATTTACGAAGTATGAAAAAATGCAAAATAGTAACAAACTTGTATAATTTCAGGTCTTCACGAGCCTCATATGGAGATGACGCCATAGGTTATGACCAGCTTAAGCGTGACGGAAAAAATTGTACTGTAAAGTGCAAAATATGTCCTGAACACAAAGTTCACGCAAACTTATATGGATGCACACTGGTTGTTGATGAAGAAGATGATATTATTACCTCCGTTCAATGTCAAGACTGCGTAGCTTCACAGGTGGGTTCATCGCAGAAGTGAGGAACCATCATGCACTTCGGTGTAATGTTATTGGAGAAAATCAAAACTGTCTAGAGTTGGTAGTAGCCTAAAATATATGACAGCAAAAGACTTGTCCGAGGGCAGGCTCATGTTGCCAGCAAATTCATCTGTTTTGATGAAGTTTTTGGAAGAGGGACATAAGAGGAAAATTAATAACTGTGAACTTTTAAAATATCAAACCACTTATTGTCAAAACGAAGAACAAGCCCTCTCCATGCATCAACTTATATGTAATTTTAAAGAGTAATGTGTTGATGCGTTTTTAAAAAAAGATCATATATCACCTTCATTAATACAGAGAGTTGAAAAAAAAACAAGAGAACTATCGAAGAGCAGCCTATGGTTTGAACTAAGGTATGGTAGAATTACGGCTCTAAAAGCCTTTGAAGTTAGCAGATGTAAAACTACTGATGGCACACTTTTATCGCTCATATTAGGTGGTAAAATTCAAGTCACTACTTCTATGAAACGTGGCCGTCTTCTAGAAGATGAGGTAAGAAAAGCAGTGCAAAAAAACGGAAGAAAAAGATAAATAAGTGTGGCCTGATATTAAATGCCAAATATCCAATGATTGCTGGTTCCCCAGATGGAATATTTGAAGATAGCATAATCGAGATTTAATGTCCTATTAATGCCAACACATTTAAAAATTATATACAAAATGGAAAAGCTGCAGAAAAATATTGTGCCCAAATGCAGCTTCAAATGTATTTAACCCTTTGTCTAGTAGAGGCATTATATTTGCCGACATGTTTTCATTGCTCCACAAAAAGAAGATTTAAATTTGTATTAACGAAACGTTTTATCATTTCGGGTAATTGAGAACAAACTAGTACGACGAAAAAAAGTATAAAAATTGGTAACATTCATGTGTCAAATAAATGTCAAGTTAGTTTGAATTTGCGGCTTTTTCTGTTCTCCAGAGTAGTCCAGCTGAATCTCGAAAAATAAACTGTTATTTTGGTAAGTTTTTTTTTTATAATTGTAAGATTTGTGTTTTTATGACAATCTTAGATAATTATTTTAGATCAATATGTAATATTATTGGCGAAATCTGAAAAAATCACGTCGGCAGTATATTTGCCACTACCAGTTAGTACACACCCGTACAGTACCCGTTTTGGCAATATATATGCCAGTACCAGTGAGATTTATTTTTATTTACAGAATAAACAATGGAGCACCGTCGCGTCGGTCGATAAACGACCGCGAAATTGAACAGCAGTTGGAAGCCATGTTTGGCCTTCCAGATGGTACAGATTCAGAAGACAGTTTGGAAGAATCCGATACTGATGACCTTGTACAAATGCTTTCGGCTAACGATTCCTTTTTTCAACCTTGCATCGAACCAGACTTTGCAGACTCGTTGTTGACGGCTAGAAGTAGTAGAAGACACGGAAAACATGGGCCAGAACAGGCAACGGATGAATAGGAAGAAGTTGGCGACCATGAGAGTGACGACGAAATAAGTACAGGAAGCAACAACAGAAGAATGGAGAATGATAATATACGGACTGATAGTGAAGACCAAATAGATACAGAAAGCAACATCATTCGGAATGAGACAAGTGAAGGGACAACAGATTGTGAAAGTGATAATGAAGTGGGAGGAGGAGGAAACGTTAGAATACTCCGTGCTTCAACATCTAGCGCCGCCACTGCACGGCCCTTAGATTCTAAATCTAATGTGGTGACACGAGATGCAGAGGTGACTGCACCCACCTCCTTAGTTTCAGAAGAATCAGATTCCGATGAAGATGAAATAGAATGGATGAAATTTGATTGGCTAAATGATCCGAATGTGCCTTCCTTCGACGAAAACGAACTTCAATCGCAGAACCATTTTCCGAGTAGATCTAGACCAATCGCGTACTTCGAAGTATTTTTTGATAATGAAGTGATTGAAAACCTATTTGTTCAATCAAACTTGTTTGCTAGTCAATCAAATGTTAGAAATAGTCAAATTAGTAAAGAAGAACTCATAACATATCTTGGAATGCTAATACAAATGTGGATACACAAACTACCGTCAATTGAAGATTATTGGTCTAGCAATCCAGCATTATGTGTCTCCGAGATTGCTGAAACCATGACACTCCAAAGATTTCAAAAGATTTCTGGATGTCTACATGTAAATGACAACGAACAGATGCCCAGAAGAGGTGAAACAGGTTTCGACAAACTTTATAAAATTCGCCCACTACAAGATCAAATAAACCAGAGCTGTCAAAATAATGCCAGAAATACAAAATCTCAGTCCATTGACGAATCAATGGTGAAATTCAAGGGACGCAGTGCGCTAAAACAGTATATGCCCCTAAAACCTATCAAGCGCGGTTATAAAATTTGGGCTAGAGCAGATAGCAAGACTGGAGGTCTACTCTGAAATGACACATCCGAATGTTCGGGACCGACCGAAACACGACCGACATTTACATTGTTGCCCTACTACGAAGTAAGTTCGGGTTTGTCCACTTCGGTCGGTGCCATAGTCAATGATCGGCGGAGTGTCGGATTGAATGAAATATAGCGCTAGAGTTGAACGTTTCATCGACATGTTTTTATTAGTCATGATTATTCATTTCGATATAATTTAACTGTTGAATTACGGAGTAAAATTATTTTTTATAATAAAACAATTGAACTTTACTTTTAATTAAGTATTTATACCTACAAATATTGTAATATTTGCAATAAAAATAATATATTTGCAGCAGACATACAGATTGTCTTGGCCGATTGTCAAATTAAAAAGTCAAAGGATGACAAGTAAACAAACAAGCGGTGCTTGAGTTTTTTTTTGCAAATTTCATTAAAAAAAGATCTTATACATAAACCAAATTTCGTCTATCGATAGCGATAACCATACTTCGGTTTATCATCAAGTGCTGACTGAAGTTTTTGTGTTTAACTTACGTTATACTTAAGATGTCAACAAAAAACAAACTATAAGCTAAATATATTTTAAACTAAACACTTTAGCCGTGATTAAGTGGCCCTTGGGCTTATCTACTTCTCATGTTCGTGTTATGGAAGTTTGAAATTGAAACTGAATGTCATGAACAAACATTTTACAAGAACAAGTCACCATGGCCATACCGACAGCGGCACATATTGATGCTCTCCTCAATTTCCTTGAGGAGCATCGAGATTTGGCTCATGGCAGCTTGAAAAGCATCGAAGGTCGGGCACTAAATCGTCGTCTGTTGGACGATATATGCAACACGCTGAATGCTATGGGCGGGTGCGTCAAAACGACGAAACAGTGGCAAAAAGTAAGTTTTCATTAATTAATTTATATGTACTTACTACTTAGTTATGAACTAAAATTACCTACCTACATAAGTAGTTTTATGTGCATTTGATGTGAATTGTCAAGAAGTCATATTTAATACAATATTGTTTTGTGAGAGATTGAAGTGCGTAGTTAATTAAATTGTAAATTTATTGTAGGTGTGGACAGATAAAAAACATCTGGCAAAGAAGCAGCAACTGCACGGCGGGCGGTCTGCGTCTGCCACTGAAGGTGGACCATCTACAGCTCCTTCACTCTCCCAATGGGAACTTGGGAGATGGATTTGGTGAACCGCAGACCTCGGCAAGAACACAAGCTGTTGTTGAGCATGTATGTATTTTTTATTTTTGTTTTTATTTAAACTTTAAATAAAATATTACTTTAAATTTTAAAGTAATAGGTATTTTAAAATTAAAATATTCATTCAGTAAAACCAAAGCCCGCTTTTTCATATCTCTTCATTCAGTTTGTTATTATCTTTATCTAAGAATATTGTTAAGTGGTCTTTGCATGTCTAACTAAAACAGTTAGCTATAGTATTTTTCATTTAAGATAGTATCAATAACCACCAAGCTTTTCAGTCATCCCAAGAACTCAATACTGCCTCTACCTATGTGCCATCCAACCAAGGAGACTTGTCATTACTAAATGGTATGTAGTGCAACTAAATAATATTTCATTTACTTTTAGTATTGTTTACTTAATAGCTGCGCCCCACGGTTTCACCCTTAGGTTTTCCATACTAACTTTTGAAACAAATATTAGCCTATGTCCTACCCTGGGATGCAATCTATATATCTGCCAAATTTTATTGAAATGTGTTCAGTGGTTTGAAAAGGTAACATACAGTCAGACAAAGTTATTTTCAAATTTATAAAATTATTATGAATTTTAATTTATATTTTTTGTATTATAAATATTTGTAAACATTAAAACCAACATACATGTTCCTACTATTGCCTTAAACATTCTTTTTTTGTTTGTTTACTTGTAATAACGTTTTATTTTACTTGTGTACTTATTCTATTCTTTCCACATCTTTTTCCAATAGAAACACAGACACAACAAATGACAAATGAACATGCTTCAGCTACACCAGTCAGCAATGTCTCAACCATTTTAAATTCACTCGCAGCGAATTATTTACGCAATTTTAAGCTTTTTTGTGATACTAAATAATAAATTATCATTTTATATTATTATTGCACATAAATAAACATAATAGAAATAATGGCTAATTAGTCTAACTACAATTCTTACATACTCCATTTGTCTTGTCCGCATTCATACCCGCACATTAAGCATTACATGTGTTATTTTACAGCCACACGACAGCGCAGACAATCTCGGCGGCATCCCGAGTCCCTTCAAGCTGGAACCTCTGTCAGGGACAGACTTTTTAGATCCGAAGAACGTCGTTTGGTACTTGAAGAACAAAGGAATGTGGAACTAGCTGGCATAAGGATGGCTGTTATAGAGTTAATTCGAGTTGTGCAGGCTGCTGCATATGCAGCTCAAAGAACATTTGAAAACTAGTTAGAGTCTAAAATAATATAAGTTAATTTCTGTTTTGTTTGTTTTATTAATATTTTTTATGTTTGTTTCATCAATTTTTTTTAATTAATCATATATTTTTTATATTCTCAATTGCTTGTTGATGAATTAAAGAAATTGTTAACAAAATCTTTCAATGCAAGATTAGTGCCAGTACTGCCAGTGTAATTTTGGCATAGTTTTAATTAATTTTAGGTTGATTTGTGTAAGAAAATAAGTAAAAATAAGTAAAAACATAGTTTATTAAATATTTTGCAAAGATTGTATTATTCTATCCCTCTCTCTGTCCCCTCCTCAATGTATCTGTGGCCGATGTAGCAGGCCGTGATGATGGTGTGACCTGCCGGGCATTCTCCATTTCATAATCATCTGGAGTCAACTCCGGAGCACTTACTCCAGCCCTTATGCACATATTATGTAAAACACAGCATGCTAATATTATTCTGCCTGCTCTGTCTGGATCATAGTGTAGCTCCCTCGCTGCCAAGAGACACCTCCACCGACCCTTGAGTATCCCAAATGTGCGTTCAATAGTGGAGCGTGCACGCTTGTAGACAGCATTGAATCTGCCTTCTGGACTATCTTCGACAGCATCACCTACAGGTGTCAGAAGATATTCCCTTAAAGGGTACCCTGAATCACCTGTCAAAGTAAAACATCATTGGTTAAAATATAGTCATATTAGTCCGTTTTATAAATTAACATTCAACTGATACTTGCCTAACAGATATGTTGTCTCGTTGAGACTCTCCAGGTGCCCCTTGATCTCACACTGAGACCAAATAAATGCGTCATGTGTGGCTCCACCATAAGAAGCATTCACATCTAGGATAGTGCAGTCAGAATCACATATCTGGAAAACATACTCTTATGACTTTTTGAATGTATCATGTTTTTCAAAATGTAGAACTTAATTTTGTCCCAAAATGACTTAGGTACCACTTGGGTGTTAATGGAGTGGAAATGTTTTCTATTAAAAAACCTATCCTCATGCTCACTGGGCCTCACAATGGCAATGTGTGTGCAATCAATACCTACACCCAATCACACCTGCTAAATTATATTTTCCATAAAATCTGAAAGGAAACAACATAATTCATATCATAACATAATTCATAATCAAGGCGACAAGTATCTACAATTAAAGAATAATTAATTTTTATTGTATTACTATTAAAATTTTAGTTTTATTGTACAAGATACTACTGCGTTTTAGAGACCAAAAAAACCTTTGTAGTAGGCTCAATTGCGCGGCAATTACGCTTTCGGGGTAAGAGGGGCACTATATCCTGGCAGAGTTCCTCAAAAAGTGATCGACTGAGTCTGTAATTGGCCACAAACTCAAGGTCGGGCACTAAATTGGTATTGAAGGAGTCACTACGCCGTCTGCGATTCCTTCTGCGCTCCAAGCGTTCTTCTCTGAGCCTCTTCCACCAAAAACATACGTGATTCCATTTCGCTACAATTTTAAGTAAGGCACATACACTTTATCACTTCAAACAAATATAAAACTCTAAATAATCGTCATAATTCATTAAATTCGATACTTACGATACTCAAAAGATAGCTATTTTGCTGTCGTGAATTTTGACACTAGTTTCACGATGTCACTCTTGTCAAACTCAAATGATCGGTCGGGCTTTTTGCGTTCGGAGTAGGGTTTACGATACAACAAACGTCAAAATGAAGTTCGGTTTAAACCGATCCGACCGAACGAAAATAATGACGTTCGTAGTAGGAAACGACCGAAACTTCGGCCGATACATCGGATTTAACGTTTCGGAGTAGACCCCCTGGTTATTTGTTTCACTTCCAAGTCTATACTGGTAAAAGTGACAATGTGGAAACTGTAGCCCAAGCACCAATATTTGCGAAAAGTTATTCGTATCGAAATCGAGTAACATTTGTATGAGAATTGTATGTACAGCGCCCCTATCGGGCGTAAAAGGAAACAAAACATGGCAGCACGAATGATTTTAGCGCGCTCGTAATCGAAATCGAAACGACATGGTAAACGAAACTCGAAACTTATAAACAATTGTGAGATTTTTGATAGCACGAACATTGTATTGACGTAACTCTCGAAGGCTGGCTAACGAGTATGCTCGAAACATTATTCACTTGAAAATAGTCGGTGAGAAAGGTTTCGAAAAGTGTAAAAATAAAGTTTTAACCGTGTTTATGTTTTGTTTAGAGTTAGTTTTTTGCATAAAAGTGTTTTAAAATTATTGTTAAGTTATTGGAACAATTATTAATAGCTCCAAAATAATTTAAAATGCAAAGACCGCCACTGTATGAACGTAGTACCATATATTATTTTTTGGCGGCAAATTTACTAGAAAATTATGGATATCAACCACGAGAAACAAGGTAAGTACTTAAATCATATTTTATTTATTTGCGTACCTATAGAATTAATGTGTTTGAAAAAGATTTGAGTTGCTTATATGTTTTTTTTAAATCATTATAGAGAAATTACGCGCACAGCAAAACTTAGGAATAGAATTAACCCACTGGACATAAATGAAACCGAATTTAAAAATAGATATCGCCTAAATAAAGAAGCTTTTATGTTCCTCTGTGAGCAACTTCAACAAAAAACATCATTAACATCGAGTTCTAGAATTAGTCTAGAACTTAAGGTACCTACCCACTTTGATGCTACGTATGTATACCTATTCAATAAATCTTCTACTTGTATTTCAGTATTGAAATGGAAGTGGATACCTAAATAAAAGTTATTTAATAAATTCCGACCTCGCGGGCCGCCTGAAGGTTTAGACAAATCTCCATTTCTGGAATAGAAATAGCATTGCACTTTAAAATACTTCACACTAAAGTTTATGCCACTCAAACTTATTAAAACTGTTTACTCACGCTTCCATAAATTCAACCATCATTTCATATTGCGTCTGACTAGTTCTCATAATTATTTATTCACTTAAAAGCACTTAATTATTTATAGAAAAGAAACAGAAATACTTTTGCTGTGGACGTGTAGTAAAACCTATACAAACTTAGCCTTGGCTTGTTGGCTTGGCGCCCTCACGCGTCGGATGTCAAGTGGGTGCGTTCGGTACCCGTAATTTTTTTTAAATAAAATCTCCGAAACTATGTTATATTGCTGAAGATAACGCCACTTTATAATGTCTAATAATTAACTTTGGATCTCTTCTTTATATAACGTTCAGTTTTTATTTAAATTTAATAATAATAAAACGTTTAATCAAAGGTGAAAAAAATATATTATTATTACAACTTGATTTAGTTTTCGAACGCACGATTCATTCAACAATCGTTCATTTTGCTCACTATGGCGCGTCCCTATTTACATTAGCATGACTTCACCTTCGAATTCGAATCGAGTGTTCGATAGTGCTTCGAATGTGCTTCGTGCTGCCTACTATCGACAGACTCTGTTTTCGAATCGAGGCCTCGATACACTGTCGATTCGAAACCGTTTGATATTCGTGCTTGGCCCACTGGTCTAGGAAGTAGTGTGGTAAAAACTTTAGCCCAACCACTTATTGATGAAGGTTGCTCAGCACATATTAGCTTCGACAACTTTTTTAGTAGTTATGACCTTCTTCAGTATTTATATGACCACGGCATATACAGTACAGCAACTGCGAGAAATGATAGATTGGGAATGCCTGTTTTAGTAAAGAAACCTACAGGTCTAAGAAATTCCGAAGAAATCATGAAGAGACAAAATAGAAAACTGCAACAGTTACAAAAAGGGCAGTACAAATGGCGAGTTTGGAACAACGTAGGATTTTCCATCTGGAAAGACACAAAATTAGTGACCATTTTGAGTACAGCCTTTCATCCGAAAGAAGAGGCTACATGTCAACGTAGCAAAGGATGGCAACAAAAGACCCTTTCCCTGTCCACGTGCAGTTGTAGAGTATTCGAAGCGAATGGGCGGGGTCGATAGATTTGATCAGCAAAAAGCCATTTATGATGTCGCTCGTCGAAGCAAGAAATGGTGGAAGCGGTTGTTTTATTTTTTGTTTGATGTAGCAATCACAAATGCGTATAATTATATTGTTCTCAAAGAATTCAAGACTGCACAACCCCATGAGCCAAAAGATGTTCAGGCTTACTCTTGCCAGAGAACTTGTAAACAATTTGACATTTCGGAAACGAAAATTTTCAACTGCTCCCAAATTCTTAGCAAAGAAAAGGAAGAATAGTGCAGAGCCAGTTACTCACCAGAAGAAACTTTTTGGTGTACCTGAAGATATTCGTTTCACCAAAATTCTTAGTTGCGCTGCCGAGTATGCAGCAGCGCAACTAAGAATAAAAGATCCAATGTAACAGATAGTCGCCAGCTATACATACAGTCGCAGCCCAGGCATCAATCTACTCACCTCATCGTCAAGAATACGAACGATACCTACCCACCCTACCTACCCTACCTACCTACCTAACCTACCTAAAAAAATTAAAAATGTATTCTGCTATTCAGGGCGGAGACAAATCCAACGACACAAAAACCATGAAAATTGGT
This sequence comes from Hyppa rectilinea, assembly GCA_951799385.1. Lineage (NCBI taxonomy): Eukaryota > Metazoa > Arthropoda > Insecta > Lepidoptera > Noctuidae > Hyppa > Hyppa rectilinea. The sequence goes on from OX637303.1 coordinate 4,387,692, forward strand.
CCAGCAGATCTCGAGTTATAATGGAGGGAACAAACCCGACTTTCTTTTATATATATATATATTTAAAAGAAAGTCGGGTTTGTTCCCTCATCTGTCTGTTCATGGTTTTTGTTTAGATATATAGATTTTGGAAATCTTACTGTAAATCATATTCAATTGTAAAAGTCTACCTACTTTATAAAACCTATAGCTTATATTCTTATGATTATTGTAATAAGTATGTCAATTTATGAAAGTGTTACGAATATTTTACAATAATAAATAGGGGACGTTACGAGTAGTTTGACTTCCTGTTGGCGGCTGTACTTTTTGCTAACAAGACTCGGGTGGATAGATCTTTTTGCGTTGACGGCCTGATAATCTTTGTGAAAATACAAAATAGAACAGAGTGTGTGCTTCTCATTTACCCTTCTGGACACCCATTACAGTTCAGAAGTGGGATGGAAGAATTCCACGGCCCATATATGGCATGGGGAGACGGTCGCCAAGCGTCGACTCTGAAGAAAATGATGGCCGCCAGGAGGGAAAAAGTCCCGTTTTTTTTTCTTCGCAGTCCTCGTTTTGTGAGTTACCCGCCAACAAAAGACCAAGAATAACACACCTGGACACAGAGGTCATTCCTAAATTCGATCCAACGAAGAAAAATGTAAACGTGATTGGGTGGCTTCACAAGATCGATCAACTGGGCGACATATATAACTGGGAAGAAAGGGACAGGGTCTTCGTGATGCAAACTCGGCTTCGCGGCGCAGCGCGCGATTGGTACGACGACCTGGATGATTACAGCGCCACGTGGGGCACTTGGAAGGAATGGCTGACAAAGGCGTTTCCACGTACCACCGATTTCGTCGACCGTCTGGAAGAAATGCTGGCACGCCAAAAGGGGAATGAGACCATGACCCGGTACTGCCATGATAAAATATCTTTAATGAAAAAGTGTGGGCTGGATGGGGGAAAACGCAATATCGTGCCTCATACATGGATTGCCGGTTGAACTGCGTGCGAACACGAAAGCATGCGGCTACAAAACTCCCGAAGAACTATATTACGGGTTTTACCTTTTTTGTTCTATAAAAATAACCACAAATTAGACAAATAATAAAGTTCAATGTGTGTGCATCAATAGATAACCTGAATATTTGTTTTAGATTTTGGTTGCATTGGCCTTTTATGCTTCTGGGTCCTATCAGACCATAGTTGGAGACAGCAGGAACCATTTTATTTCCCAGGCCAGTGTTTCAAAAGCTATCCGGCAAGTAACAACAGCCTTGAACAATCCGGCAGTATTGAACAAATATATAGCTTTTCCATTCAAACAATGTGAGAGGGAACAAGTTAAAAGAGAGTAAGTAGCATAATTAAAGTCTTTATTTTAGATATTTAATATTCTAAAGAGGTAAAGTTTGTGAGGTTTTTGAGGGGATAATCTCTAGGTACTGATTTTGAAAATTCTTTTACCAATAGAAAGTCACATTATTTGTGAGTGTCATAGGCTAAATAAAATCATACTAAGACCCACTGGTGCAGAGCAGTAACCAACTGTGAAACCACGGGGGGAAAGCTAGTTTTAGATATTCTATTGTAAAACTCATGTTCAAGTATATAAGTACATAATCATAAAATATATATTATAATAACTATTTTCAGTTTTTACCACAAGTTCAAAATGCTAGCTAGCTCTGGGTTGTATTGATGGAACCCATGTTGCAATTGTATGTCCTGCTGGACATGAAGAACGTTTTTTTAATAGAAAAGGATACCATTCAATAAATGTTATGATAGTGAGTATTGTAGGTATTATTATAATTTTATTCTTTCCTGTCAGTGCTAGTTCATATCATTATTTTTTTTTTCAGATATGTGATTCTAATTTAAATATATTATGTGTGGATGCGAGTAAGGCTGGGAAATCATCCAATGACTGCTCCCGCTCTGGGTGGAGCGGAAGGGAGTGTCAGATTCTTACTGACTAAAACCCATCCATGTTCCTTCCTTAGCCCTTTATGTTCCGGGGTAGCGGTAACCCTTTCGGACAATCCCGCTTACCCGGCAGGCTTGGCCCTGAGGGGCCCCTTCATATGCTGACATCTCTTTGAGGCGCGCGTGGAACATATACGCGCCGTACGGCACGGGTCTGGTGCTGATCGGACGGTGAGTCACCCATTACTCACCGTCCGCAGGCCCGCGCCTACGGTGGCCGGGACTCGTCACGTGGCTCCCGACGCCCGGGGCGTCTCCTGCGGCGGCTGGGTCGGGAGGACCTTTCTCTCTCCCATCCCGCCACCTCCTTCGCGAGCATAACTTTTTCGCAGAACGAGGTGACTGCCTCCCACTCCCTCTCGCCCCGGACCATGGCTTGCACCAGGGCTGGGCGCGAGAGGTCGCCGCCGCCGATCGCCTTTACGAGGACACGGCGGTGCTCTGCCCATGCGGGGCAGGTTTGCACCGTGTGCTCTACCGTGTCCTCTGGGCGAATGCGAGTTACCCTGGGTCCGCACATGATGTGTTGTTTGGGCCAACCATCCATTGAATGGTTATATAGAGAGACTCCACATTAATCATGGAGAAGATTTGCATCTTTTGGGTATGTTTAAATTGAGTATAATTTATGTTGCTTATGATACATTTTGTAATAACTTTTTTAAGACATTTTAATTCATTTTTGGTTATTGCAGGAGACTCGGGGTACCCTTTGAGACCCACAATGATGACACCCATCTCAGAAGCAAGGCCAGATACTCCGGAACATTATTACCAAGGCTTGCACTTAACAGCCAGAAATGTGGTTAACGCTGTATAGGTGTTTTAAAAGCTCGCTTTAGGTATGCTTTGAATATAATACCATTATTATAATAGTTGACATTTATGAATCATTTGTGTTCGAATTAAATAAATAATAATAAAAGAGGTTGTCCTTGCAGGTGCTTATTAGTTGATAGAAAGCTGCATTACACGCCAGTAACTGCTGCGAGAATAGTGAATGCATGCTGTGTTCTGCATAATATAGCACGCAGGGCTCGTATCCCCTACACTCCGCTAACAGCGGAAGAAGCAGCTCGTGAGCGCCAGCTGACACAGGGAGCCGGTCATGGTGCCAGGCAAGAGCGGCGACGCGGCGCTCATGCTCTTAGCGAGTTGGAGCTTGGCCGCGCACGACAGCGGGCGCTCATTCAACGTTTATGGACTAATAGGAGAAACCAATTATCCTAAAGTTATAAAATTTGTGTTATAATGACACAAAAAAGTTATTGGCTGTTGTAGGTTAATTAGTTTTAAGTTTGTTTTTCATTGAAATGGTTTTTGATTAGTTCTTAAGTATTAACATAAAAATTATTTTATTATTTATGTTAATAAAAAATAAAAAAATAAAAATAAAAAAACATAAACATTATCACATAATATAGTTTTATTCAGATGCAAGTGATGGAGAAAAAGCAAAAAGATATGCTAATTTTCAAATTCAGGAGAACCAAACAAAATTAATTTAGGTATAATATAAACAAAATTAATTTAGGTATAATATAATTCTGTAAGTATTTTTATTTTATTTTATTTATTTGGGAAAACATACAATTACACATTAAGGATAACGAAAAAATATAAATGTGAAATCAACCACGTTCTCCACAGGGGTGTTTCGTCGTTTCGGACCACGAGTGGTTCGGACCGCGGTGTGAAACGCCGAAGAGCTCTTAGGAATAGGCTGTTTCGGACCGCGGTGTGAATCAACCATAGAAGAATTTGAATGGGTTTATTCGAACCGAGAATGGAACAAAAAGTTTTCTCAGTAATAATGCTTAAAGTACAGCCAAGCACAAAATAAAATAGCGAAAATAAAATAAAATAAATCAAATTTTGTTTTGCACGCATTTGTTACACATGGCTTGCCGCCTACTCTACGTATATGATGTATTTTAATGTTGGTGGGCTGACCAAAATATGTATGTGTAAAAAATATATAAAGTGTCAGTCTCGGTACACACGTTACTATCTCTTTGCTATTTTAAGGACTCCAGGTAAAAATTCCTAAAAAAGGTCCTCCCGTCCCAGCCGCCGCGGGAGACGCTCCGGGCGTCGGGAGCCACGTGACGACTCCCGGCCACCGTAGGCGCGGGCCTGCGGGCGGTGAGTAATGGGTGACTCACCGTCCGATCAGCACCAGACCCGTGCCGTACGGCGCGTATATGTTCCACGCGCGCCTCAAAGAGATGTCAGCATATGAAGGGGCCCCTCAGGGCCAAGCCTGCCGGGTAAGCGGGATTGTCCGAAAGGGTTACCGCTACCCCGGAACATAAAGGGCTACGGAAGGAACATGGATGGGTTTTAGTCAGTAAGAGTCTGACACTCCCTTCCGCTCCACCCAGAGCGGGAGCAGTCATTGGATGATTTCCCAGCCTTAAAAAAAAAAAAAAAAAAAAAAAAAAGGTAAAAATTATCCCTTTGTAAAACCCAGTCTGACTGGCAATAAACAATAGAAAAAGATAGAGCGCAAATATGGGCGTCTGATTGGTTCATCTGAGTCTTAGGGCCATAAATAATTTATCTATATCTATCTTGCTTGCACTTATGGGTCTTATGGAGCCGTCTAGTGAAGGGCCTAACAATAAAAGACATATTATCGATAACGTTTATTATTGTATCTTCTTCACAAAAGTAAAAAAAAATAACAATATTCGATATTAAACTATATTTAAAAATTATATACAGTATTTTCATACACAGAGAAAGAAAGTTTATTACAAGAAACAAAGTAGATCATATTGTGTCCCTTAAATACCTGCCTCACACATTTGGCTCAGTCTTCTCGTGTGACATTATCTATGGCTTGGTGGAGGTGATTTTCGACATCTGCTATCTTGAAAGTATTATTGTTCATCGCTACTTCTTCCTTTACTTGTGCCCAAATTAGTTTTATCGTTAGCACGTGCACAGGTAGCCGTTTATCGATAACTAGGGTCCGGCGCGTTGCACATTCCGATCTTTTTTGACTTTTATGACCTGTCGACTCAGGTGATAACGCGCGAACGTTACTATTAGCATGCGTTTGAATGTAAAAGGATCTCAGTACCCTTCTGGCTTTCATAGTGGGTTTAATGTGACAAGATGAAGTGCTTTCCAAATATTGTGAACTTGTAAATCAAACAAGGTAAGTAAATCAATCTTCTCATAATTTTCGAAGTAATATCATTTTAAAATAATATTTTCTACTTAGCTATAAATAAATAAAGAAGCTCCATGATTACTTTTAATGTTTCACATTTCTATGATAGGCAGCCCAAAAAACATCAAAAGTTAATATGAAAAACCCTGACATTACTTAGTTATTTACCATAAAAAGTAATTAAATTACCTATATGAATATGACCAATTTATTTTTAACCACATACGTTTTCATGCATACTTTTTGTTTAGGTTGCTGCTTTATCTCTCTGAAAATGTCGGGTGACCCATCAACTTCACATGGTGGCCCAACTATCCACTTTCTAAAAACGAAGAGAGGTGGCCAAATGCTGTGTCGTGCTGGGTTTAACTATGTGTTAAAGCGAACAAACAAAGACGGCTCTGAATTATGGAGGTGCACCAACAAAGATTCTAGTAAGTGCAACGCAACAATCAAAGTCAAACAAAATCCACTTTCAATACTTCATGAGACTGCCCATAACCATCCACCAAGGGAAGAAGCAGAGATTGAAATAGAGAAACAGATTTATTTATGTACTGAAACAGTCTAAAAGAATATTAATAAACCAGTAACGCAAATTTTTGAGGATACCATACAAAATCTATCCGACCAAGGAAAAAATTTGGTAAATCCATTACCAAAATTTAAAAATATCAAGAACAAACTGTACAGACAAAGAAATTCATCTGTGGGTGCTAAAAAACTGAACTTCCGAAAAGCCCGTGACCTCGAAGTACCGAAAAAATTTGAAAATTTCTTGTTTGCCGAATTCAAACACAAAAACAAGCGCATCCTTATTTTTGCTAACAAAGAAATGATTAAATATTTAAAAAAATGTACACGATTTCTTATCGACGGCACATTCAAAATTTGCCCGAAGTGTTTCTACCAAGTATACACTATTCACGCTGATGTAGGCAGCAATGATGAATACGTAAATGTGGTTCCTGTGCTGTATGCATTGCTACCCGACAAGAAAAGAATCACATATGACATTTTATTTCAAATGATAAAAAGTCAAGTAAAAGAATGGGCGCCTACACATATTTCAATGGACTTTGAAATGACTGCGATATCAGCAATCAAAGATTTATTTCCAGAAGTCAAAATAGTCGGATGCTATTTTCACTACATTCGCAGTTTATGGCGTAAAGCTAAGCAATCGGGAGTATTGAAATCAAAACTGGGCGCTAACCATGTGAAATTGTGCATGGCATTGTCACATTTACCGCCGGACTTGTTGGAAGATGGCTGGCTATATGTAATGGCAGAAAGTCCAAAGAGTAACGAAGTCACACAGTTCAATGACTATTTTGTCAAAACATGGCTGGAACATGATGTGTTTTCAAACACATGGAACACTTTCAATGAAAGTGACAGAACCAACAACATGGTGGAGTCATGGAATGCAAGGATAAAAAAGACCATTACAGAAAAACCCAATATTGCACAGTTTCTTGAGGGAATACAAAAAGATGCCAAATATTATTGTGGTATATTAGCAAGAACTGGTGACATCCAAATTTCAAAAAGGAAAGCAGAAACCATTGAAATGAATCAAAGAATAAAGAGCATTATACAAGAGTTATTGACTGGTGAGATTACTGTCGGTCATTGTTTGGAAAAATTGAGAGTTTAGTGCATTTCAGTTTAATAATAATTAAAGTAAATTTTTATATTCTGTTGATTTTAAATATTTTTATTTTATTTTTACTATTGGTTAAAAATTAAGAGTTTAATGTAAGTTGAATTTGTATGGGTATATTTTATTATTGTCATTTGCATATTTTAAAACTAAATGAAAAAAAACCTGTTAATTTAAAAAAATACGTATGATGTTTCGAATTGTCGTTTTAATCAGTAGTAAATACTTAATTATTATTTGTTGATTAAAGTTTTGTTGTATATGTATTTGTTAGTTTTAAGTCAGAATGTGTACCTAATGTTTCAACTGTGATTTAAACTAGTTCTTAATTACTAATCAAACTGTGATTTTAATTCAACCACTTTTACTAAATATTAGTATGTGATTGTGATTTTGAAATATAATTACAAAATATCAAGTCGTAACTGTTTTATTTTCATGAAACACTTTTCTACTCGACTGTACATACAAACTTTGAAATTAGCTTGTACCTAAACATAGTGGTTCGAATCGCCCCATTCCTAAGAGCTATTGGTCGATTCACACCGCTCGGCGCTCCAAGGACCACCGCGGTGCGAAACAGCCCATTCTTAAGAGCTCTTCTGCGTTTCACACCGCGGTCCGAACCACTCGTGGTCCGAAACGACGAAACACCCACATTTATATTATATTTCGTTCCCCTTTTCGGGTACGGACGTCCTGCTACGGCCCCCCCGCACGAAACAGTATAAAAATGCGCAATAAAATCGACTAACGCTATGAAAATAGTTTCATAGAGTTGTTCTCTATGAAATTCTTCAACGAAATAATCAAAGTTGGCAGCACTACACAAGCAAAACGTCACAGAAAAAGATTGTTAAACTTTGTAAACAAACTGCGATTGTGAAGTGTGTGTCGGCACCGGAAATATGTCGTAAGTATTCTTATATTATTGTTATTATCTGATACTATTATACATCATATTGATCGTAAAGAAATGTACCACAATATTATGTCTAAGTTAAGTCGTTTCATACTCTCAAAGTACCAATATTTCGCCTCGGAAAAAGTTATTGTTTACGATGAGAACAATGGCTGCCGGTTGAAAAGCTAAATACAAAGAAATATGTATTTATTTTGACTATAAAATGTGTGAAAACGGCAGAATAGTTCATAATTAGTATATTGTTATAATTCTTCTTCTTGCTCCAGCTGTTCTCTGTTAAGTGTAAATAAGGGTTTGTACGGACGAGCCTACGACGACGTAAAAAATAATTATTTTAATTTAGTGGCGTGTTTTGTTTGCGATATACATTAATACATTAATGCTTATGACTGTTTTATTTTAAGTTGGCGCATGAAGCTTGCACTAAAACTTCCTATTACATATTAGAAAAAAATCACCCGGTGTGGTATTATACCACAAAATACCAATGTTTTCAATAGAATAACTGAAATACATTTTTTTGTTCACCACTAGAGCTGCGTATTAGTCGATGTACCTCTCGGCACCTTACCGACGTCATGTACCTAGTAACTAGATATCTAAATCAGATATAACTAATAATAATATTATAAAAAGGAAAAAAATACTGCGGCACGCTGCTAGTATATAAATATAGCACCGCATGTTTACAGGTGAAGGAACATGCTTGTGCTGCACCAATTTATTGTCATTCAAAAGTAGTTGATATTAAGCTATACATTAATTTTAGGGAAAGAAACGTAGAGAATGGGCGCGGACGATGACGCGCGCGGGGTCTCGGTCGCGGTGTTGGTCGCGGAAGAGGACGTGGTGGGGCCGAGACCTCTGAAGAGCAGTATGTATCGTTTTGATTTATCTTTATTATTCTTTTTATAGACAAAATATACGGATTTTTATTTCAGTAACTTACTAAGTGAAATAAGCCGAAAGGCAAGTCACGCAGCGAAGGGTCGCGGCGTTGTCGTCTTCCGCCAAGAAGGAGCTGCTTCACATGAAGAGGACTGTGGAGATAAGCAGGGTGCTCCTTCCTGACGCTCCTCTTCGAAAACGCCGCAGTTTTTTTTTATACTACTTTTTTATGTTTTCACTTGTTCTATGTGTTTTATGTTATATTAAAATTTTGTTTAGAAAGCCATCTCCGGAGCGAGAGCCCTGCTGTTTTGTGCCTGGAGCAGGGCCGTCTTCAGCGGCCGAAGCGGAGGCATGTTCAGAACCCGAAGCAGACCCTTCTTCGGAGCCACCAGTCCCTGAAGCGGGACCTTCTTGGGAGCCTGAAGCAACACCATCTGCTCCTTTAATGCAGCTACCTATTGGTATGTATATTTTTCACTATCTATGTATAGAATTTTTGCTGTATTATATTTCAAGCAATATTTTTGTTTTTCAGAAGCACCCGGGCATTTTTGCGAAAAAGTGTACCTAGGAAAAATTTATATGTCCCAGAGCATTTTTATTTTTAATAACCAAATCTGTACCCATAATAAGGTTACAACTAAGGATACGAACGTAAACTTTAATTATGTGTCACGTATTTGTAACCAAAATTATAGAGAAATAATAAATAATTATAGCTTGAAATCAAATTTCAAAATAGAAACTTTTTCGTTTTCATACTGTCCCAAAACCTTACAACTCCGTTATGAGGCTATTGTTTGATTTTTTCGCATGAGACCTATAGTTGTTTCCATTTTTGTAGGATAAAATGACGTAATATCTTTCTAAATAATACAAAATATATCAAGAATAGTTTGAACTACTAATTTTTAAATTAAATTGAAATTTTCAATAAATATGAATGGCGCCTGACAGGTCAGGGTATGTTACGATATTTACGAGAAAGTTAAACATTTTACCCCATATTTTTTTACAATTCATAAAATTGGCAACATTTTGACCATAAACAAGCAAATACGAAGTCATTCTGCTGTCAGATCTAACAGTGTAACGAATAAAATTTTCGAGACGGATGTTGTAACGGTTTTTAGCCAAATTGAATGTCAGGGTTTTTTACGCTGTATTATAAAATTTATAAGTGCTTCGGTGTTGCCTTTCTTCAGACATTCAGTCGAGACTTTGTAGAATACAGGTATGTATAAATTTGAGTGCTAAATGTTAAATTAAAGGTCTAAAATTATTTTTTGAATTGTGTAGTGCCATGTTGTTACGTCAGTTACGTTACGATATGCAGTGTAACATATACGGCTGACAAAGAATGTAACATAACTGACGGCTAAAAGTTAGTGACACACTAAGGTTTTTGTAGTGTTGGAAAAATATACCTACCTACTTTTTACTATAGTAGATAGTTTAAAAGTAATTCATTTATTTTTTCTACTAGAATGCCGCAAACAGCTGCGGAACGGATGAAAAAGTACAGGGAACGATTGAAAAACAATCCAGAAAAGTACGAAGAACACCGGAAAAAGAACTTGGAGAGAGTTAAGTCTCGAAAGAAAAAAATTAATGAAATGAGTGAAGAGGAAAAATTGAAACAGAGGAAAATGTGGCTGAAACATAAAAAAAAAACAAAGAAAAAGGGATGCTGAGAAAAAAAACGTTTCTGAAAAAGAAGATTCTCCAGATAAAAGACGTAAGGCGGAAGGAGAAAAAAAACAAACACAAAATAATTACCTGACTACGAAATGTAAAAGACTTACGAACACTTGTAAGAAATATGTAGACCAAAATAATAAATTACAGGCATTAAATAATTCATTAAGAAAAAGACTATACAGGACAAATATACAATTTAATAAGAAAACAATGGAATTAGAATGTAAAATAAATAAAATGAGAATACGTGAAGAAGTATTGGAAAATACTCTAAAGAAGACTTATCAAAATTGCAAAAAACAAGCAGAAAAACAACTTTTAAAATCTCTTGCCGTTAATTCAACGAATAAAACATACATTTCAAAACTAATAGGTTTGAAAGGCAAAGTCAGAACAAAGAAAATGCCTGAAGAACGTAATTTTATCTCTGAAGAAATTGAAAACTTTTATTTACGAGATGACATAAGCCGTAGCACTGCCGGTAAAAAAGAGTGCAAAACCAAAAATAAAGAAAAGCATCAGATAAGATATTTAATGGACACAATTCAAAATCAGTACCAAACGTATAAAGACGGAGGTGGTAAATATAAGTTTACAACTTTTTACAAACATAAGCCGTTTCTCCACAACTCAGTTCTAGAAATACATGTTTGTGTGTAAAACATGATAATATAGAATTACAGTTTAAGACGCTAAAGCAGAATGGAGTGCTTAACCAAAATACGATCAAAGAAGTGTTGTCAGCATTGGCTTGCGATATAAAATCTTACTCTTGCATGTATGATCAATGCGATGAATGCAAGACGAAAACATTGACATCCAATGTAGAAAAACTACACCAAGAGGTTAAGTGGTGTCAATGGGAAAGAGTAGACCATTCATATATGGATAAAAAGCAGCACAAAATCGTAACAACAAAAAAAACTACCAAATCAACAAAAACCGGGACTTTAAATGACCTACTACAGAAGTTTAGAGTCGATATAAAAGTATTTAAAAAACATTATTTTAATGAAAAACATCAACAGCAGGAATATCAAAAAGTAGTTCGAGAATTAAAAGAAAATGAAGCATTGATCATATGTGATTTCTCGGAAAATTACGAGACTACAATAGCTGAAGAAATACAAAGCATGCACTTTGGCGCAGCCAAAGGCCAAATAACATTGCACACAGGCATGGTTTATTGGCAGAACAGGTCACAATCGTTCTGTTCAGTATCGTCTAATAATTCACATCAGCCACCTGCCATTTGGGCCCATCTAAGACCAATTCTTCATCTTTTCCGCGAAGAAACTCCAGAAGTGTCTATTATACATTTTTATTCTGATGGACCTTCGTCCCAATATCGCCAGAAGAATAATTTCTTCCTTCACAGTTTTTTCACTCATAAACTTGGGTTACAATATTCTACTTGGTCATATTTTGAAGCCGGGCACGGCAAGGGTGTGGCGGACGGAATTGGAGGGTCTATCAAAAGAACGCTCGACCGGCGAGTGTGTTTTGGGAACGATTGCACGAGTGCTATAGATGCGTATAACATTTTAAAAAGTAATATGAAAGTTGAGAATTTTTTTTATATTCAAGACTCAGAAATAGATGAAATATCATCTGTACTGCCAAATAAGCTTTCCACTTTGAAAGGTACTATGCAGTTACATCAAATCATTGCAAAAGAGAAACATGTATTGAGTTACAGAGATGTAAGTTGTTTCTGCGGGCCACTTAGAGGACTATGCACATGTTTTTTTCTTCAGAAACACTATTTTCATCCCGCAGGAAGCACATTAACTCAAGCATCAGGCACCAAGCCAGAAATAATTGAAACCGAAGAAGATGACTCAATATTTTACCCGTATCAGAACGGCGAAGCCATATTCTGCGGCATATCAGGAACAGAAATCGAACAACAGAATGAAATGCCTATAGGACTCATGGATATTTTGCATGACTCAGGAAATGACAGTAGAATGAACAGTAGACAAAAAAGTAATGATCCCCAAGATGATGACTTCATATTAGCTAACCGAGAAGAAAAAGAAAGTGACGATAACAAATGTAGCGAAAAATCAGGAGAAACAAATGAACTAGAGGATATAGGATCCTTAGATATTTTGCATAAAACAGGAAATGAAGAAGAAGAAATTGAAAAAATTGATTTAACTGTATTTGAGAATGTTGTCGGCGACATAGATGATTGTAACCCAAAGTATTCTGTTAAAACGGAGGAAGTGTATGTAAACCGCAATCACCGTAGTGATATAGAGAACAATCCTTATTTTTCTAATAACTCGCCTGGCAGTACTTCAATCTGCGAACCATCAAGTTCCAAGTTTCTAGTCAAGTCCCCGCTGAAGCGTGATCGTATTCTATGTAAACCCAATGTCAAGACTTACAACAAGCCTAAAAAGTCTTTAAAAACTATAATTAAGCGCACTTTTAAATGCGAAAAGTGCAATGAGCCGCTATTATTAAATCGTGAAGCCAAGTGCATGGTTTGCAAACGATGGTTTTGTTGGGATTGTAGCGCCGGACAATTGATCATAGATTATATTTGTGATGTCTGCCTGGGGGCTTAACAAATCTGTCAGGCATTCAATTGTCCCAGATTTTCTTTAGGAATATTGCTGTTTTTTTATTAACTATTGATTTTTTATGTTGTTTAATAGTATTAATTTGGTTACAAATATTATTTACTTTTTTAATACTAAATTTTGTTTAAGTTAGACAAAAACTATAAAAGTTACTCGAAAAATTAACAGACTGATTAGCTCCTAACGTAACAAAATGCGCTAAAATACGCACTATTTTGCATAGTTAGTTATAAAATATATATGTTTCTTTTGATTATTTTTTGTATTTACGTAGTTTTTTACTGAATAAATGCGATTTTGAGGTATAATTTGTTTTATTCTACATAATAAACTTAATAAAACTCTGTAACGTTTGTGTAATGTAACTGACAGAAATTTGAGTTTAATTCTCACAAAACTAGATTGAAATGCTATTAAAATAAATTACAAACGTATTCTATTGTATTTTCCTTAAAATTTAATACATATGGAAGCAAAAATAGTTAAAAACCCCAATAAATTACACACTTTGAAAATGAAAGCTTATTTCCATTATTGTTACACTTTTTCGCAAAAATGCCCCCCGACGATGCTGTAATCATCGAATACAGTAAGTAATATTGTTATCCACTTCTGGGTATAGGCCACCCTTCTTTTCTGCTATTTCTAGGGTGCATCCTTCAAAACAAATGTTTTTTGTTTCAGTTGATGATGATGATGCTGGATACCAGCCAGATAATGGTGCTCCCAGGATGGGTACGCCATTTGCTGATACTGTCCCCAACTCACCAAGTTCCTTGGACAGCGACCTAGGTCGCTTATCGACAATGTCGAGCCAGGAAATGGCGACACAAACTCCAAAAAAGAGGTGATTTTATATCAATGAAATCTCTTCAGAGGATGAGTAAACTATTCTTGGAGAGATTTCATATACAGGGTGGAATTTTGGAATGCCACCTGGAGGGAAAGTACTCTTAATACTTTGCAACTCTTAATACTTCAAACTTTGCAACCCAGTTGGTTGCAAAGTTTGAAGAGACTGGTTCGACGTTAGATAAAAAGCGGTCGGGTCGATCAAGGACGGAAGAAAACATCGACATAGTGTTACAGTCTGTTCGTGAAAATCCTACCCAGTCTACTCGTAAGCGTTCCAGAATATTAAACGTATCCAGAACATCGTTACAGCGGATTTTAAAGAAAGATTTACGTCTGCACCCCTACAAAATTCAGTTGGTACAGGAATTAAAAGACACTGACGCCATCCAGAGACTAAATTACGCGAATGAAATGTTTAGCCGCTTTTTAACCGACTTCTAAAAAAGGAGGAGGTTCTCAATTCGACTGTATATATTTTTTTTTATGTTTGTTCGCGCATAAGTCCGTTGCTTGCCAACCGATTTGAAAAATTCTTTTTTTGTTGGAAAGGGTATACTTCCCAATTGGTCCCATAAAATTTTTATCGAAATCGGATAAGCGGTTTTGGAAAATGAACAAAAATCTAAAAAAATTCCTACTTGATATATGTGGACGATGTTCTACCCCATAATTTACATACCAGATAGTTGTATTAAAATTATGGGGGGGTGGCATAAAATGAAAATACAAAACCCAAGATACCGACTTCCGAAATCAAAATTATTTTTCACTTTGTAGTGTTTTTTTTGGAAGTCGGTTTTATTTTTCTTCGTTCAATAACGTGTTATTCTCTGATGAAGCTCATTTCCACATTAATGGGCATGTAAGTAAACAAAATTGCCGCTACTGGAGCCCCGAAAATCCAAAACGTAAACATCAGAAGCCATTACACAGCCCTTAAGTGACGGTATGGGCCTCTATGTCATCTCGTGGCATCATAGGTCCTTATTTTTTTGAAGACGGCAGAGGTCGCGCGATTACAGTTAATTCAGAGCGATATGTAGCAATGATCGAGGAGTTTTTTACACCAGCGTTGCAGAATTTTCCAGGCTAAAATACGCGGACCTTTCAACAGGATGGCGCGACGGCCCATACCTCTAAAACCGCTATGCCCGTCATTCGTGAACTTTTCCCCAACAAAGTGATCTCTCGAAGAGGAGACATTTCCTGGCCACCACGTAGTCCGGATCTAACCCCGATGGACTTTTTCTTATGGGGTTATCTGAAATCTAAAGTGTATGACACGAACCCGCGGTCAATTGAAGCCCTAAAAGAAAATATTCAAAGAGAAATGGCTAACATCACAGAACCTGACTTGCCGCGCAGTCGTCGATAGTTTTAGACGTCGCTTACAGGAGTGCCGTGATCGTAACAGGTTACATTTGGATGATGTTATTTTCAAAAAATAATTCCCATTTTATAAAGGTTAATACGAAATAAAAAGGTATTTCTTATAGTAATTGGTTTTTTATTAATTTAATATTTACATGTGTAAGGACTTATGGGCCACCCTGTATTTGTTTGTGTGTACACACACACACACATGGTAAAAAGTAAGATAATACAGTATGCTAATACAGGAATGGAGGTTGCGGCTGAAGTGGAGATACACAGTACACCTGAAATTCAGAAACGACGCACTATTATTGGTAAATATTATACCACATAATATTTAAAAATTATCACCATAATGTACTCTTCACGAGTACTCATCTTCTTCTAATTATGTAGGTAGTGAGCGCGGAGATAGGAATAAAAGGCTTCGGATCACAATCGACGTGTTTTAATTGTGTGATGGTGAAGATTCTGAGCGATTCGTCAAAAGCGTGGTGCGCGGGCGCCGTCTCGAACAACAGTGTAAGTTTCAAAGATGACCGCCCGCACTACCATCGACAATGACGCTTCGCTAGGTTGACATTAACAGTCCAGTCAACCTGACGTTTGACGTAAACGCCGTCACGGCCGGACTGACTTACGACCGTCCTCGGGCGATTTATCAGAAACAATTTAAGATAACTGCATAGTTCGCTCATCCTGACTTAATTTTCATTCGCACACAAACACTACAATTGTTTAATGACTTGGACTAACCAGGCAAGTGTATCACTTAGCCAACCGTGAGGTGTGACTCGGACTACACTTCAGTAAGACCAGTCGACAACGCATTAGATACCAATTCAGGCTAGAATTTAGCATAGACAACGCATTTACGTCCTTGTAAACATCTAGACAAGCCACCCCTAACAAGGATGTGACCCGGACGACAGAATTCGTCTCACAAATAGCAAGCGATCATCCAGGACTGACAAGTCAGAACCTGACTCGGACGACAAATTTCGTCAGATGACGCTAAATAAACCACTATGACAAGTCACACTGACCCGGACGACACAATTCGTCTCACAAATAGCAAGCGATCATCCAGGACAAGTCAGCACCTGACTCGGACGACAAATTCCGTTAGATGACGCTAAATAAACCACTGTGACAAGTCACACTGATTCGGACGACACATTTCGTCTGCCCTCTGTGACGAGTGAAGTGTGCCCTCTACTACTCACTCTGGAATAGTAACGACGCCACTTCTTCGCCCAGGATCAACCGTTTGTACCATTTATCATAAGTATAGGAATGTTACAGTGTAGTAACGATCGTTTGTACTATGATTGTGAATGAAACCTATGATAGTGAATTGTCCTGTTCCGTGCGCACTTCAACTTCATGAAGGACCTCCCATGTTTCAGGGTCTAAGTTTACGCTCAGGGTGTCAGAGCCTGCAGTGACAGTATGTGAGTCAGCCTAAGCAGTGCCCGAGCATACGGTCAAGGTGTCAAGATGGTCTAATGACTCGTTATCATTATTTGAGCACAAAATATTTTCTGCATCATCCAACGCCGTCTCGGCCTCAATATCATTTAAAAGACTAGACGCGATTTCAAGTAATCCCTCATGTACCTTTTTTTTTTTTTTTATGGCTGGGAAATCATCCAATGACTGCTCCCGCTCTGGGTGGAGCGGAAGGGAGTGTCAGACTCTTACTGACTAAAACCCATCCATGTTCCTTCCGTAGCCCTTTATGTTCCGGGGTAGCGGTAACCCTTTCGGACAATCCCGCTTACCCGGCAGGCTTGGCCCTGAGGGGCCCCTTCATATGCTGACATCTCTTTGAGGCGCGCGTGGAACATATACGCGCCGTACGGCACGGGTCTGGTGCTGATCGGACGGTGAGTCACCCATTACTCACCGTCCGCAGGCCCGCGCCTACGGTGGCCGGGAGTCGTCACGTGGCTCCCGACGCCCGGGGCGTCTCCTGCGGCGGCTGGGACGGGAGGACCTTTCTCTCCCATCCCGCCACCTCCTTCGCGAGCATAACTTTTTCGCAGAAGGAGGTGACTGCCTTCCACTCCCTCTCGCCCCGGACCATGGCTTGCACCAGGGCCGGGCGCGAGAGGTCGCCGCCGCCGATCGCCTCTACGAGGACACGGCGGTGCTCTGCCCATGCGGGGCAGGTTTGCACCGTGTGCTCTACCGTGTCCTCTGGGCGATCCTCGCAGTGGTGACACCCGGGCGTTTCCTCCCGCCTGATGATGTGCAGGAACCTCCCGAAACATCCATGTCCGGTGAGGACCTGCGTCAGGCGGTAGGTGAGGGCGCCGTGACGCTTCTAAAGCCACACCTCAAAGAGGGCCCCTCTTTACCGCCACTATCGTGGCGTGCCCTGCGCTGGGTTGCGACAGTCGCTGATTCCAGGCCGCCATGAGATCGCGCCGGAGGTCCGTCCGCTCCGCCGCAATTTGCTGCGGAACGGGTTTCCCCCCGGCTTAGTACCTCCGCGCGCCACTCGAACAGGCGCGCGAGGACTATCGCCTCCAGATCCCACGGCGGCAGTCCGGCAAGGAGGCTTGCCGCCTCGCCCGAGATCGTGCGGTACCCCCGGATAAGCCGTATGGCTACCACCTTTTGGGGCGCGTTCAGATAGTGGGCGGCTCGCCACACACCGGGGCCCCGTAAAGGGCCATGGACCGCACGACTCCCGCGTAAAGCCTCCGGCAGGAGGCGTTTGGCCCCCTCAAATTGGGCAAGAGCCGCTTGAGGGCGGCCCCAGTCCCTCATGTACCTGGGGTACTGTTTCAGGAAAACTGTTATTGTGGTATTTTGTGATGAGGATTTCAGCATCAATTTTTTTTTTGTTCCACTGATAACCAACCGTGATAGAGCTCAACAAATTGAACAGATTTAATTTGCACCTTTTCAGATTCTAAGGAAGTAACCGTATCAGAATTTGGAATAGGATTTCGAGACAAAAAGTCAGCGTGTTCCATTCTGCTGCCTTCGCGATAAACGATATCGAAGTCGTAAGCTTGCAAATATGTACACGGGCTGTTAAATCCTTCTTAGACTTTGACGCCTTTAATGAATTGCAGTCTGTAACAACTACAAAATTCCTACCATAAAGATAGTGTCTGAAATTTTCTACCGCTGTAACGACTGCTAACGTCTCTAGCTCATAAGAGTGGTAGCGAGATTCCGCATTTGGCGTTCGACGGCGAAAGTATTCTACAACGTAGGAAAGGTTGTCTTTCTTATGTAAAAGGATCACTCCGTAACCGTCCGAGCCAGCATCTGTATGCAATTCTACAGGGAGTTCCGGGTCAAGTATGGTTAGTACGTGTTCAGATGTAAGAATGTCTATAAACTCCAATACCACTGAGATAAACGATATCTTTACGCAGAGTACCCAAGAGATGTTTGCAAAAACTTTCCTTTAAAACTGAACAAGACGATCCACTATCGAATGAAAAAAAGGAACGGACTCACCGGATGATGTTTCAAAAGTACCCCTAGCAGGGCGGTGCTCGCAATGATGAACCTCCTTGACCGCAGCCTTACTTCCGTTCTTCTTGTCGGGGCAGTTAGTTGTCACATGCCCCTTTTGTCCACATGTATAGCAGGTCACAGGAGTTATGTTCTCCGAAGCGCGTGATGACTGACGGACCGATTCAAAGTGTCTTTACTCAACTGTCACCGCACCCTTGTGCCTCCCCACTTACAGGTTAGCCAACCTACCTGTCAACGTCAGTACCTGTCAATGTTAAATAACCGATTATACTTCCGGATCGACATTTGACTCAATTATTCGCTCGGTGTTGCCAGTACTCCACGCTAACCATCCCCAAGTTATTACTTGACGTTCCGAAACGTAAGCTGTCAAATCTAACTACATGGTTCCTCCAGCGAGAGGTAGATGGCGTTGATCCAGATTGATTGATATGCACCAACGCTTCGACACGGCTGTCCTGATGATCACACGTCCTCGTGTGGAGTTCCTGGAATGAAAGAAAATTCTCGAGCAGTACCCATACTAATTGCTCGACCATTCCTGACCCAACTGGGTGGGGAATAAAAGGCATTTTGATCAAAATCATTACAGGTTCAAATGAAGATCATAACAAACTCTTTCTCTCAAAGCTGACATGTCGAACAACACCCATATTCATCCAAAAAATAGGAAACTCATTAAAATGTTGCAGTGCTCATACTCTGACCTCTATCCGGTCTTCATCATCACACTTATAACCTCCATCCGGCTATAAGCATCAAGCCAATCGACCTCCACAGGTCTTCAACACGTAACCTCTATCCGGTCACATCCACATGTAACCTCCATCCGGTTACAAACACAACACCATCAAGATAATCATTTCGAGCCTTTATCAAAATAATTCTTAAAGTAGGTTTGTTCAACATGTTACTTTATTTTTTTATAACGTTACAGATTATAAGAAAACTCTTATTATGCTAGGTACTCTAAATGTTATATTGACTACTTAGTATTCAACTAGTCTTATCAGCGTTATCATTTTTGTCATGGCTAATCTCGTCATAGTCACCTACGTGTATGTCAACGTCAGTTATTTTTCGCAGTCGGTCATGTGCGTACTTGTACGTCTGGGCGGAAGAAAGGGACTTCAAAACATAACGGTCACCATCAAGAACCTCGATCATATTAAACGGTCCCCTGTATTTCGGGTCAAGTTTCGCTCCTCATTTTGCAGCAAAACAAAGTCACTAACTCTGCTCTACGATCAGCCGGTACGTCAGTATCAATAGAGTTCAAGTCAGTATCAATAGAGTTCGCTCTACCTTACAAGAAGCAATAAAGGGATATCTAAAGATCTTAATTCAGTCAGTAGTCATCTGAACAGTCAAGTCACCATGTTCTAGAATCTCACGTCCAATCGTAATACCATAACGTGGAAAATGATCAGGCAATACATGAAAACAAATCTCAGTACTAATGTCATCGATCTCTACCAAAGTCAAAATCTGTATCATAGAGTTAATGGAAGTCTGCCTTATCCCAGTCATAGTCACAGTCTCATCAATAAGCTTTCCTTTAAATTTTCAGTCGGTACCTGAGTCGTAATGAAATGAAAATTGCTCACCGGAGTGACGTACAGTCCCAGTCGGCACGTTCAGGAGGCACAGGTCAACCCTCTTTTCATTGACAGGCTTGGATGACCCGGAGTCGCCGCTGCTCCTCTCATTGCGCCGTGGGCAGCTCGACGCGTAGTGGCCTTGCGCGTGGTTGTCTGAGTATTTGTTCACCGACCCTGCTACAGACCCGCCATCACCGCTCTCGCCACTGGCAAGCAGGCCTTGCGCCTGTGCTGCGAGTGCGTGGTAACGGTCCTCAAACTTTGTACGCTCCGCATATGCCTCGTCAGGATCATCCGAAAGCACCTCGATGTCCATCTGTAAACTGTCGAAATCATCGTATATAGCTTCAAATTTTTTTAAAGCGGCCTTCCAGCTCTAACCGTTGAACGTCGGCAACAAGTTTACAACTATTAAGCACATTTATATAGTTGGTGAAATTAGTGAGCTTTGCCTTAATAGCACTTCGCTTTCTCAACAATAATAATAATAATAATATATCATTTATTTTCTCTTCACAATAAGTGGTCTTAAAAATATTGCAAACTTTATACTGTAAACTTTTTCCACCTTTGTGAGAGACTGGTGCCTGAAGTAGGTTCTAGGGATAAAACCTGTGTTACAGGTCACCAGGACCCTCACCTCGGTAAGATTTTAGTTGTAATGACCAGAGATAAAAATAACACATAAATCGTTAAAGTACAAAGAACAAGAACATCTACTAAAATAAATTAAATATAATACAAAATGGTATTAACCAAGAGCACAAAAAAGCAGAAAATCCAAGTGTGTGTGCGATATGTGTGTTTGCCTAAGAGATGTATGCATGACTGTGCGAATTGAGAATGAATGTGAGTGAGGGTGTAGATGTGATTGGCGAGTGTGCAGTTTTGTGTGACTGTGTTGCGAGATATGGGTGGGAAACAGCTATGAGGGGTAATTAGGGCTTTGATCCTATTTGGGTACTATTAATAAGTCCTCGGTTTTTTGGTAATCAAGTGATTTGAGATATTTTTTTAAGGCTTTATTACAACTAGATTTCCTTTGAGGATAGATATTTAATGATTTATTTATTTTGTTGTAAAGGAATTGTCCGAGAAAGCAAAAGAATTTGTGGGAAAGTGATGAATGCAATCGATAGGTAGGACATATTCTATCTCTGCGGCGACTACCAACGGC
Organism: Hyppa rectilinea; assembly: GCA_951799385.1. NCBI lineage: Eukaryota > Metazoa > Arthropoda > Insecta > Lepidoptera > Noctuidae > Hyppa > Hyppa rectilinea. Next base: position 4,409,141 of record OX637303.1, read on the forward strand.
TACCAACGGTAGGTTAGGGTCATACGGTAACTGGGAGTGTTTTTTAAGAACCGTGCGCAATATGAACGTTTGTCTGACCGTCAGAACATCACACTCTTTATACAGCTCTACTGTTGGGAAACGGAAGGGTAGGCCGGCACTAACCTTAAGAATAGCACGCTGTGCTCGTTCTAGTGCCAATAGGTGGGTTTTTGCTGCACCACCCCAAGATGTGATGCAGTATTCAATTTGCGAGTGGCATAAGGCATAGTAAACCATATTGATAGTCCTACGGTCAGCCACATGCTTGAGATTTTTAAATATGTATATTAATTTTCTAAGTCTAGTCACTAGGAGATCAATATGTATTTTAAATGTCAAATGTTGATCAATGTTTATACCAAGATATTTGACACAGTCAGTTCTTTCGAGGGAAGGGCATTGACAATCTGAGGCTGTACTGGCAGAACCACATGTGTGCGCTGTAATGGTGAAGGAAGGCGGTGGCAAGAAATTACTTCTATGTGCGAATGTTATATATTTAGTTTTAGAAGCGTTAAGCGTCAAGACGTTATTCTGGAGCCAATTACAAACAATGTTTAAACCCGATTGCGCAGCGTCAAAGGCCTCATCCCAACTGTCACCAGTGAAAAATAAATCTAAAGAGGCCATAACGCTAAATTAAGGGAGAGATAAAAGCTACATTTAATTATGATCACTAATTGCTTAAGCGGAACAAAGATATGACAAGAAAAAAAGTTGGCAGTTACAATTTAAATGCCGCTTGACCTTGATGAATGTTACGGGAGCCGGCGAACGATACCGATCAGCTGTTACAAGAGCACAGTCGTTTTAAATAATGGTAAATAGGCTGGCGACTAGGCTAAGAACTCACGGAGCGATTTTCGCCCGCGTCCGCTGCGGTTGCGGGCCCGCAGCTTCTGTAGAATGCAAATATTTATATAAAAAATTAAAGCACATTTCACGACGTGTTTTACGCCCGCGGTGTACGCGGTTGTATGCGGCTCCCGCTGTACCAGCGGGCAACTAGTAGCATCGCGCGGGCCGCGGTTACCCGCAGCCTCGGCGGGTGGCGCCCGCGCGCTTTGCGATCGGTTGGCGGGCGACCGCGGGGGCCGGCGGGCGACCGCGGGGGCCGGCGGGCGGCGCGGCGGGATGTACAGAGATCCGGCCATTTTGCATCAGTGACTTGTTATTACACGTGGCGTGGCATCGTGACGTTGTCAACAAACAATAAGTTTAGTATTCTAATAAAATGGATATTGAAATAGATCTCTTAATTACCTTAGTACAAGAAAGGCCAGTTCTATGGGACAAGAGTTTGGAAGAATACAAATACAAGAGTTTGACGCTCAAAGCATGGGAGGAAGTCTGTACTATTTTAAACAAAGATTTTGAAAATTCGGACGAGAGAAATAAAAAAGAATATGGTTAGTACCTATTATACAGGTTTATTTATAAATGTCAGCGCCACTATTCTTTTCTTTATTGACTCGGGATTCCTATAACTACAATAATTTATAACTTAAATTTTTGATAATTGCCAACTTAAGGCTCCACTGTCACTCATAAAATATTGTTGAAAAACATCTCTTATATTATTGGCTTGTCTTCCGCTGCGTACTGATTGAGCTATCTGTATACTCTCAAGATTATGACTAAAATCTTCTTCTCTAATGTGATGGCCGTCTCGTTTTCGTACGAAATTGTGAAGTATGCAACATGCCTTCACAATATCAATTGATAAAGTTATTGATACATCTAAAGCTCGATTTAATATTCGCCATTTGTTTGTTAAAATGCCAAATGCACATTCTACGTATCTCCGTGCTCTAGATAGGCGATAATTAAATACCCTTTTTTGAACACTCAAAAACTGACCACCATAAGGTCTCATTATATTTTGATGTAACCCGAACGCCTCATCGGCTACGAATATACAGGGTGGCCCAGCGAATGACGTCAAGAATTTTTTTTTTAATTTCTCCCACCTAGGGGTACCCGAAAATACCCCATGTATGTTCCCCGATTTTTTTTAGTTTTCGAGTTACGATTTTTTTTATGGTTTCATCGAAAATCTCGCTAGAGCTTACGTAAAAATTAAAATAAAAAAAACTGTTGGATTTTTTGTAGATTTTTTTTCTAAAACATAATCCTCGTGAAGTGCTCTTTCACATGCATAACAATTAACTTCCTAGTATTGCTGCATGTTGTAAAAATTTTGATCCAAAGTTAATAAATCACGTTTCTACGAGCTAGAGTTAAATTTTCAGATTAAAATTAAAAAAAAACTGGAAGGCTACAAAGGTTCTAATAAATTTTAAAAACTTCTCTAGTCCCTAAACTTTCCAAAAAGTACAAAAAAGTGGTAGGTAAAGAGGACATTAGTTCCTGTAATCGGCCTTCAAACGTAGCGGTGTGAAAATTTGGCCAATCAAGTTACTTCAATTTAAAAACTTTAATTCATAATTTTAAATAGGAGATTGCTCCAAATTACTGAAAACACATTTTTCGTGGTAATAATAACTATTTTTATTACTGGTGTATCATTTTCAGGTTTATTATGGATAATTTTGAGGTTCATAATGAAACAGTACAAATTAAATAAAAGTATTTATTAATTAAATTAAACTCATAACAAATTTTCAAAACACCTCCCTTCCACTTGAATACATAATCTACAGCGCCTCAAAAAATTTTGGCTTAATGCAATAAACGCACTTCTGTTATCTTTTATTTGGTTTTCCGCTTCGTTCAGTCTCTGGCGTAGCTCTGCTTCACTATTCGTCTCTCGCGCATAAACTATTTCTTTGTAGTACCCCCACAAGAAAAAATCGATCGGGTTCAGGTCTGGTGAGCGTGCAGGCCATTCTATTGGCCCGCCACGCCCAATCCACCTCTCTGGAAACGTTTCGTTGAGGTGTGCCCTTACTTCTCTTGCATAATGGCAGGGCGCACCGTCGTTTTGGAAAAACATTCTCCGTCTCGTTTCTAGAGATACGTCTTCTAACAAAGGGAACAAATTATTTTGTAAAAAGTTCAAATACTCTGCTCCATTTAGCCTTGCTGGCAGCTCAAAAGGCCCAATGAGCTGCCCGTCAATTATTCCCGACCACAAATTCACGCTGTACCGGTTTTGAAAATTAGATGCTCTGGCTGAATGTGGGTTTTCCACAGCCCAAGAGTGGTAATTGTGAATATTAAACACTCCTGTCCTTTCAAATCGTGACTCATCCGTCCAGAGTATTTTTCTAAAAAAATCTGGATTTTCTTGTGACCTTGCCAGCATTTCTCGGCAGAAAGCGACTCGCCGGGGATAATCAGTAGTCTGCAGCTGTTGCACGCGCTGAATGTGGTAGGCGTGGTAGCCCTCTGAAAAAAAAATCAAACTCAATCACGACACCGGGCGATAATGAGGCAGAGATTTGTTTAGGGTTTCACAAAAGCTACAGTGCAAGGGAAAAACATGATTGCACCTAAAGAAAACTCCATGGGTTGACAGAGTAAGAGTAGCGCAGTCTACAGTGGTGGGGGCCTGTTGACTAATGCTAGTACCAGAGTAAAGGATGAGTAAGTAATCTTCAAACAAAGGTATCAAGCGTGTTTTGTCTGTGTGCGTGCAGCGTGGACAAACACGGACGCACACAAGCGCACTCCTCACGCACACGACTACAAAAATGGACCGAAATCAGCCGAGACGAGAGCGGGTTGCGTTTTGGTAATTGTGTTGTTGCGAGTGGATTAATTTTTTTGTTTTTGCGAAAATAAATTTATTATGGCACTAGATTATAAACTTTGAATTGTTATGTGCATAAAAAGTTGTTACTTTTGGTTTTGTACACATAATAGTTCTCAAAACACGCTTGCTAACCAGACGTGAGTTCAGAACAGTGCGAATGCGTCAACCCTGCATTACGAGCAAGTGTTTCTTCTAGGAGCCGTGAGTTCTCCTACGAGCCTTGAGTTAACCTACTCATTCTTTAGTAGTATGAGAGTTAACCTACTCATGCTAGTACTAGGAATTATCCCACGCGGCGTGGACTAGCTTAGTGACAACGCCATATCCTACTCCAAACCAAGCACAACTCAACTCTAGCTACTTAAAATGTAAAAAAAAAATGTTAAAAAAACATGCTCACCTGATTTCAAAATTCTCAGAACTGAAGTTCGCGGTATTCCAGTTGATCTCTCTATTCTTCTCGAGCTTGTAGATGGGTCACTTTCGACCTCTTCTAGTACCGCATCCCTTCGGTCTGGATCAGCACCTTGTCCGCCTCCGCGACCGGTTCCCGGAATTTGGCCAGACATCAGAGTTCTGTGAGTGTTTATGAAAACTCTGTGGTCTGGATAATGCTCTCGTACTTCACCTCGCCGCTCTAGCTGTTCTCGATACAGTCTCGCAGCTAATAGGCCATTGCCTTGCGCGACGCCATAATAATAATGCATCTCTGCGTATTCACTAAGTGAGTAAGGCATGATGCAGGTCGACTTTAATCCAAATCACTAGGCAGTTCGAGTCCGAAGCACAGGCACAGGTCAATCGCAAGGCAAATCAGGAGTCCGGGTAACACGCAAAAGTAGTAGGGATCAGAAAAAACGTAAACAGAACAGTAGTAACACGAGCAGGTAGCAGTGAACGACTGTGGTCGCGCGTGGTCGGGTCGGCTCGGGCAGGGGTGCGGGGCATAACAACTTCATGCCCCGCAATGGTGAGGGGGGGGGGGTGTTACGGCAGGTAAAAACGGTCCTTTATCTAACTGGTTTGACGAGTATTCCTTTTGTGCGTACCATGTTTTAGCTTCTTTTGTATCTTTGGCAGTGATCCTAAAACTAAGCAATAATGCAATAATTCAATGTTAAAGATGTCTGAGAAGAATTTTTTAAATGTTTTTTGGCGCTAGAATTTCTTTTAATGAAATTAAAGTTTTTAAATTGAAGTAACTTGATTGGCAAAATTTTCACGCCGCTACGTTTGAAGGCCGATTACAGGAATTAATGTCCTTTTTACCTACCACTTTTTTGTACTTTTTGGAAAGCTTAGGGACTAGAGAAGTTTTTAAAATTTATTAGAACCTTTGTAGCCTTCCAGTTTTTTTTTAATTTTAATCTGAAAATTTAACTCTAGCTCGTAGAAACGTGATTTATTAACTTTGGATCAAAATTGTTACAACATGCAGCAATACTAGGAAGTTAATTGTTATGCATGTGAAAGAACACTTCACGAGGATTATGTTTTAGAAAAAAAATCTACAAAAAATCCAACAGTTTTTTTTATTTTAATTTTTACGTAAGCTCTAGCGAGATTTTCGATGAAACCATAAAAAAAATCGTAACTCGAAAACTAAAAAAAACCGGGGAACATACATGGGGTATTTTCGGGTACCCCTAGGTGGGAGAAATTAAAAAAAAAATTCTTGACGTCATTCGCTGGGCCACCCTGTATATGGCACAGGTGGTAAAGTAGATCCGGGTAGTATTTTTTCATTGGGTAGTTTGATAGAATCGCTATTAAGCGCATTCCAAAAAGTTGTGTTTTTGAAAATGGTTGAATCAGCATTACTTCCCGGGGCTCCGATGTCTACAAAAACAAAGCAGTAATCCGCATCAACTACAGCCATTAACACAAATGAAAAATAATCCTTATAATTGTAGTAAGTTGAGGCACTGTTATCTGGATTAATAATTCTTATGTGTTTTCGTCTATTGCTCCGTCCGACGCAGTGAGGAAAGTTTGCGTAATTGAAAAATTTTTGGCTGATTCCTTCTAAAACTTCTGTAGTGATTACCGGAAAACATTCAAGCAATAACACCTCCCATAATTTTTCACATGTTATTCTTATAATTGTCGATATAGTTGTGTGCCCAATTCTGAATGTGTAATGCACATCTTTCATTGAAGTCCCACTTGCTAGGTATCTGAAATAAATAAATTTACTTAATTATATGCTTTTCAGGAAACATGGTAATTAAAAAATTGAAAAATATTAAAGATTGCTGGATGAAAAACAACAAAAAAGTTGAAACAGAAACAAAATCTGGATCGGGAGCTAAAAAAACCAAAGAGTGCATATATAATGATCAGTTACAGTTTTTGAAAAAAAATAAGCCTATTGAAAATACCTCCTCAACCTTAACAAACAGTGATACAGCTCAACAAACTACTAATACTACTACTGTTGCATCAACGTCAGATGCTTTTGCTACACCTACACCAGTCTCTTCTCAAACAGCTGCTAAAAAGAAAAAAAAGGACGACCCCGACAAAGCATTAATGGAGTTGTTGTCTCAACGCGAAGATAGACATTTGTCATTTTTTCGTGGAATTTTACCTTCATTGCAATTTTTGATGAAGCAAAAACAAGAAAATTTCAAATAGCAGTTTTACAAATTATTGATAATCTTGATAATAATCTTCCAGCATTGTCATCTTATCAATATACATCATACAACTACAATCAAGAAAATAACAGTAATAACTATTGCGGCTATCGTACCTCCTCTTCTTACCAGTCTACTCCTGAAAGCAATACCCAAAGTCCTCAAAATCTTCCATTAGTCTCTTTACTAAATACTAATTTGTCCAATTTGTCAGATGATGTGTATTTTGACTAAAGAAATATAATGATTTCAATATTACCACTAGCTTTATTAAAATAAGCAGACTTACCTTAATGTTACTGCCAACATTTCCTCCGGTGATATAGGATCTCGCATATTAGTATGTTGTTTTTGAAGAGCAGTTTCCATTTTTCTTAAAAGTTCTAAATAACTAGATACGGACATTCGAAAATAATTAAAGAATTTTTCTTCGTCCTTCTTTAATTCACTAATAAGAGTAACAAATAATCCATAACGATCTCTGTCCTTAATCAGTGGATGCACCCAGAACCTTTTGGGCCTTCTTTTTTAAATTCTTCTGTGAAGTAAGTATAACGCAACGGCTCGTTTCTGGTGTGTGTCCATGGCGGTCTGGACCTCAACTGATCGTTAACCGCCCGTCTTGCAATCTTGCGATCATCGCCCGCCACGTTTGCGGGCGATGATCGCAACCGCGGCGGCCGCGTAACCGCGCGAATAACCGGTCTCGTGAGTTTTGAAATAAAACCGCAGATCCACGACCGCGGCGGTTGCGGGCGAAAATCGCTCCGTGAGTTCTTAGCCTAAGCAAAGCGCAAGTGTAAGCAGTGCAGAATAGTGAAAGAGACAGCTATTATGTTTACACGTATTGACTCAAATACGAACGTGAAGACGGTAAATAATTTGAATTTACGGATTTAGAACACTTTAAATCTGTTTGAAAAGGAAAAGAAAGGTATAGAAAGGAAATAATTGGAACGAACTCACAAAATACCGATCCTTTATCCACAAGAAACCTGTCCAGTAGTTTCCACATTCTTCGTGTCCACATTGTTCGTCACTAACGTCTTCATTTTGAACATGTGGGGTCATCGTGGTCCAATCCCACTTCTGATGAAGACGCAGGAAGGCCTGGAGGCTCTTCACGAGTACTCATCTTCTTCTAATTATGTAGGTAGGTGAGCGCGGAGATAGGAATAAAAGGCTTCGGATCACAATCGACGTGTTTTAATTGTGTGATGGTGAAGATTCTGAGCGATTCGTCAAAAGCGTGGTGCGCGGGCGCCGTCTCGAACAACAGTGTCAGTTTCAAAGATGACCGCCCGCACTACCATCGACAATGACGCTTCGCTAGGTTGACATAAACAGTCCAGTCAACCTGACGTTTGACGTAAACGCCGTCATATATATAAAACGTTTATAGTTATTTATTTTTACAGGAATACATGACACAAATTTGGAACAGACTATAGACGATTGAATGCAAATTGAAAGTGACGATGACTCGTGCTTTGACGACGAGACAGACCTTGACAATCCCCAGACAATACGTACCGCGTCGACTGAACCTGCATCTACGACTGACTACACGGCTTTAGAACGACACATTTTAGAAAACGAGGACGCAATAAACGACAGTGCCTTGCGAAGTATTGCCCCCGATAACGCATACGACTTTACTTGGCGTAAAGAAGAGGCAATTTTCCAAGGACGACAAGAGACATTCACTGGCACACCAGGACCAACTATGGACATGACAGATCAGACTTCAATACTCGACGTCTTCTATAAAATGATCGACGTTGAATTCATCGATATGCTTTGTACGGAGCCTAATCACTATGCCACACAGAAGATTGACTTATTACAATCACAAAATAAACTGACTCCGAACTCCCGCCTGCAAAAGTGGACACCGACAGACAGAGATGAAATGTTAACTTTCTTGGCAGTATTAATTCTGCAAGGTCGTTATCCCCTACCCGAAGAAGAGCTTTTTTTTGATGGTTTTGGCACTATGCCATAACTTCGTAGCACTAAGACATACTACTCTGTCAAGAAAGTACCGGGAAAAGATCAATAATACACAAAATGTCTGTTATTCATCCAAATTTATTTTATCACCTTCAAAGTATGCTCCTTTAGAAACGATACACTTGCGCCAACGAATAATCCATTCATCAAAACATTTTTTAAACGCTGCTTCCAGAATTGAGTTCAGCTCTCGCCGCGAATTCTCCTTTTCGGTTTCGGTTCAGTTGGAAGGCGCCACTCCGAAGCTTGTTGACTAGTTTGCATGTCAAACTCGTAAACCCACATCTCGTCACCAGTAACAATGCGTTTCATGAATGTTGGGTCCGAACTGACTCGTTCTAGCATGTCCTCAGCGACTTTCATGCGATTGAGTTTTTGGAGAAAATTCAGATCTTTTGGGACTAGCCGAGCAGCAACATGTTTCATACCCAAATGATTAGTTAAAATGGTACGGATCGACTCGTGAGATACAGAAAGTTCGGCGGCTATCTCTCTCAGAGTTGAATGGGGATTTTCAGTCACTATTTTCTTCACTTTTGCGATGTTAACTTCAGTTGCAGACGTTGACGGCCTACCAGAGCGAGGCAAATCTTCCATCACATCTCGACCGCTTTTGAACGCTTTGAACCACTCATAAGCACGAGTTTTTGATAAAGTCGATTCACCGTAAGCCTTCTGTAACATTTTCAGTGACTCCGAACACGAAATTCCATTGGCGATGCAAAATTTAAGACAAACTCTTTGTTCGATATTTTTGTCCATTATGAAATTCGCAATACACACTATATATGATACTAGCTGACCCGACAGACGTTGTCCTGTCTTAACTGTGATACCTACCCTACCTACCTACCTGCCTACCTACCCTACCTACCTACCTACCTGCCTACCTACCCTACCTACCTAGCTACCTGCCTACCTACCCTACCTACCTAGCTACCTACCCTACCTACCCTAGCTACCCTACTTACCCACCCTACCCTACCTACCTACCCTACCTACCTACCCTACCTACCTACCCTACCTACCTACCTACCCTACCTACCCTACCTACCTACCTACCTACCCTACCTACCCTACCTACTCTACCTACCTACCTACCCTACCAACCTACCAACCTACCTACCTACCCTACCTACCCTACCTACCTACGTACCCTACCCTACCTACCTACCTACCCTATAGGAGGAAAATCAGCAGCTGATCGAAAAAAAAAAAAAAAAAAATGTATTCTTCTATTCAGGGCGGAGACAAATCCAACGAAACAAAAACCATGAAAATTGGTCCAGCAGATCTCGAGTTATAACGAAGGGAACAAACCCGTCTTTCTTTTATATATATAGATTACTAAAACCAGCACTGTATTTAATATAAATAACAGATGCAACTCAAACTCCGCGCCAAAATGGAAAACAGTTGTGCCAATCTAACAACTACAAAAAAACCAAAAATTTGAATTTGGAACCATAAACAAATCATCCATTCCCGATACTTTTTTGACTGAATGTATAATCGATTTCTTTTATTGAAGACAATGATGCATTTCGCCATAAGCAATGACAAAAACAGCAAACTTTGGAAAATAGACCCAGTGACTGAGTACTTTAATAAAAAGTTTTCCAATCAATATTATCCATCGAAAGAGATAGTCGTGGACGAATCACTTTTGAAGTGGCACGGGAGACTATCCAGGGTCCAAAAGATTGCGACAAAGGCTGCAAAGGCCGGCGTGAAAACGTAAGAACTGCGTGAGTCTTCAACCGGCTATCTCTGGATATTTATAGTATACGCTGGAAAAAACCAAGAGACCGATCGACCGACAAGAAACGCAACTCCAATGACAGACCAACAGACAGATGACACAACTGACCAGACTAATGAAGGACCTGAAGACGACGCATCGGCATCTGATAGACTTGTTGCTACAGGACACTTGACTGACAATAGCGAAATACGACCTAGCAACGCGACTGCGCTTTTCTTCATGATGGCATATAATAAATTAGAACATTCTGGTATTATTGGAAAGGAAAGGACATGGTCCAAAATGTATGGACCAAAAACCCAAAATTTTGCATCGCCAATGGAATTTCGTGTTCGGAGTCACTGAAAATGTTACAGAAGGCTTACGGTGAATCGACTTTATCAAAAACTCGTGCTTATGAGTGGTTCAAAGCATTCAAAAGCGGTCGAGATGTGATGGAAGATTTGCCTCGCTCTGGTAGGCCGTCAACGTCTGCAACTGAAGTTAACATCGCAAAAGTGAAGAAAATAGTGACTGAAAATCCCCATTCAACTCTGAGAGAGATAGCCGCCGAACTTTCTGTATCTCACGAGTCGATCCGTACCATTTTAACTAATCATTTGGGTATGAAACATGTTGCTGCTCGGCTAGTCCCAAAAGATCTGAATTTTCTCCAAAAACTCAATCGCATGAAAGTCGCTGAGGACATGCTAGAACGAGTCAGTTCGGACCCAAATTCATGAAACTGTTACTGGTGACGAGACGTCGGTTTACGAGTTTGACATGCAAACTAGTCAACAAGCTTCGGAGTGGCGCCTTCCAACTGAACCGAAACCGAAAAAACCACGCCAAAGTCGATCAAAAGTCAAAGTCATGTTGACTGTTTTCTTTGACTATCGCGGTGTTGTGCACTCTGAATTCTTACCGGAAGGTCTAACGGTAAATAAAGAATATTATTTGAGCGTTATGCGGCGTTTAAGAGAGCAAATTCGACGAAAAAGGCCAGATTTGTGGAAAGAAAATTCTTGGATTTTGCACCACGACAATGCGCCTTCGCCCAAGGCTATCATTGTGAACGAATTTTTGACCAAACACTCAACAAATACTATCCAGCAACCACCATATTCACCAGATATGGCTCCTGCTGACTTTTTTCTTTTTCCTAAACTCAAATTACCACTTCGTGGCACCCGTTTTCAATCGATAGAAGACATAAAGGAGAATTCGCGGCGAGAACTGAACTCAATTCCGGAAGCAGCGTTTAAAAAATGTTTTGATGAATGGATTATTCGTTGGCGCAAGTGTATCGTTTCTAAAGGAGCATACTTTGAAGGTGATAAAATAAATTTGGATGAATAACAAAACATTTTGTGTATTATTGATCTTTTCCCGGTACTTTCTTGACAGAGTAGTACATTTATCTAAAAACAGGGAAAAATACCACGAATTGAGGAAAAATATTTTTTTGTGAATTTAAGCAAGATTTGTCGTGCACAAAAAGTAATCGTTCTTCAATTATTGCCATATATTCTATTCAACATGGCGACTCATAGTTTGAAGTCTGCTTTCGTTCTGAAATCATATCACATCATAACATGATATCACGTAGGCGATAAAATATAAAAGGTATGTTTTCTTGTACTATTAACACTTATTATTATTCAATTATATGTCTTTTTGACTAATCAGAAGCAAGTGTGACGATTTTATAGTTATAAAAATACACTACTTTGCAAAAAAAACGGGCGGTTTTGATTTTTCTACATTATTGGTAATCATTTAGTTCTGAACAGATTTTAATAGCCAACCTATGTTGCTAGCACTTAATTAAGAGTCGTTCGTATGAAAAAAAGTCGATTCCAAATTCGAATCATTTGTTTTTAAGAATAATAATCCCTTAAGTTTTTACTTACTTTTCGCGAGTTTGCGGTTAAAGGGTTATCAGGCAAGTAAAACTAACTTCTTGTTATTTATTGTAGAATAATTTATGTTTGTCGCATAATCCTGTCTTATTGTGACTTAAAACAGATATCTTTGTGTCGATTGTAATGGCAAAAAGGCAATAAGAGCTAGTAAATTATAGCGCTGCTGGAAAAGTGCTGTAGTCAATGTTACGTTTCAAAACGGTTAAATGTGAGTCGTTCAGCCGGCCAAAGAACCTAGACTCGATACCAAAAGACAGGTTCCGTTTAGAGAAGGCAAAATTCTGGGAGAAAACGGTGGACACAAGCACGAACCGACCGCTTTTTAGTGACTCAAGCGCCGAGGAACCGCAAATGCAGTTATATAGACCTCAAAAAAACCTTGAAGAGGTACGAAGGGCAGAAATTAGCCTATGGACAATGACTAAGAGGCTTTTAGCGGTTGAAAAACGCACTCGACGACCAGCGCGGGCCCCCAAGTTACTTCGTGAGCACCGAATTGCTCGATTGAGGTTCGCTAGAAATTGCCTATCTTGGATACTAAGTAACTGGAGTAGTGTACTCTTCTCCGATGAGGCTCGAATTGGTCTGAATGGTAAGAACTGACGTCAGTGAGTGTTACGAAGACCAGGGGAACGCTACTCCGACGTGTATTTTGAAGAAATCACCCCTTATGGTGGAGGCGCCGTTATGTTTTGTGCGGGCGTTACTTCCAGCTATCGTCCCGAGATAGTATTAATTAAAAATGGCTCCCTAAATGCGTAGAGGTAGGGAGGTTTTCAAGCTTCTGACGACCCGTAACGACTGTCAAAGATACACAAATGACTGCCGGGACCAACGGCTGAACCTGCTCTCCTAGGCAAGGAGGAGTCTCGGTATGTAAACCCATCCACGGCCAACCCCGGCAAGCGTGGCTTAACCTGATGGATCGACCTGTGCGGCTGTTAGTACTTCACCGCGTGGAGGTAGCACGCGGTGAAGGCGTAGCAGTTTAGGACTGATTTTTGCTGACGATGGTATTATCATTGAAAATTGACTCTACTGGCCAAAACTCCCGTTTATTTTTTTATTTTATCGTATAAATAAGCCTTCGGGCTTATGTTGTTTGAGTGTTTAATTTCCTTTTCCATTTATCTTCGTGACACGGTAGCTTACCCGGTGACGCAGGGGAGCAGTCATTTTAATTTAGATTTTAATTGATCAGGTATCTTCACAATAAAACTATAACCATGCCTAGAAAGAGGTCAAATCCTTCCCAATGTTCCAAGAGAGCTAAAAGATTGAGGATCATAAGATCCCAGGAATCTACCGAAGAGCGTCAGGAGAGACTTGATGCTGTTCGAAAACATCAGGCTGCAACTCTCCGTGGAAACCTTTTCGGGTCGCGAAGCACGCCTGCGTTCTCAGCGTATTCATTAGGTCTCTAGAGACCAGTGAAGAATATGATGCGCAAAAAACCGCTGATCGTGAACCACATGTATTGTCTCCCGAGTCAGAGACGTTCACGGAAAGAGAATTACGCTTGAGTTCCAAGCGTATCTACGCATTGATTTCTAGGTCTCTAGCGACAAGTGGGGAACGTGATGCGCGACTGACCGCTGATCGTTAACGCCACGCATTGTCTCGCGAGACGGAGACGTTCACAAATAGAGAATTGTGCTTGAGTTCCAAGCGTATCTACGCATTGACTTCTAGGTCTCTAGAGACAAGTGGGGCATATAATAATGCGGTTACCAAAATTATCACGATGACAAATTGACTGTGTGTTTTGGTGGTTGTTGATGAAATGATAAAAAATAACATAAATGGCGACCCCGTTTTCGCTGGCATAAGCAACAGGTTCCGCGTACGAAGTCGCGGGCAGAAGCTAGTGTATTATATAATTTGATATTGATATGATTGTAAGACCTTTACAATGTTAGTACCTAACTACGTACGAAGGAATATAATGTACTCTTATATAAGTAAAGAATTCATGTGGCATTTTTACTGTTGAACCTTCCTTTACCAATAGCCGATAAGCATACAATCATAATGACAATACCTATTTAAATCGGTTTAAGACTTTGAACCGAAATAAATAATAAATATGCGTGTTTCTTTTATTCCTAAGATTCAAAACCTAAATACTCGTACGTCCCTTTACTACTCAATTACATCAAACCGGCCTTAGTCAAGTCCAATAACAGTTGCTTCAAACAAGCTTAAATCCACATCGTTTCCATCAAAAGTGCTTAAGTCCAAAATAAAAACCGGTTTAATTTAAAATCTGACGGTTGTTTCACCCGTTTTTTTGACAATGTTGCCAGTAGACAATATTATGAGAGTGTTGGTAGTTTTGCTCTTTATTCAAGTGTCATGGATAAAGCAAACAGAAACAAACGCGTTTTCCCAGAAGTTGTTTATGCGTGACTTAGGTGCGTTTGATATGTATCGACACAATTATTATCATTGTTGTTTGAATTGTTATTATTTAGTATTTAATTTGTTTGTTTTTAGTTTTCGTTTTTAATTTTTCGTATCTTTTTTTAAGTAGTTTTTCATTTGTTTTTGTTTTCGTTATTTATACCATTTCTTTGTTTTTTTTTAGTCTAGATTTTTTTAATTTCTTATTAGTTTTAAGTTGTTTTTTAATAGTTAGTTATTAGTTTAGTTTATAGTTAGTTAGTTATTTGTTGGACCAAAAACTATGGATCCTTTTAACGTTATTTTGGACAGAAATTTTAGTCTCTGGAATTATGCAGCGGCTATTTCTACTGAAGAAAGAGCCATTGAAGCGGCGAAACGGCGAAACGGTGGCTACTTATACCATCGCAAACGCCGCGCTGCCCATCATGCAGGCGGCCGATGAATGCGGAACGCAACAGGGATTACAAATTGGGGTTCAGATGGCGTTGCAGAAGGGCAGGCTGCAATGTCATTAGATCTCCATTAAAGGGGACCTTTTTTGAACGCAGCAATGTGTCCATACTGAACACATTGAGACTTTTGCTGCACTTTTTCCGGCAAGATAAAGTATCACAGGCTGCTAGACGTAGGGGTAACCCGGAAAACAGCGATACGAATATATCATTACCTACGCGAGGTGTGCGAGGTGGCCGAAGCTCATGACCGCGACATGATCGGCGGGGACAACGACATTGTAGAGGTCGACGAAACTCACCTCTTTACCAATAAGTACCACAGGGGCCGATTATTGCAGTGACAAACGTAGTCCTTCGGTTGCATAAGTCGACTCACTAAAAATATTCACGTGGAGCTTATACCAAATAAAAATAGGGCCACATTAGATAGAATCATTCAAGATAATGTTAGACCTGACTCATACATTATGTCTGACCAGCACCGATGATACATGGGCGTGCACTTAAGACTGGGTATGCGTGGACATTCCAGTGTCAACCATAGCCGACAATTTACGGCAGGGACTGTCAATATCCCTGTGGATCCAAGCCTTGGATCAATGGGATCCCAGTACCAGGTACGAATAATAATAATAATATAATAATAATATCCTTGGACATTTCCCACAGCGCCATGTCGTCCCAAGCTAAGCAACCTAATGCTTGTGTTATGGTAACGAGATGGCTGATATACTACTTATATACATTTTTTTTTTGTAAATACATACATATTATAGATAGAAAAACACCCAGACTCGTAACAAATACTTGCAGGTCGTAGAAATATTTGTTCCGTGCGGGAATCGAACCCGCGACATAGTGCGCAGCAGTCAATCGCTCAACCACTGCGCCAACCGTGTCGTCAAATAATGTTCGGTGCGTGGTTCACACAAATAGCATAGAGCGGCAATGGCTGAAACTAAAACGCCTTAACGCCGAACCTTTTACTGCGTGTGGCCCAACACCAACTTGGCCAGTTTTTATTAGGGTTCCGTACCCAAAGGGTGAAAACGGGACCCTATTACAAAGACTTCACTGTCTGTCTGTCTGTCCGTTTGTCACCAGGCTGTATCTGAAGAACCGTAATAGCTAGACAGTTGAAATTTTCACAGATGATGTATTTCGGTTGCCGCTATAACAACAAATAAAAAATAATAAAAATTAAATTAAATTAAAAATTTAGGGGGGCGGGCTCCCATACAATTTTTTTTTTGTTTTTTTTTGGCTAATGGTACGGAACCCTTCGTGCGCGAGTCTGGCTCGCACTTGGCCGGTTTTTTTAAATAGATGTGGTCCTAGCACCTAAACTAGAGTTACACCTGTATGTCAGTATCAGGTTGAACCTTCCTTCCTTGAATCAGGTTATGCAATAGCATAACCTGATGTCGACATAATAATAGAATGGAATACTCTTTATTATGTACACCATATACGTTACAGAAAAAAATAATGAATAATGTCTATCTTAACACTATTGTATGTTATGTATTTTGCTCTAATTGCGTCAATTTCCTTTTAAGGGTCAAGTTCTGAAGCAATGGTGCCAATAAGTGAGGATCTACCTGCAACCATTCCTCTTGGACATGCTTCTGTCAAGAAAGGTCAGTACTTATTTTCTAATTGATCAATAACAGAATTTATAATCATGAGATAGCTTTAAGATGATTAATTTGCAATAATAATGTCTAATAAGAATCTGATTAGATTATTAACTTGTCATTTAAGTCTACATGTAAATCAATTTCAGGGTTGATTGTTTTTTTTTAATATCAGTATTATTTGTCATACATTCACTTAAAAAAAAATATCAACCCTGGTAATTACTGATCAGATTGTATTTTGTCTACATATTTAGAAGCATTTAGAATGATTAAGGAATTGTTTCTCTGATTTCAGGCACTAAATCCACCAATATTGTCGGAAACAAATATTGTAAGCAGTATACACAATTAAAGGTTAAACTTTTAAAATTGAGGGCAAAGTGTACAAACTTAAACCAAAAAGTGCGAAAAGCTGCTCAGATATCCCAAAATAAAGCTTTTTTAAAAGCTGTTGAAAAACTGCCCGAGCCTGCTGCCGTTTTCACTAAAATGCAGTTACAAAAGGGATCTATGAGACCAAGAGGAAGAAGATTCACAAATAAAGAAAAAAATTTGTGCCTAACAATATACAAACAGAGTCAAAAAGCATACAAATTGTTACAGAGACTCTTTGCATTATACCTTCAAAAAGAACAATCCAGAAAATATTAAGTAAAGTGACTCTTAAGCCTGGATTCAATGAGGTTATCATAGAACACCTGAAAAAGGCAGTGCGGAAATTATCCGAGGAAAAAAAAATATGCACACTCATATTCGATGAAGTTTTTTTTTAAGGCTGGGAAATCATCCAATGACTGCTCCCGCTCTGGGTGGAGCGGAAGGGAGTGGCTTATATTATCATAAAACTTGGGATCAAATTATTGATTTTGAGGATTTTGGTACCAATAACAACAATAAGATTGCTGATCATGCACTTGTTTTCATGGTCAAGGGTCTGAAAGGTAAATATAAGCAGCCCATCTCTTTCACATTCTGCCAGAGTGCAACAAAGACAGCGGAATTAAAAAAACTGATTCAAGAGCTGAGAGATGCTGTACAAAGCACTGGGTTAAAAGTTATTGCCACGGTTTGTGACCAGTCCTCGACAAATATGAGTGTCATAAAAAACCTTTTAGAGGACACTAAAAGAAAATATTTATCAGAAGGCAAAGAATTTCAAAGTTTAGCTTTGAATGGAATGCAACAAAAATATTTCCAATATTTGATCCCCCACATCTCCTCAAAGGCTTAAGAAATAATCTTCTTGAAAAGGATTTACGATTTATAAAAAACGGAGAAGTCAAATTTGCAAAATGGAAACATTTGCAAATGCTACTTGATGCTGATCCAGGAGAAGATGATGTAAGATTAGTGAATAAATTAACGGACAGTCAAGTCATTAAAGAAAAGATACCTAAAATGAAGGTAAAACATGCAGCCCAGGATATTTAGCAAGTAAGTATCATTAGCATAAGCAATACCTAATCATATTGATAAGCCACTGGTGGTTTTGGTGGTTGTCTGGTTTCAAGATACCTATTAATGCCCATTAATAATTTCAAGATGCATCAATAATTTTAGACAAGTAAAACTATCACAAAAAAATGTCTTTGTATGAATTAAAATAAGAACATTATCACTGGATTTTATCCCAATGATAATTCTCCCCAATATCTATTATCAACATTCAAAACTAGTTGAAAAGTATTAACTTGTAATGTATAATAGGGTCAAAATCACCAAGGTGGAGAATTTGCTTTGCCAGCAAATAAATGTCAGAATTTAGTTTAGTTAAGCAAACCTCTAGTGTAAATATTATTAACTCTGCTCATATTAACTGTACATCATATTTTATAATGCAAAAATAAAGCACATTCATTATTATTTGATGAAATAACTACAAAATATCATTCCGGGAACGTGTCCTACAAACCAATCTTGAGAAAACAAACTTCGAAAATATTCATAAAATAAAATAAAATGAAACGTTTCTCCTACTTAATGGCCTATAATTTTATCTAATATCAATTGATTGGCATTATTATTAAATAATAATAAAAAATTAAAGCATACGAATTTAAAATATTGTGTCCGGCAATATAAGTGTCATTTCAGTGAACGCAACTTCGATTCTCGATAAAAAATCAGTTTTTGAACGCATCCTTTGGTTGTCTATGGTACAGTGATGTGAACTATGTAAACAAACTGAGTGTCGAGAAAGAGTTCGCCAAAACAATTGAAAATAAGTGGTAAGAAACTTTCAATTCATTATTTATGTAGCGTACATCAATTCGTCATCATACCGGGAATGCGTTTTTCAACTTGGAATATTAAAAAATACGTTTTGTAGTGTTTTGTAGCCAATAGTAACCTCAAATATTTTACAATAACAGATCCAAACAGGATGCCAAAAATGGCTGCCGTCTTAAAAGCGCGCGTTTATTTGAAAAAGTCATTCCGAGAACGGTCATTTCGGGATCGTTCCCGGACTTGATGGAGCGTTCTCGGAATGATGATGGTGTTCCCGGAATGACATTTTTAATGAAATGCACCCTGTTATTATAACTATTTAATAATTTATTCAATGTTTGTTGGCCAAACGTATTTTTTAATATTATTTTAATATGTTTTAGCAATAGGGAGGCTCCTGTCGTTGACAAAAATAAAAAACGTTCGAAAAAGCAAGTTAAAAAAATAGTTCAGCTTACTTGCAACAACGAGAAAAAGCAAATGCGAGAAAAAGGAAATTTTGAGATGACGGAGGAGATAAGATGACGGAGGAAGACAGAGAAATTAAAAGAGCTAAGGATAGAGAGTATTATCAGAAAAAAAAAGCTGAAAAGAAAGTTAAAAGTGTTGGTGAAATGACTGAGAGAGAAAAGCGAAAGCAAAGAAAAATTTGGAAAGAAGCATCAAAAAAATACAGAGAAAAGAAGAAGGCAATATCTAGTATAATAAATAATACTCCGCCCAATTCTGATAATGAATCAGCTGCAGCATGGCATTCAGTAAGAAGAACAGTGGGAAGAAAAATTGTTCGGAAGGATAGAGCCAAAGCATATCGTAAAATAAAACAGCAAGAGCAAACAATCGCTAACATAAAACGCAAATATGTAACTTTAAAGAAAAGACTAAGAAGGAAAGAAAAGAGAGAACAGGAAAATGTTCAGGAACCAATCACTCCTAACAGCAAAGTAGACGCATTGATTAAAAATATCGACGTGCCTCCTGAAGTGCGCAAGAATCTCTTATTTAACGAAGTACTGACTGCACAATTAGAAGAAAAGGCCTGTACTTGAAGAAAAAATTCCAAAGAAAGAGAAATCTTCCAAAAATGCGTTAGCGGTGACCTAGTAAGGAAATATAAATTGCTTCATAAGACGAAGTCTTTTTTGCCAAAAGAGAAAAGTGCATCGATTCTCAAGTCTGATAAATTCGTGAGGTTGTTTTGACGAAAGAAGTTTGTGGAAAAGTAAAAAATTTCTTCGAAAGAGATGACGTCAGCAGGATGTGCCCAGGTAAGAGAGATTTTGTGAAGAGAAACGGTATTAAGAAGCAAAAACGCCTCCTTTTATTCACCGTTAAAGAACTAACGTCAAAATTTGTTCAACAAACTGGGATAAATTTATCTTATGCAACATTATTAAGAGCAAAACCGTTTTGGGTGGTAGCACCAACATTCAGAGACAGAGAATCTTGTTTATGTGTCAAACACGAAAATTTCAAACTTAAGCTGAACAAATTGAAAACCTTACAACAATTAGTTAATCACGGAAGTATAGAAAAAACCATCGAGAAGTATAGTTGCGACATAACGTCTTATGACTGCATGAATGGTTTGTGTGGTATTTGTAAAAATCCGAAGATCGAGTCACCTGATAATGCAGATTCCGTGACGTATTTCCAATGGAAGTCTGTTATTGAAGAAAAAATTGTAAAAGGCGAGAATAAGAAGTTCAAGATCACAAAAAAGACTTCAATTTCAAGTACAGTGAATGAATTAAAATCGGCTTTTATTGAAGATATTCCAGTAATGAAAAAACATCAACACACACAACAAACAACACAACAAACTGAAAAAAGAGATGAAAGCAAATGCTAATGCTACAATTAATAAATAAGTAGGACGTACACTTTGCTTATTATTTTACTAACGTAAAATTGGATCTATCTAATACCTATATCGTCATTTAGGGAACACAAGCATCATTTCGTGAACATCACTAAAATCACAGATAATACGTTTATTTATTAAAAATTCTTAAAAAGGCTGTGATAATATTAAAATTAAACAAACTTCTTATACCTATAATATGTTTATTTATACATAAGTCAGCGATATTTCTTATATTTGGATCATTTAGCCGTAAAAACAGTAATAATAGCTCCATTTACACTATGATTAGCTTTTAAACATCTTTATTGGCATTTTCCTTACATTTCTTTAATTTTTATATATGAATAGCATACATCCGCTATTGAACAAGGTAAAAAAGAAATACATAAGTAATATTTAAATATCATTATTAACCTCACAAAAACGTTCCCGGAATGATCTTTTTTAGCGATAGCTCACCTTAAAAATTAAATTACAAAAGTAGTAATCAGTTCTATGCTCTGCCAAGTTAAATATGATTAAAACATAAGTTTAGGGATCATTTAGGCTGGTCATCAAAGTAATAGCTGCTTGGTGAATTTATCACAAAACCGAATTTGGAATTCGCCACCTTGGTGATTTTGACCCAATAATATAATTTGAGAGGAAAATAAAATTACTTTCTTACAAATCGCCACTTTGTTATTATAATACCTAAATATTTTCAATATAGAAATTGAAACCATTCATAAAATATAATCTTCGCAAAACCTTGTTATTGTATATCAGTTATAATACCATCAAAATAATTTTATACACTAACTAGTAAGTAGTAATATATTTCAATCTAATTAATTGTTTGTTTAATTTCAGATCACGACATTCTTCCAAAGGAATGCTTAGACACTGCAGATTTGTTGCTTATGGTTGACAAGTTATTCGACTCTTTTAATGGACACAGCTATCAAAATTCAGATAAAATGTACAAGTGTGCACTAAGACAGAACTCGCCACATTTTAAATTGTGGGACGAATTACTTCCAGTTTTAAGATCAATGAGATTTAAAGTGGAGAAAAAGTTACAGGATGGAACGATTTTGACGAAATTTGAACAAGTACCAAGTCTCAGGAACTGGATTTCAAATATTAATGTGTTTAAAGAAAAGTTTAAATATTTAAAAGAAACACACAATGTAAGTAGTCTGTTGACAAGAAACATTAACCAGGATCCATTGGAAAATTTCTTTTGCAACATAAGGAGTAATGGTGTCAGAAATACGTCTCCAACTTGCTCGCAGTTCATTGGTGCATTTAAAACTTTACTTATAAATAATTTAACCTCACCACACTCGGTTGGGGCGAACTGCGAGCAAGATGATAATAAGGTATTAAAGCCATTAAAAATATTGGTAAATTTAAAAGAAAAGAACGCAAAAGAACAACCCTCAGACTCTGTTAATGTGGATTCTGTAATTAACTGCTTCATGCAAACGGATACAGAAAATTTTAGGAACTCAACCAGTAAAGAGGCAAAAAGATATGTTGCTGGCTATATAGTTAAAAAAACTTTACAGCAAATATGTAAAAAATGTCATACTTGCCGAATGCATCTGGTAAGCACAATGCCTCCGAGTAATAAAGATTATATATTAGAAAGAGATTATACCAGAAGATCACTTAATTATCCATCGGTGGCACTGTGCGAGTCTGTAGATGATGTTTGCATGATCATTCAATTCAAATTTTTATGATAAGGGGATTTATGAAAAACTACAAACAACCATTGGATTACACATTTTGCAAAGGAACAACCCCCAAAGCAGATTTAAAATTTTTAATAAAAAATATTATAATTGAGTTGCAACAATGCGGATTAAACATTCTTGCAACAGTCTGTGACCAAGACACAACAAATGTCAGTGCCATAAACGAATTAATAGAAGAAACTCGGGTTTTATATAAGAAGAAATCAAAATTACAAACATGACATATTCGAAATTAATGGAAAGGAAATTATACCCATATTTGATCCCCCACACCTAATTAAAGGTATTAGGAATATTTCACGAAGGATATGAAATGCATCATAGTTAACGAAGTCAAAGTTGCAAAATGGGAACATTTAATAAAACTTTATGAAGAGAATCCTTCCTATAAAGGAATAAGATTAATGAAAAATCTTACGGAAGCCCACATTGACCCAAAGAAAATCCCTAAAATGAAGGTTAAGATGGCAACCCAAATATTCAGCAGAACTGTTGCTACCAGTATGGGATACCTAGCTGGTGAGTAGTAATAAATTATAATCAGAAAATCGGAGACACATTCCTGATTCTATAGTATTTGGCTACAGTAGAGGTGGGGGTTATTTAACGTAATCGGTTTCAGTAACTAGTTACGAGGCTGATAATCGTATAACTAGTTTCGTGGACAAAAATATAACGATTATTTTACGTACGCAGTTGACACTGACACTCGCACAACAACCGGCATGGCGGCGTAAGCGTTACTCCGCGTAAGCGTTTATTTATTAAAATGTTATTACGTAAATACGTACGTACTTAATCGAGTTACGAGTTGACATGACACTAGTGATAGTCATACGATTAGGAGCCGTGATTAGGAGGTTATTACTATTTTAAAAAGACGTGTGTCTGTTACAAAATTTAAAAACAGTCAGGCCAGTCCTAAGCCTGGAAAAGTATGAAGGGAAGTTCAATTACATAAAATTATATAGTTACTCACATTACACACATAGCATACATAATCTTAATCGTATTCGTAACCTATCACAAAAGTAAAACTATTAATAAAATACCTATATAGCCTGTAACATGTTCGTAATCATAACATAATACATAAAAACTAACCAACGTTCTACGGTATGCGTATACTGGCGTAACTAGTTACAAAAATAATCGGTTTTGAAACTAGGTACTCATATCCACGAAACTACGTACGACCGATTACGCCCAAAAGACGTTACGACCCACGTCTAGGCTACAGTCTATAATTTTTTATGTTTATAATAAAATCTATAAAATAGGCAGATATTTCAAATTCATCTTACTCAAATAAATAGTTGATCGAAACTTCGAAAGTAAGCTAACTACAAAAAGCTTACTTGCTATAAGCTTACTTTTGAAGTTATGATAAAGCACCGATTATCTGATCAATAGTATTAATTAATTATGATTTGCTGGCGTTTGATCATCTTCATAGTGTTTCTTAAATTTATATTTCTACAACTAATTGTATTTCTAATTTTTCAGACATAAAATACTTCCATTGGAGTGCAAAGATACCGCCGACGTCTTGCTGTTTTTCGACGAACTCTTCGATGCAATGAATGGCAGACATGACAATTCAAAAAAAAGGAGCGGAAAATTACTTTTAAGAGCAGTCACACCAAATTCTGAACACGCGAAAGTATGGGCAAGGGCAAAAAGAATATTAAAATCGATTAAATTTGTCACTAAACAAGGAAGGGAAGCTAGTGTGCCATCGGTAACTAACTGGTTACGTACGCTGGAAGGTATTGAACTTTTGCGGGATAAATTATTCATAACATTAAATCATTCTGGATGCGACATTTAAATCAAGATCCAGCAGAGATTTTTTTTGGCTGTATACATTCTCATGGTTACAGAAATGTATCTCCAACACCATCAGGATTTGAAGCAGCATTCGCTAGTTTATTGATAAATAATTTATCAAGTTATCATTCCGTAGGGTCAAACTGTGAAGAAGATGACCGTAAAATTTTTCAGTCTATGGACTGCTTATTAAAAAAAGATTTAAATGTAGAAACGGAAATCAATGAGATAGATTTCGATGACATTAATTGTGAAATTATAGATTTTAATGAAAAAAGAAGGAATTCAAGAATCATTACCCAACTTAGTTATGTAACCGGTTATGTATTGAGAAAAGCAAAACAAAAAGTGTTTAAAAGTTGCAAGAAATGTAAAGAAATTTTATTTAATTATGATGAAACAGACCTAAATGAATATACAGGGTGACTGGAAAATAGTGGCGGAGCCGTTAAGGGGTGGTAGTCTAGGGTTATTCTGACAGATATCTTTAGGAGACCTACCGTCCTTACTTAATCTTTTCCAAGATATTCCTACTTAAAGAGTGTAACCCAAAAATTCGTACAAAAAATTTTCAAATAGTACGAGGGCGGCACTGAAAATTTCGGGAATCAAGGAAGTGACACAACATTACTATTTAAAAATGTATTTATTGCCTTTCGAAGTATTCTCCGCGAAATTTGACACATTTTTCCATACGATGGAACCAATCATTGAAGCAACCATTCCATTCGGAAGTTGGGGTCTCCAAAATGGCCGTTTTGTAGGCGTCCACAGCTTCTTCAGGTGATGAAAATCTCTGACCACGCAATTTATTCTTTAATTTAGGGAAAGTATAGAAATCATTAGGGCTTAGGTCGGGGCTGTACGGCGGATGGTCTAATAATTCTATGTTTTGTTGCTCTAAAAACTCTTTTGTTCTGTGCGCGGTGTGAGAACTCGCATTGTCGTGATGGAGGATGATGCGGCGGTTGCAGTTCTCTTTACGGAGTTCAGAAACGATCTGTGGCAAACAAATGCTAGCATACCATTCTGCATTAACCGTTCTTTGTCCCTCAAGAGGAATAGTCGCAACATGGCCGGTTTTGGTGACAAACGTGGCCACCATTTTTTTTGCAACACTCCGTGAACGAACAATTTTTGTTGGCTTTAACTCATTTTCGAACACCCAAACTCGTGACTGGTTTTTTGTTTCGGGTTTGTACGCGTATATCCAGGATTCGTCACCTGATACGATGTTATATACAGCATTTGAGGATCCTGCGTGGAATCTTTCGAGAGTTCTGACGCACCAAGTAACGCGAGCCGCTTTTTGCTCTTCACAGAGCGAATGCGGTATCCATCGGCAAAACAACTTTCTTACACATAATTGTTCATGCAAGATTATTTGTATTTGACTCATGCCAATGTCTAAAGTTGCCTGAATTTCGCGGTATGTCACATGTCGATCTTCCTCAATCAGCTTACGCACAGCATCAACGTTTTCTTGGGTGACTGCAGTTTTTGGACGACCTTGACGGGGATCATCACTGAGCTTGACACGTCCACGTTGAAATTCAGCAAACCAGCGATAAATTGTGGTTTTGGATGGGGCTTCATCACCAAATGCAGAAATCATCCGGTCAATACACTGTTTTTGTGTTAAACCACTTCGAAAGTCATAATAAATCATCGCTCTTGAATTTTCTCGAGTCAATTCCATTTTCTCAACGACTAAACAAGTTTGACAAAACCTTGTGACAAGACCGAGAATCTTTTTTTAAATAAATAAATGGTATTCGATTTTTAAAACCAAGGAGTTTTCAATTAAAAAGATTTTAATATGCCAGTAACAATGGAAATATTCCATTCCCGATACTTTTAGTGCAGCCTATGTAATAAATTCAAAAAAAAATGTGATTTTGGCCTACTTTTTTTTGTTTTGCAACAAAGATATTCTAAATAAGTAATATTAATTGTTAAATTTCCGCGACTGTCATTATTTTATGCAAAAACTGCTAAACAAAAACGGAAAATGTAAAGAAAATACTTTCATGGCTGATAAAACATTAATTTTCTTTAAAAAGTCACCCTTTATTATTACGTACAAAATAATTAAAAAACTTCTACGTTTCGTTCCCTTTCAAATGAGATATTAAAATCCAAAATCGGTTAAGGAACCATCAAGATAAAACTAATAATAAAAATGAAAGAAAAAACCAAACTACTGAAGAATACAAATTTATTGAATAAAAAACTGTCTACAGTTCATTTTCGAAGTGCCCACCATTATTTCTAATACAAGCTCGTGCTCTTCTTACGACACCCGTTTTTACGACCCTTGAGTCTGTAAGCTCCCTTTGTATTTCCTGCGCTGCGTTGATTATTCTGTTGCGCAAGTCTTCAACGTTTGGTACAGGGACGTCAGTGGCATAAACCAAAGTTTTCATTCGACCCCACACGAAGAAGTCCATGGGTGTGAGGTCGGGGCTACGTGCCGGCCATGGTATTGGACCACCTCTACCTATCCATCGGTCGGGGAAGTGTTGGTCTAGCCAACTTCTCACAGCTAGCCTAAAATGCGCCGGACAGCCATCATGCATGAATATCATGTTTTGCCTCGTTTGTAGCGGCACATCTCCCATTAATTCAAAAAATACATTCCTCAGAAAATTTTCATATTCAACCCCATCGAGGTTTTGCGGTAGGAAATGTGGTCCAATCAAGCTGTTATTAATTATACCCATCCACACATTTAAATTAAACCTTCTCTGTGAACCTTTTTGTCTTTTCAGGTGTGGATTACCCATGGCTCGTTCACTCCAGTAATGAGCATTATGGTAATTCGTAATACCGTCCTTATCAAACTTGGACTCGTCAGTCCATAAAATTCTTCTGAGATAATTTCTATCTTCAACGTCCGCATTTATTAAAAATCTGCAAAACTGCATTCTTCTTAAAGGGTCCCCTTCTTCTATGGCCTGAACAGGTGTGTAATGGTAAGGATGGAGGTCATTTTCGTGAAGAGTGTACCAAACCTTCCATTGAGAGCGTCCCATACGGCGAGCTATCATTCGGGTAGACAGCGTTGGGTCTCTTTGGAAATAATTTAAAATTTCCTCTTCGTCGTCCCCGTCCAGTCGAGGTCTACCTGCGTCACCTAAAAACAAAAAAGTTTTTTTAATTAAGTGTTACTTACTACCATGGCTATTGTTTAGGTTGGTGTGGCTCCGTGCAAAGACCCACGTCGGTTGGACCATAACATAAATCACTTCTGTAATTTTAAATAAAATGTAGGAATGCGTCCGTCGACATAGTGCAATGAGCGTCAACAATGACCGCACAATAAAAATTCTTACGATAAGAAGCTTTACCAAAATCCATCGACTTCGACAAAAATAGTAAACAATAATAGCGCGCTGCACTGCAACTTGGTGACGTCACCCATAAGACGCGTAAGTGCGAGAGAGGAAGTGATATCCGTTATCTTGTATGATTTATGGCACCCATCTCTGCGAGTCTTGGCACGGACTAATTTGGACAGCGACATTTGTTTTGCAATCTTACAATTTAAAGGGCACGATAATAAGAGTGATAGGAAAGGTTGATTTTTATAGCTGGACAATTATCGAAAGCGCTAGAACAAAACATTTTTATAGCGCATGTATGGAAACTAGCGGCGGCGCAGTAATGTAGAGCGGCCTGTACAGGAAGGAACTACATTTTGTATGGCGAAATCTCTGGTTTGAACATGCTTTAATAATAATAACTTTCTCTTACCTTGGTATCTTACGACGGTTCCGCGCTCTCGCACCCGCCGGAAGGTTCGGGAGAATACGCGGGCATCAGGCAGTCGACGATTAGGGAATACTTCGCCATATTCACGACGAGCTTGTTCAGCGTTTCCTCTGGCAGCTCCGTAATAAAAAAGAATATCTGCGTATTCTTCGTTACTAAACGATGTTCTTCCTGCCATTATTGGTCCGATAAACCACACAGCCAAATCGAAAGGAGTCACAGAAAACAGGGCACAGTCCAAGTTGTCGGGAAGAGAATCAAATACAAAAGTCCAGGAAAAAGCCAAGTCGTTAGAAAAATCAAAACTGAGAGAAAGTAAGCACATCCGAACACAGTAAACCGTAAGAGCGGACTGAGCAAGAAGGAGGGGCAAGCTCGACTCGTGCGCGTCGACCGAGTCCTTTGTTCTCGGAACAAAGGGCTCTACACGGGCTCTACGGGTTTTTTTCCATTGACCATATCTTCATAGTTCCTAAACCGATTTTGGACTTTAATATCTCATTCGAAAGGGAACGAAATGTAGAAGTTTTTTAATTATTTTGTACGTAATAATAAAGGGTGACTTTTTAAAGAAAATTGTTGTTTTCTCAGCCATCAAAGTATTTTTTTTACATTTTCCGTTTTTGTTTAGCAGTTTTTGCATAAAATAATGACAGTCGCGGAAATTTAACAATTAATATTACTTATTTAGAATATCTTTGTTGCAAAACAAAAAAAAGTAGGCCAAAATCACTTTTTTTTTAGAATTTATTACTATTTGAAAAATTTTTGTACGAACTTTTGGGTTACACTCTTTAAGTAGGAATATCTTGGAAAGGATTAAGTAAGGACGGTAGGTCTCCTAAAGATATCTGTCGGAATAACCCTAGACTACCACCCCTTAACGGCTCCGCCACTATTTTCCAGTCACCCTGTATAAGAATTAGAGAGTTTTCTTCGTTCAAGTCACTAACTTTCTAACTAAAGGAAGGGTTTCCTTTAATACAGGGTGGCGCAATAGAACGTGCATATTGCATCATCTTTTTTTGCGGGGTAGAAGGGGCGTGGGCGGGGGGAGACCGATATCGTTGGGTAGCGCAGTTCATGAAGTTTTAGTCACTATGAGTCACTTCGACGGGAAGCGTCGCGCTTTTTGCGTGCGCGCATTTTACGAAAACTCTCGTTCGTACGTAGTTGTCAGGCGACTATTTTGTTCTGAGTATGGTGTACGGCAAATTAGGGAGGCTCCGAGTGCTAATTTAATTAAAATCTGGATAAAGCGTTTTGAAGAGACTGGATCGACGTTTAAACCACACGCAAAAGGTCGTCCACGCACATCTAGGACCGAAGACAATATTGAGAGTGTTAAGCAGTCGGTACGAGAAGATCCACAAATGTCTACTCGCAAGAGATCGTCTGTCCTAAACATATCGCGACGAAGTTTGCAACGAATTTTAAACTTGGATCTTAAACTGCATCCATACAAGCTGCAATTAACTCAAGAATTGAAAGACTCTGACTTCATAGCACGGCTCACATTTGCTAATGAAATGCTCAATCGGTTTTCAAATTTTGAAAACATCCTTTTCTCTGATGAGGCACATTTTCATATGAATGGGTTCGTAAACCGCCAAAATTGTCGTTATTGGAATAGTGAAAATCCCAGACTCAAACATCAAAAACCGTTACATAGCCCTAAAGTGACAGTTTGGGCCGCAATCTCTGCCAAAGGAATAATTGGTCCTTATTTTTTTGAAAACGCACGGGGGCAAAACATCACTGTTAATACCGAACGCTATGTTGCGATGTTGGAAGGTTTTTTGGCCCTAGAACTTCAAAATTCAAGAATAATGAACTCTAGGACTTGGTTCCAACAAGACGGAGCTACCAGTCACACATCAAATGACTCCATGGCGGTTGTGAAGCAGATGTTCCCTGGCAAACTGATTTCGAAAAGAGGTGATATCCCATGGCCTCCGCGCAGTCCAGATTTGACGCCTCCTGACTTTTTTTTGTGGGGATACCTCAAAAACAAAGTCTACACCAATACTCCGAGAAACATCAGTCAGCTCAAGGAGAATATTCGTGGTGAAATGGCAGCAATCACACCAGCACTACTTAAGAAAGTTTTCGGTAATTTCCGTTTGCGGTTAGAGGAGTGCCAACGTAGAGAGGGTCATCATTTAGATGATGTTATTTTTAAAAAATAAACTTCAGTTATCACTTAGTAATTGCTTAGTTTTATTTTAACTATACCTTTTGTATTTATTTTTTAATAATTATTTTTAAAATGCACGTTCTATTGCGCCACCCTGTACTTTAAGGGTATGTTTCACAATGTACGGATAAAGTGCCAAATACCTATGTTACACATAAATTATTCGGATGATAAAAGTTCTGAATAAGAAACTGCGTTTCACAAACTTATTTTATCTGGGACCTATATGGAAGCGCGGTGGCAACACCATTTAGATACGTTCCGTTTTTTGATGTAATTTCATTAGATGCAAAGAAAGTTAACACAAACTCTAATAATTTTATTTTATTTTACGCTAGAAGTATTGTTTTACTTTAATTTTTTTAATATAATTAGGTATAATTCACATAACGGTTAATATTTTATAAAAAAAACTTAAACAAACGATTTGTAACTGAATATTGCTTGTAACGAAACGGTATGTCGGACACTTGACAGTTGACAGTCACTATTACCGTGGACCGAACTGTTTCGTTTATTTGTGGTGATTTTCTGTTTGTTTTATTATTCTTGCGATTTAAGTGTACTTGCTAAATACATTTTGTGCACAGTGATTTCTTTAAATAAATACTCATATAAGTGAAAAATGACGACACCAAAACGTGAACGAAGTGTTAACTTCAGCCGGGAAGAAGTTGAGCTTTTAACCTCTCTTGTTGCTCAACATAAAAATATTTTTGAAAATAAGAAGAGTGACGCAGTCACTTGGCATGAAAAAGAACAGTGATGGAAGAAACTGCAGGCATTTTATTCAATAGCACAAGCGGTACGAACTTTCGGAGTGCTAAAACTTTAAAAGCGAAATACGTAGGGATAAAACGAAAAACTAGAAAAAAGTCTGCTGTAATACGTGCTGAAACATATCGTACAGGAGGGGGGCCTAGTGCTGCTCCTCTTCTGATGCCTATAGAGGAAAAAGTAAAAGTTATGATATTGTTATCTGTTGATGGAATTCAAAGTGAATTTGATTCCGATCATGTCGGTAAGATCTTAAGTTTTAAATTGTTATTAGTTGTGTAATAGTGTATCAATTTAACTAACCAATCTGTAATTTGTGTATAAGTGAATTAACTTATACAGCCTTATGGTGAACAGAATACATTTGCCCCACCCCTTCTCTTCCTTATATAATTTTCTTCATGTTGCAGATTCTATACAAATACAACCTAGCCAAGAAATAATTTTTGCTGTAGGCTCAGAAAATGGTGAAATGACAGAGATTGTCGCAGACAATAAATGTGTCAAATCAGTGGATGCAGATGAGCATCACATAAGTTAGTTACTTTTTCTACATGTAAAGGCCAGTTCTACAACTACCAACTAAATATATATACTGCAAAGCTGTATATTCGTTAGGAAAAATAGACATTTCTTCAGATCTAATATCGAGCTAAATGAAAACTATAACCGGCGGAACAAGAATAGATTAATAATACTCAGCACTAATTTAAAATTTATTGGAAAAAGCCCATATTCAAGACTAGCTAATATATTTAATAAGCTACCGGAAAGTTTAAAATCCCTAACAAATGACTTAATTTTCTCGAAACAGTTAAAATCTCTGTTAATTAAGAAAAGCTACTATAGCGTTGAGGAATTTAAAGCTGACAAATTGTGAATCGATTGACCTTGAATAATACTATGCTTGACGTAAATGTGAAATAATAACTTACTAATAACACTTATGCTTACCTACATGACTATAATACTAAAATTAAATTGAAAATTGATCAAAATGATCATCTCGCATATCTATTGCAATGTTGTGCAATACTGCACATGCCACTATTAAGCCGGGTATCCACTTAGGTTCGCCGTGGTTTGCGAACGCGCCCGCTCCGCAAACCAAACATAAAGGTGCTGATAAACTTGAGCATTCACTTGTAATGAGCATTTGTGCGAATGTTACATTACAGAAAAATACGAGAACATTTTAGCGAGCATTCTATCGAGCGTTTTGGCGAGCATTCTAGCGAGCATTGCTTCGAGCTTTTTGCCGAGCCAAGCTTCGGTCACCGTTCCGCGCCCCGCCGCGCCGCTCTGCAACGTCCCTCCCCGCACCCCTGTTGCTCTCCAGCTCCAGTGTGACAGTGTAAAGTCATTATTAGCATTGGCTGGTTGTGCGTTTATTGTTGTGTGCGTTCAAAATGTGGGACAATGATAAGTGTCTACTTTTGATTTCAAACTATAGAAATAAAAGCATTTTGTGGGACTCAAAACATCCTCAGCTTTACAATAAAATTTTGAAAAACGATGCTTGGGTCGAGTTAGCAACTACGTTGGATTGTTCCATAGATGATTGCCGAAGAAAAATTACAAGTTTGTTGGCTTCTTTACGCCGAGAAAAAAGTAAGCACGTCAAAAGTAAAGGAACCGGAAAAGGTTAGTTATTTAGGTACAATGCCTTTTTTGAGTTTGGGAGTTAGTAATTAATTAATGAAGTCGTGCCGTATACCTGTTTCAAAGTGTTTTGTCTTAATTGGCACCGACTTCATTAATAATTGATTGTTGGAAATATAATAATGAGAACATAAAATATGGCTTTAATTTGTACCTTTAATATTATTTTGTTACTTTTTTGTGTGAAATCGGTTTTGTTTTATTAAAAAAATATGTTATATTTACATAATATCTATATAAATGTTCCATGTATTTCAGGAGCGGAAGAAATTTACAACAGTTCGTGGTTTGCTTACGAGAGTTTGAAGTTCGTATTGGACAAAAATAAACCTCGCGACGGATCAGATAGCGTAAGTATTTTTTATTTATTTAAAAGCAGGCTTAGCTGCGGGCTTATTCTAAGCATATCTATATTGCCATTGTATTTCGCCTTCTTGTGAACAATATTCAGCAACTTCATCTCTTATTCGACTGGGGGTAGTATCGTTTGAGTAGATTCGTGGAAATTCAAGCGGCATAAGTGTAGTTTCTTCAGTTCTATTTCCTGTTTGTGAAGCATAAGTTGTGACATATACAATTGACAATCAAAGTAACTTTTTCCGGGCTTAACAACATAGGTTTACGTAAAACACGAAACACCGAAGACAATATGCCAAACACATTTTCAACTACTCGTCGTGCTCTACAAAGTCTATAATTATATATTCTTTTTATAGAGCCAATAGCATGAAATCCTGAATAAACTTTCATGACATTTTCATTCATAGGGAATGCTTCATCGCCGACAAAAAAATAGGGAATTGGCAATTGTCTTCCAGGTAGAGGTGATGATTCCGGAAAGTTTAGCGATTTATCATTTATTTTTTTATTTAACATACAATTGTTAAAAACTCCTCCGTCGGATATCCGTCCTTGGCAGCCAATGTTTGCATAGATTATTTTATAGTTCGCATCTACAACTATTAAAAGTACCACGCTGAAGAATCCTTTATAATTATAGTACTCGCTTCCACTATTTAAGGGTGCTTGAATGATTATGTGCTTTCCATCCAATGCTCCCAGACAATGGGGAAATTGCCAAGATCTTCATTCTTTTACGACTTGCAACCACTGATCAGGTGTTTGTGGTAACTGTAAAAAAACATATTTTTATTTCAGATTAGTGTCGAACCTGCCCAAGATTCTACCAATGAAAATGTTCAAGAACACTCTAATTCTGAAGGCCCACCTTCCCAACGGGAACTATCCGATTCTGGAAGTCAATCATCTCAACGTGAATCATTTAATTCTAATAAAGTTCAACGTGAACGCAACAAACGTAAAAGGGAGACAGATGATGATATGATGATGCGATCAGCTTTTGATACCTTGCAAAAATCAGCTAATTCACTCAATACCATGAATGACGAATTTGGGACCTTTGGGATGTTCGTTGCTAATAAGTTGAGAAAATATACCGAAAATACAAAAAACCATGTAAAACATATGATTTCTAACATACTCTATAGTGCAGACAAAGGAGAATTTGATTACTACGACACAAATATGTATGGCGGTTCTCGTGGGTATCGCACAGCACACTCTACTCCATCGAATGCTTCTAATGCTGTTGCGCAAAATCCCAATCAACAAGACACAAATAATTCGGAGGCCAGTCTCGCCGACTTGGACGTAATGAGTCAATTATCGGATTACATAAATTCCTAAATTTGAAATAGGGCTGTAAACGAAGTCGCTTTTTTGTGTGAAAATAAACAGTTTGTACTTTGATGTTTTCTTCCAATAATCCAATGATTGCTTTACATACTTCCGGTATTATGTATCCAATGGAATGTCTTGACATTTTGAAAAGATACTGTAAACTTAAATAACTATCTCCCGTTGCTAGAAAACGGAGAGTTACTGCTAATCTTTCTTGAATCGTGATTGCAGCTCTAAACTTTGTGTCCTGTTTGACTATTTTTGGACCAATCATGTTTAACAAATATTCAAAATCACTTGATGACATTAACAGAAAATTTCTATAGTGTCTGCTTATTTCTTGTTGTTTTAACTCTGCAACTAATTGTAGACCTCCACTTCCACTTCTAAGACGAAACAGATTAGTTTGCCACCATCTTCTATTTTTCTTTTTCGTTTTTTTACATAACCAATGAGTATAAATGCAGCACACGCGACCGTCAAGTCTGACATCTTCGTGAAGAATATTTTTTGACGAGCATCGACTAGAGCGTTCACTCGAATGCTCATGAAAATGTTCATAGCAATGTTTGGCTCTATGCTTGGCTCGGCTCGTTGTTCAGTTCGACAAATATAAAAACGGCGAATGCTCAATGTTCTGTTACAAGTGAATGCTCAAGTCTATCAGCACTTTAATGGATACGTCGTGATCGCGGAGCGCGACTGGAACACGATCGGAGCACGGCGGAGCGCTCGGGAAGCGGTTTTTTGCGCGATCTCAAAGGGGAGCGCAGTTAGTTCGTGAACGCGAGCGTGTCACGACGTTTTTGTTAAGTTCGCGAACATGGAGTGGTCCGATGAAAAATGTCTACAGCTCATAGAAGAATACCGTAAACATAATGTTTTATGGGACCCACGAGATGAAAACTACAAGAAAAAGAATTTAAAAGATTTTTTTCAAGAAATGTCGCTAGTGAAACGTCATTCCGCGTTAGGCCGATTCGTGTAAGAGTGCGCACCGTGACGTGTGTAAGAGTGCGCGCGCACTCTTATACACCTGAGATTTCCAATATAATTATTTTCAATAATTTTGGTTAGATTACCTTCTTTAAAGCTTTATTTTTTATTTTCAGCTGTATGTCTAGGAGAGAGAGAAAGACTGAGCGACAGAATTGTCAGGCCAAAACAATGGAGGAGGCTCGGAAGCTTATAGAAGAGGGCAAATCGAAAAGATCAGTTGCTGCCGCCCTCGGTATGGCAGAGGCAACTTTGAGAAAACGACTAAAGAGGTTGGAACCTGCCACAAAATTGGGCAGGACCGAAACAACATTTACTGAACGTATGGAAAAAGACTTCTTTGAACATTTAAAACTTTTAGATGACATGTATTTTGGCATGACAGCGAAAACACTGAGGGGGTTAGCTTTTGAATTTGCAACAGTAAATAAAATTCCGCACAGATTAACAAGGAAACTAAATTGGCAGGAAAAGATTGGTTACGAGGATATTTACGTCGCAATCCAGACATTTCACTAAGGCAACCAACGTCAACAGTGTTGCCCGCGCTATGGGATTTAACAGGCCACAAGTCGAGCGATTTTATATCAACTTATCAGCATTGCTAGATAAATACAATTTTCCACCCCATAGAGTATTTAACATGGACGAAACCGGTATAACTACTGTGCCTAATAAGCCCCCAAAAGTGCCTGTTCGAGTGGCGCGCGGAGGTACTAAGCCGGGGGAAACTCCGTTTTCGCAGCAAAATTGCGGCGGAGCGGACGGATCTCCGGCGCGATCTCATGGCGGCCTGGAAGCAGCGACTGTCGCAACCCAGCGCAGGGCACGCCACGATAGTGGCGGTAAGGCCCCTCTTTGAGGAGTGGCTAGAGAGGCGTCACGGCGCCCTCACCTACCGCCTGACGCAGGTCCTCACCGGACATGGATGTTTCGGGAGGTTCCTGCACATCATCAGGCAGGAGGAAACGCCCGGGTGTCACCACTGCGAGGATCGCCCAGAGGACACGGTAGAGCACACGGTGCAAACCTGCCCCGCATGGGCGGAGCACCGCCGTGTCCTCGTAGAGGTAAAATTATTACCTACTCGTACGGTAAGTATTGCTATCTCTCGGCAAAATTATACACAAGTACTTTTCAAAAAATGTATATTTATGTAGGTAAATTGTAGGTACATTGGGAAAAAATAACTTCTTTTTTTTGTAAATAAATGTATTACTTACGTAAATCAAAAACATTTATGATTATTCTAAGAGGGGATACAGTCGGCCACACGCTAGGCGCCAAATAATACAACAAATAGATAAATATTTTGTTGTTTGTATTTCAGATGAATGCAAGATGGTTCGAAATTATGTCCGAAAAACAGATAATAGCATTTACGCGTGATGACTTGTTGGAAGCTATTGCAAAAGTAAAAAGTGGTGAATTGACGGCGTACAGAGCCTCTATTGCATATAATATTCCTAGACCAACAATAGTAGCTCGAGTATATGGTAGATGTGCCGAAAAATCTGATTCTTTAGGAAGATGTACAGTCATTCCAATTGAAATAAAAAAAAATTTGGCAGTAAACTTACATCAAATGGAAATACAGTACTCCCAAATTAATAATGCACATGCAGATCTTCGCTAATTGTCGTATTCCCGGAAACACCCGAATCATTGAATCGTTCCAGTCCCTTGCATTTTGCACCTTGTTCGAAAGAAATAGGAGTCAATATCATGTGTACGCAATCGAAAACAATTCAGGCGGTCGGCGGCGGTCGGCGGTCAGTCAAAGGTCCGTCAGTCGTCTTGTTATATTGGTGGTGACTGCACGTGTTCTCTTTGTCTGGAATTATATAGAGCTGCTATTACACACCCTTCTTGGTTTTGTTTTCAAAGGTGAATTTAATTTCAACTTTAATTATCGATACCTTAATCCGCAAACCAACCAACTCCATTTTTGTCAAAAAAAATATCATGACGGCGTTTTTTTCCTACAATAATTCCGCGTAATCTGGAAAAAGCAGTAACTCCATTTAAAGTCTATTTTTGTCGTAAATTGGTGTTCGAAAATCAGACAACTCCAAGCGTTTCGGAACGCGCCAATTTTGACAGCTAACTCCGCTCAGTCGGCCATTTTGTATGGCGATACAGCACGAGTACGTTGTAGTTGCAAATTATTTTCGTAAATTGAACAAAAACAGTGTATAAGATTGAAAACGAGTGCAGAATAATATTATTAGGATTCAAGGTAAGTGTTAATCACTTTTATTTATCTAAATGCATTGTAAATTTTGGGTAATTTGGGTTTTTATTTTTTGGTTGGAGTTGGCCGATTTTCCTAGTGGTTTTTGTGAATGTGGTGGGAGTTAGCTTATCTTATTCATTTTATTTTGCAATAATGTACCTACCTTGCAATTAAAAGTTATAATTTAAATACAAACTGTATGGTATATTGTCATCATGTTGTATGACTAAGTAAAAAGGTTAATGTGTCCGTTTCGTTAGCAGCAGAAAAGTAAAAACCTTAATTGTCATAAAAATGCATACATATTTTTTTGTTTTCTCTGCTTGTGTGTGTGAAAACCTTTTTGTTTTTGTTTCATGTATTGTACTTATTACGCTAGATGGCTGCCCAAAAATCACGCTTAAAAAAAATATTTAATAGTATGCAAAAAGAAAGCACAGATGAACAAAATAACCCAGACTCTGCTTTGTTTGTGAATAACCAGTTTCCTACAGCCTATGATGAATATACTTTGCCTTCAACTGCTTCTTCTTCTAACAACAACAGCTCTGAATTATGTTACACGCTTGAAGTACCCGCTGAGACTTTAAACTTACCTGAGCTTGCAATCAACAATACTTATTCTAACAACAACAGCTCTGAATTGTGTTACGCGCTTGAAGTACCCGCTGAGACTTTAAACTTACCTGAGCTTGCAATCAATAATACTTCTTCTAACAACAACAGCTCTGAATTATGTTACGCGCTTGAAGTACCCGCTGAGACTTTAAACTTACCTCATGACCAGATGCTTGCACTCAACAATACATACCCTTATAGCATTGTTGACGAAGTTATTATTGAAGAAGTGTTTGAACCAAGATTTCAAGAGAAATCCCCAAGTTTATTGTCACAGCTTGACCAGTCTAGGTACTCAAATAACGACGAAGTGGTTATTGATCCTGTTAGTGCAGTTGACTCTTTCGATGCCTTTTCACACGATGTAGTTCTTTCAACATTTTCAAATTCAAATCATATACAGGAAGGTATTTCAATACTTCAAACCCCCAATGCACCTATCACAGATACACACAAACTCGTTGATTACAGTGACACTGAATCTGAAGCAGATGAACCAAAAATAAAAAGGAAAAAACGATGCCAAGTAAAGAAAGAAGATTGGGCGGAAGAAATTAATAAAAAGAACAGAGAAAATGGAAAAAAATACTTAGGTAAGAAAAAAATTGAAGGTGAATGGAAAAAAGATATTATGAGACCTAATAGGATCATGAAACCTCGATGCTCATGTAAAAAAACGAAAGGAATGATTCAGTGTCACCTCTTATTGGAAGAAGACAGACAAAAGATTTTTGATAAATTTTGGAGCATGTCTTGGAATGAAAAACGGGTTTATGTAGAAAATGTTGTCAAAACTATTCCCACTAATAGACAAAGGGACAGAAAAAACCCCGATGAATCGAAAAGATCGTGCAGTTTTGTGTACTACTTGAAAAAAGGAGATGAGCCGATTAGAGTTTGTAAAACATTATTTTTGAATACTTTATCAATCGGTAAATCATGTATCTGGGGTTGGAAGACGCAAGCTAAAATCACAACTAATGAAACAAAAACAACACAGCCTAAAAAGACGCCTTTTCAGAATGAACTTCAAACAATGCAAAATTTCCTGGACGAGTTACCGAAGATGCCTTCGCATTATTGTAGGAAAAGGACCAGTCAGGTTTATTTACAGCCAGACATTGAGAGCAAACGGCAACTCTACAATCTCTATAAACAATACTGCTTGGACAACAATACTAACTCACTATCGATAGCTACATTTTCCAACGCCCTGGCAGTCCAAAAAATATCTTTGTTTAAACCCAAAAAAGACTTGTGTGAGATCTGCAACGGATACAAGCTAAAAAATATAAGGAAAGAGGAATACGATTTTCATATTGCTAAGAAAGAAGAAGCTAGAGCAGAAAAAGATTCTGATAAAGAGCATAAAGACTTTGTGTTTACTGTAGATCTGCAAGCGGTCTTGATGTCACCTCGTTCTAATGTGTCGTCGCATTATTATAAAACTAAGTTGTGCGTACACAACTTTTGTGTCTATGATATGAAAAGTAGTGAAGGGTATTGCTTCCTTTGGAACGAGACCGAGGGTGGTCTTAATTCAGACGAATTCGCCACCATAATAGCCACATTCTTTATAGAAACTGTTATTCCCAAAATGGGCAATAACAATCGTGAAATTATTTTATTCTCCGATGGTTGCTGTTACCAAAATAGAAACACTGCCTTAGCGAATGCCCTTTCTAATGTAGCAATGTTGTACTTATAATGTGACAATCATTCAAAAATATTTAGAAGTCGGCCATACGCAGATGGAGGTCGATAGTATGCACGCGATGGTTGAAAAGAAATTAAAAAATCAAACCATCAATGTACCAGCTGAGTATATAACTGTCTGCCAAAAAGCGAAGAAGACAAAAGCTTACCATGTGAAATACTTAACCCACACATACTTCAAAAGTTTTAAAAATCTCAATTTCTACAGATCAATAAGACCGGGAAAACTAAAAGGAGATCCAAAGGTAAAGGAATTTATTTAACAAAAACGACAAACTGTACCAAACCAATTTCGAGCTCAAATTATACCTACCATACCATTGTAGAAGTGGGTAGATGGGTGTGGGGTAGAACTTTATGTGCTTTTTACCTACTTATCGTTTTATAAATGAACCTATTTACCTTTAATCTAATTACTTCTCTTCGTTTTTCAGGTAACCGATATAAGATGTCTGAAGTATGATCCGGATGGTCAAGTGTTCTATAAGCTTCGATTTCGTGATGAATTCGCATTACTTAATCAACGACGAAAGGCATTAAATAAAACTCCTTTTGAAA
This sequence comes from Hyppa rectilinea, assembly GCA_951799385.1. Classification (NCBI taxonomy): domain Eukaryota; kingdom Metazoa; phylum Arthropoda; class Insecta; order Lepidoptera; family Noctuidae; genus Hyppa; species Hyppa rectilinea. The sequence goes on from OX637303.1 coordinate 4,449,608, forward strand.
ACATACCACAGCTACATACTGAACGCAGAAAAATAACAAAAAAAAAGTATTTAGATTTGCAACAGTTAAAAAATACGATCCCTGAAGACTACCGAAATTTTTATGACAACTTACCTTATGAAGAATAAACATACCTTGATCTACATTGAATTAAACTATGCCATTAATACTATTTTAATAAAAAAAAATTTTAAAGAAAATCAGATAACTACAGACTGCTATATTTTCAGTGTTTAGCAAAAGGGCCAACTCCAAAATAACGCTTTAATTTGCGAATGAAGAGTTATTAAGTAATAAACCTAGTAAAATATTAAACTTTGCGACATAATGCACCAACGGGACTTTCAGTTTCTTTTTATTTTATTCAAAATAAAAACTAGAAAGTTTTAAGTGTCTTCTGTAAACTATAGCAAAATGGAGTTGGCTGGTTTGCGGATTAAGGTATCGTTATCTTATTCAAACTGAAATAGTTAATTTTGTAAAATATTTAAATATACTAACATTTTTCACGTTTTTTCAATATTAAAAAATTAAAAATACCTACGTAAAATACATATTAAGTACTAGAAAAAACATATTAAAAATCAGATTTAGGCTTATATGAATTATAGCTCGCTATTAACTTACATGGAATTATTGAATCAAATTTCGTTACTGATAAATCAATATTTATCTCTTTTAGGACAAAACACATAATCTTACTAAATTATGCATGAAGAAAATGCACTTAACCACTCTAAAGTACCCGTCACGAGAAGCTATAAATTATGTAAACAAACATCTTTTACTAAAAAAACATTTTATACTGCGAGATAATAATAAATTGACCATATTCAATCGACATGAAATATAGACGGGTTATATGGAAGTAACAACCTATTTAATTTAGTCGGATCATATTTTAACGACGCAAAGCGCTATCGTTTGTGTTTCTTGGTACCGGAACGCGTCCCTCGCAGGGATTGTAAACTATCGGGACGCCATTTTGAAATAAACGCGTCATTCGAGTTTCGAATGCGTACGAGTTTGTTTCACACAGAAATGGAAACATCTGAATCTGACGAATAATTATTATTCTTAAATAATATTTGTTACTTAATAATTTATTAAATCTTAAACAATTTTTTTTTTTTGTTGGTCCAAATGTTGTGAACTCCTGAACACTTGTTTACAAAATTTATATCTTCTCATGGCGGTTACTTTATATACATATCGTCTTCCGACGCTCGGGGAATACGACCGTTGCCGAACAGTGGCGAAGATTTCTATGCGCATTATCACTTTTGGAGACCTGTACATTCAGTCAAAAAGTATCGGGAATGGATGATTTGTTTATGGTTCCAAATTAAAATTTTTGTTTTTTTGTAGTTGTTAGATTGGCACAACTGTTTTCCATTTTGGCGCGGAGTTTGAGTTGCATCTGTTATTTATATTAAATACAGTGCTGGTTTTAGTAATATCATATATAGTGTGTATTGCGAATTTCATAATGGACAAAAATATCGAACAAACAGTTTGTCTTAAATTTTGCATCGCCAATGGAATTTCGTGTTCGGAGTCACTGAAAATGTTACAGAAGGCTTACGGTGAATCGACTTTATCAAAAACTCGTGCTTATGAGTGGTTCAAAGCGTTCAAAAGCGATCGAGATGTGATGGAAGATTTGCCTCGCTCTGGTAGGCCGTCAACGTCTGCAACTGAAGTTAACATCGCAAAAGTGAAGAAAATAGTGACTGAAAATCCCCATTCAACTCTGAGAGAGATAGCCGCCGAACTTTCTGTATCTAACGAGTCGATCCGTACCATTTTAACTAATCATTTGGGTATGAAACATGTTGCTGCTCGGCTAGTCCCAAAAGATCGGTAAATAACGAATATTATTTGAGCGTTATGCGTCGTTTAAGAGAGCAAATTCGACGAAAAAGGCCAGATTTGTGGAAAGAAAATTCTTGGATTTTGCACCACGACAATGCGCCTCCGCACAAGGCTATCATTGTGAACGAATTTTTGACCAAACACTCAACAAATACCATCCAGCAACCACCATATTCACCAGATATGGCTCCTGCTGACTTTTTTCTTTTTCCTAAACTCAAATTACCACTTCGTGGCACCCGTTTTCAATCGATAGAAGACATAAAGGAGAATTCGCGGCGAGAACTGAACTCAATTCCGGAAGCAGCGTTTAATAAATGTTTTGATGAATGGATTATTCGTTGGCGCAAGTGTATCGTTTCTAAAGGAGCATACTTTGAAGGTGATAAAATAAATTTGGATGAATAACAGACATTTTGTGTATTACTGATCTTTTCCCGGTACTTTCTTGACAGAGTAGTATACGGATTCGGTTTGTCAAGAACGGAAATTATGGAGCTTGTTGGCCACTACGTAACAAAAAACCAAATAAAAAATCCGTTTAAAAAAGGCATTCCAGGAGAAGACTGGTTTTTGTCATTCAAAAAACGCCACAATCTGGCTGTCAAAAAACCGCAAGCCGTGGAAAATTCTAGGAAAAAAGCCTGCAATCCGTGGATTATATACCCGTATTATGATTTGCTGAAAGACACAATGGATTTATTGGAATTACACGATAAACCTTCACAAATATGGAACCTGGATTAGGCTTGAGTAACTCCGGACACAGTTATATCTTCGGATATGTGTCTCACTTTGGATATGAATCGTTCATTCCCTTTCTAACAAATAAATATATCCTCTATATCAGTTTCGTTCATTCGTTCGGAAGTAAGAGAGCGAGAGCGTAATACAACGCAGCGGCTAGTGAGCGAAAGAGAAAGGACGATTAGGTTTGTTCATCGTTCGGTCGTCTGTTCTATACGCAGGCAGCGAGAGTAGCGCTTGATAAAAAAATTTATTACTAGACGTCGTTTTTTATTGTTTTTGCTTGAAGCCTTGAAACGAGACGCGCATGCGTAAATCTATGTAAACAAAATCAAACTTGACGTGACTGGTAGCAAGTTTATGACAATATCGCGCGCGAATAATTTAGTTTGTCTGCATCAAAGTTTTAAATAATCTTTATAATAGATAATAACTAAATTGTTGAACTAGCTTCATCTCTCTGACTGACCGACACCTTGACAGTTCAAAAGTGCCTGTAATTGGTTTATTTGAAATAAATACTTTGAGTTTGAGTTTGAACATTTAAGTGTGTATGAGTGAGTAACAGTGCGGTGTTGCGACTTTATTGTTCAAATATGGCGATGAGGAGAAAAACAAGTCTGATTTGGAATCATTTCTCTCAAAATGATAATAAGGAGGCGAAATGCAATTATTGCTCGTCCATTATAGCTTTGTCGGGTGGTAATACCGGAAACTTGACACAGCATTTAAAAAGGAAGCATCCTACCATTTCAGTATCGCCAATTGCTCGCGCAAGTTTTTTATCTATAAGTTTTTTCCGCTTACAACACAGAATTGAGCGAATCATTCCTACCCATACATTCCTTATCGTCAGTGTATTTTCTGCATTCACCCGCACCGCAAAACCGCAAACCGCAACCGCTTACTCAAACCGCAATCGCATCAAAAACTGTATAACTATTAATAAATAAGTGTTGGCCGACACAAGTGTGACATTTAAACAAGTGAAAGTGATCACAGAGAAAAAGGAAGAAAACCAGATAGCACGTGGGACTTCTGCTGAGCTAGCTGTCCTTGAATCCACGTGTTTTGACCAGAAGGTTCGCAAGTAAGTCCATCCATTCCTATTTCTCAAAACCTCATATCCCGTGTGCTCAATTCTGTGTGTCGTCCAACAGTTCACCACGCTAAAATCTACATCCCAACATAAAATTAATACCCCGCTATATGGTCCTTCGAGAAACCGCTTAAGACTTATTCACCACCAATAGTACCTACGAGAGCCGGTAGCGACGACGAGTGAAACTTTGCAACCTACTATTGCAAATCCAACTGTTGCATCATCACAAGACAATCAAGGTATTTTATTATCGTTGCCATTGCCATCGTCTTCGAGTGGACAAAATTTAATAACTGATTATATATTCAAAACACTAAACCACTCCCGCCCCAAAAGCAAACGAATTGGATGAGCAGTTAATAAGACTGATTGCCAAAGAATATCAACCTTTTAGTATCGTGGAAGGACCTGAATTTAGAAAGTTTATTTACATGTTAAATCCTAGATATCTCCCTCCGACACGAAAAACTTTGGCTAATGTACTTTTGCCTCAACTCTACGCAAAAGTACATCACGAAGTTGAGCAGCTAACAGATGCAGCATTAGCTGTATGTCTCACTACAGACGCGTGGACATCAATAAACAACGAAAGTTTTATTGCAATAACTGCTCATTATATAGATACCAATGCTAATATGCGTTCCAATTTACTATGTTGCATACAATATGACGAACGACATACGAGCGAAAATTTGTGCGAATTTTTGAAGTTAGAGATGGAGAAATGGAAAATTTCAAACTAAGTAACAGCTATCGTCAGCGATAATGCTAGCAATATTGTTGCAGCCGTTCAGAGTGGTGGTTGGCGACATATTGGTTGTTTCGCGCATTCACTGAACCTAGTAGTGCAGGTTGGCATTTCAGAAATTAAAACAACAGTCACAAAATTGAAACTGACAGTGGAATTTTTTAAGCGCAGCTCGCATGCCCAATTAAAATTACAAGAGATGCAAAAGCAAATGAACCTGCCAGTACTAAAACTTAAACAAGACGTGGTAACTAGATGGAATTCGACTTATGACATGCGAAATCGGGTAGTAGCCAGTAAAGATGCAGTTATTGCAACATTAGCGCTAGTCTGTATCTAGTGTATTCGAAGCTCCAGACGGTTCATGCTCATCAAATTTTTCTTCTATGAACTCCCTGTAAACGGAAAACAAATTAATTTAACAATGTATTTTAGGAGCCCTGGAAGTGTGAAATACTCAGGGTGTCCCACAGCGATGCTTCATCGAGGGGAAGTACCTTAAAATATTGAAAATAGAGCAATTTACAATAAACAACTGCATTCACAGATTCTTTTTAATTCTACGAATTTTAATATTTTGTTAAAATTTTAAATTAATTTTTATTTTTTAAATTAAAATCTGTGAATGCAGTTTAAATTGTTTTTAAAAATAAACTAAAATCATAAATGAGTAATTTTGTAAGCATTTTACACCACTGAATCACGATCGGAGAAAACACAGGTACTTACTTGGTACGATTTTTGTGAACTGTTATCATCCACCACCTTCTTTGCAGTCTTTTTCTTTTTCTCCGTCGTTCATAATTTTGTTTCTTTTTCCAATAAAAATAAGTTAAGCCAAAGGCAGCAACAACACCGAGATCCTCGCTGCTCGCCATTCTGGCACTGACTGACACGACGGCGTGCGTGTGAACAGCTTGAATGTCCGCTGACCCGGGACGGGCTGCACGGCGCGCGTGTGACCGTAGCCTAAGAACCGATTTTTCATTTCTAGCAATAAACTATGTTAGTCTTACCTTAGGTAAGTATTGACTGTGCGCATGGTACTTACCTATTTTTTTTTTGTTAGGTGATTCTGCGACAATTTTTATGATACACTTGTGTAGTTAATAATGCTGTCCTTACATATTTAATTTGCTTTTATTTTATTGCAGAAATAATTCTATATCTCCAATCAATCAATTATTAACCTTTTGACCGCCACAGTCGTGTATAGACGACAAACCAAAATGTGCCCAGCACGCCACGGTCGCGACTGGGTGACAAAATTAAAGGATGAATTCGGCGCTTGGCGCTGAGGGCACGCTTTTTCATTTTTGACGTGGCGGTCAAAAGATTAATAACACTGAGGTTTTATGCTACGGGTAATCACTTATTAGCTGTGGCAGATATGGGTGGGATCAGTGTGGCTACTTGCAGTCGAATAATAAAAAGAGTATCTGCTGCAATTGTAGCTTTACGTTCAGAGTTTGTCAACTTCCCAAATTCAAGTGAGGTGCAAGAAAAAGTGAAAATGGATTTTTATAATATTGCACGATTTCCTAATGTTCTTGGATGCATTGATTGTGGATGTGAAAATTCAATCACCAGGTGAAACTTCAAGACTATACCCTTATATTTTTATCAAATGATTTGCAACATACACAGCATAAAATGTGGTGTTATGTACCTATGATTTTTTTTTAAGGTGGAGATGATGCAGAGCTATTTAGAAATAGGAAGGGATACATGTCCATAAATGTTCAGACAGTAGCATCAGCCAATTTATTAATTAGAGATGTTGTGGCACGTTGGCCAGGTTCAACACACAACACTTCTATTTATCAAAATAGCAATACATTCAGAAGATTTGAAAGAGGAGACTACCCTGGCAGCTATTTGCTGGGTGACAGTGGATACCCATTGAAGGTAAAAACTTAAAAATATGGTAAAAAAATTATAGCTCAAGTGCTAGCTAGTACGAGTATATAATAGGAAGATATCTACAGAATTAAATAATACTATCCATGTATCATAGGTAATCAATTTATTTAAAAAATACAATTTCTCTAGTCAGTCTTTGGCACACCAAATAAATTCTTCAGATTGAAGCTTCCACCTGTAAAGTTAATAGGTAATATTAAGAACTTTAAAAAAAAAGCAGAATTATTTTTTATCTTTTCAGAATCATCTATTGACGACTTACTTAAATCCTACAACAAGAGGCGAGCAAAAATATAATGAGGCTATAGGTATTAGATTAGAATTAAAAAACGCTGTCAACGTCATCATTGCGTGTTGTGTCTTACACAATATTTGCATTTTAAGAAATGAACATGAACCAGTGAATGAAAATATTGTTCCAAATATATATGAACTCATTTCAAATGGGCAAATAGCAAGTGTTACCAACATTACATCCCAGAACACATTTATGGATTTCGACGATTACAAATTACAAATTATTTTGATAGCTTGTTACATGCAATAAATTAATGTGATAATGTTAAATAAGTGTTTTCTTAAATTATTACATACCCTTTATTTGATTTAAAACTTTTATTTTTATTTCTAGGTCTTTTCTCACCGATTCCAATTGTAGTCTGTAAAGGCTTCTTTTAAATTCTAGCTCTTCTTCCAACAATTTGTTTTTTAATTCTTCAACTTTAAGTTTTTTATTATTTATTCCTTCAAATCCTGTACACAGGGTAGACACTACTTCTTTTTGTGGATGGTTTTGTTCTTTCAGTATAGGCCTACGCCTTTTCCAAAGCGGAGATGCTGTTGCCTTTGAACATGAAGGTGAGTTCATTATTGATTCATCTTCCTTCACTTCATTTAATGGCATGTCCTGAAAACATATTTAAGTGTAAGTAATAGAGCTAAAGCTGGGTATCCATTTGAGGCAGCCTCGGGCCGAGCGGCTGCCTCGACCCGAGGCAGATCTAGTGGAGACCGTGCCGCGAGTCGAGGCTTGCCGCGACTTGAACCAAACGAGGCGGCCGCGCAGCGAGCCAAATCGTGTCGGTAAATGGCCATGCTCAAAGACGCCTCAGTGTGAGGCGTGCGTTCAGTGGAGACGGACGTACGTGTGCTCGGCACGCGGCAAAATGGATAATGAGAAGTGTATCGAATTAATTAAGTTATATGAAAACCACCGACATTTGTGTGATCCAACTTCACCGCATTCTTTATAATAAACAATTGAAAGAAGATTCTTGGAAAATAATAAGCAAGGAAATGAAACTACCCATTTCGGAAGTAAAAAAAAAATTACTTCGCTTTGTGGATCTTTTCGGAGGGAAAAATCTAGGCATAAAAAAAGTCTCGTCACGGGATCAGATAAAAATTCATTGGTTTTTGAAAATTTGTTGTATATTTCTTGTCATTTATTTTATACTCATTTTACTCACGTGTGTAGTGTACCTCTAAAAATGAAATATTTTTTTTATTCTAGGTCGTAATGAGGTGTATACAGGGTGTCCAAGAACCTGGCGTCCAACTGGATTCCCACGATGCCCCAAGTTCTAACAGTACTCAGAAAAATATTTTAAAAAATCCACCCCATGTACTTACAGAATTATACTGATTTCAAAAAAAAAGGGGGAAATGAGCACCCTGTGACATACTTTTGAATGCTGTGACTGCTAATGCTGATAATTTCGATATTTCTTGGAGGTTTTGTAATCTAGGGTATTGCTGTGTCTAAATAGAATGTAAAAATAAAGTACTTATTGTACCATTTTAAAATAAAATATTATTTTAACTAAAGGTGATATGGAAAACTATTGAATTTCGCAACTTTGACCGACTGTAGTGTAAAAAAAATGTACCAAAATAGTATGGCAAGTGACGTCAAATTTTGACGCGTTTATTCCTCTTTTTAAAAAGGTATAATACTTACACATTAATTTGAAAAAAAAAATTTTGATAATATTTTTACTCAACAACCCAATTTTTACGATGTCTTACAGAATTCTTAGAAAGAAAAATTTACGACGAATTGAATCTAACCTCTAAAGAATTACTATTGTATGCTCATAAAAATAACAACAGGCCTCTCAAAAAACAGGTTAGACCGTAAGGGACGGTATGTGCATGCATCTCACCATAGTGATTCGTTATTACAACAGGAGGGAGCAAGACAGAAACTATCTTTGCGATTTGCTGGTTCTTCTTTATGGTACCCCATTATTCAGGTAAGAGTGAGGGAGAAAAAGGTTAGAGGTGCGAGTGGGATAGATAGTGACGCTATCTGGGATCGTGCTATTTAGGATAACAGTACGGTCAGTACGCGTCACTGCCTCCTGCCGTTACTACGCACCTCTCTCTTATTGTTACCATTGATCACGTACTACGATTTAAAGCTTTGTTTATTGGACTCGATTACTCTTTGTGCTCTGGACTTTGAAACGAACTCTTTACGACGACCTTTGCCTGTGTTTGGACAGTTTGTGTTTTGTGTGTGCTACCATGGCGACCTACACTCCGCAAGAATACGCAAATATGCACTACATTTATGGAGAATGTAGAGGTAATGGACGAGCTGCAGCGAGACTTTACAGAGAAAGGTATCCGAGGGCTACGCGATATCCCGACCATCGAGTTTTCATTAATGTGCACAGATCACTATGTGACGGGCGGTTCCCCAATCAAGTAGCTGGTGAAGGACGACCCGTAAATGACTTCATACGCGATGAAGTTTTAGAGGCGGTGTCGGCAAATCCAAGCATCTCTGTGCGAGGAATAGAAGCTGATACGGGGATACCGAAGAGCACAGCACACAGTATACTCCAAAAAGAAGAATATCATCCGTACCACGTACAGCGAGTGCAAAGTCTTTTACCTCGAGACTATCCGAGCCGAGTCGCGTTTTGTGAAACAATCCTGCAAAAACATCGAGAAGACGAAAACTTTATCGACAAAATTTTGTGGTCAGATGAATCAACATTTAAGAAGGATGGCTACATGAACCTACACAACTTGCACGAGTGGCATGTGGAAAATCCGCACTTGATGCGAGAAGATAGATCCCAGTACCGGTTCAAAGTGAACATGTGGACCGGTATTCTCTGTGGGAATATTATTGGTCCATTTGAGATGCCCGAGAATTTGACTGGCGAATCATATTTAAATTTTCTTCAAAATGATTTGCCAAACTTACTAGAAGAGACCCCACCAGATATGTGGTTCCAACACGACGGCTGTCCAGCACATTTTCGCGTATCCGTTAGAGAGTTTTTGGACGAGCAATACCCGAACAGGTGGATTGGGCGATCAGGAACAATCCCGTGGCCAGCCCGCTCACCTGACTTAAATCCGCTGGATTTTTTTTTCTGGGGAACTATGAAGGAGCTCGTTTATGCGAAGCCCATTAATGACATCGCTGACCTTCGTGAGAAGATAACACAAGCAGTGCAGGTGATACGTCAAAAAAGTTACTCGCGAAACATAAAGCGGTCCTTTTTAAGGAGAGTGAGAGCTTGTATTGCCGCGGGTGGTCAACATTTTGAACATTTATTGTAATAAAATATCTTTAAACTAACATTCTTTGCTTTTATTCTACTGGGAACCCATCTACCTGTGTGTATTTCCTTCTTGCTCACTCTTGGAACCGAAGTAAATAATAGTAGTAACATAACAGTTTCTAAGATAAGAAAGGGTCCGACAGTTACCGTTAGTAGGTAGGCACTTCGTAAAAATTGGGTTGTTGAGTAAAAATATTATCAAAATTTTTTTTTTCAAATTAATGTGTAAGTATTATACCTTTTTAAAAAGAGGAATAAACGCGTCAAAATTTGACGTCACTTGCCATACTATTTTGGTACATTTTTTTTACACTACAGTCGGTCAAAGTTGCGAAATTCAATAGTTTTCCATATCACCTTTAGTTAAAATAATATTTTATTTTAAAATGGTACAATAAGTACTTTATTTTTACATTCTATTTAGACACAGCAATACCCTAGATTACAAAACCTCCAAGAAATATCGAAATTATCAGCATTAGCAGTCACAGCATTCAAAAGTATGTCACAGGGTGCTCATTTCCCCCTTTTTTTTTGAAATCAGTATAATTCTGTAAGTACATGGGGTGGATTTTTTAAAATATTTTTCTGAGTACTGTTAGAACTTGGGGCATCGTGGGAATCCAGTTGGACGCCAGGTTCTTGGACACCCTGTATATCGAAATGGTTCGCTTATGAGCACTTTTACTTCTTGGCTGACAAGTTCTCTCCTCGTGAGACTCAAAACTCAATGTCTATCGACACATCGTCGCCTTCTGCAGCAAGAGACACAACAAATTCAGAACCATCGCCTTCTGTAAGTATCTGGTGTCAGTAAGCTTTGGGCTAAAGGCGGAAACATATTTACGTGTCGTGGCGTGTCGTGGTGCTTACTGTCGTGACGGTGAGTGTGCACACTTATGTCATGTCGTGGCGTTATTTCTTTCATTTCTGAACAGAACCTCGCAGTGTTTAAACGTACATAATGTTTTCTTCTGACTCGGATAGTGATTAGTGCTAATTATATTTTATATTTAATATCTATGTTGCCATGTTATTTGTCCATTTGTAACGAAGTGTGTAGCCAAGTGTGACCGAATTGCTTTTGCGTCATTTGCAGACCTTCGAGGAATTGCACGTAAAGGCACCAAAGAAGTCGAATCTGGTTCATTCCTCCACGACCCTTGTACGAAATTTCCATCGATTTCAGAGTCAAAACTTCCTGGTGGTGTATAAATATTTGCCCTTGTTTTTCGTAAAAAGTTATGCAAATAAACAGTAGCCAGTACCACTTTCGTAGCAATTTCTGGTTCCAATAACATTGGTTTTCTTAACACTCTAAATACAGAACTCATGATGCCAAAAGCATTTTCTACTACCCTTCGTGCTATAGATAGACGGTAATTGAATATTCTTTCCGAAGAACCATTGTCTGGGGTTCCTTCAAACGGTTTCATAGTATAATTGTTTAAAGCAAATGCCTTGTCAGCTAATATAAGATAGGGCACTTTAATCAAATATGGTGTCTGTAATATACAGGGTGCTGGTAACTTTAATTCATTATTTTCCAATGATTTGTACAATGCACTGTTTTTAAAGACTCCACCATCGGATATGCGTCCTTGACATCCAACATCTCCGTGACTATTAATTGGTGATTGAAGAATAATATGTTTGCCATCGAGGGCCCCCACACAATGAGGAAAATGCCACTGGTTTTCAAAATCTTGTGCTACTTTTAACCATTCTTCTTCTGATGATGGTATCTGAAAATTATGTCACATATTTTACTACACTCAGCGGCACGGAATCTTGGCCAAGCGCTTATCTCGCAAATACTCGCCATAACAAAAACTTGAAGTGTTTCTATTGATTGTTTCTTATGAGGGTAGGTCTAAAAAATGTTTACTCATAGTTCAAGAGGGTAATTCATTATGTTTGAGTGCACTATGGTGCAACTTCAAATTTTTAGTTAAATCGTGTCTCTTGAGCGACTAAGTCGCAAGTTTAAATTTGTATGTTGTAAAAGCTTTCGGTACCTTATTGAACTATTGTGATTTTGGGCTGTTTATTGATAAACTAAAGGTGCTTTAACACTAATAAAAATGCCATTAACACCTGCACAGGTTGCGCAGGCTGTAGCATTAATCGACCAAGGGTTGACACAGCGTGAAGTTGCTGTGGTGCTTAATGTACCACGTTCCTCAATGCAGTATGCCCTTAAAAGATACCAGGAGACTGGCCACTATTCCCGTAGACCAGGCAGTGGAGGCGTCAGATGCACATCGGCCCGGGACGACCGTTTTATTGTCCTGGAAATTTTAAGAAACCGCTACCTGACCGCTGTTGAGATACGCCAGCGGCTCCAAATTGCAAGAGGCGTGAATCTTAGTGAGCGTACAGTGAGAAGGCGAATGGAGGAAGTGAATTTAAAAGCTCGTAGACCAGCACGCGGTCCAGAACTCCTCAGACATCACCGAGTAGCTCGACTTCAATTCGCACGTGAGCACGCCAGCTGGACCCACGAGCAATGGGCTCGAGTGCTGTTCACAGATGAGTGTCGAATAGCTTTACGTGCTCCAGACGGTCGAGAACGAGTGTGGAGAAGAAGAGGAGAGAGATTTCTACCGATTACCACAACACAAACTGTGAGTTTCCATGGAGGCTCTATAATGGTTTGGGGAGGAATAAGTTCCGATGGTCGCACGGAGTTGGTTATCGTCGATAACCGGCTAACTGCAACCCGATACATCGAGGAGGTCCTCCAGGAACATGTTTTGGTCTATTCGGGATACATTGGATACGACCAATTCCTCCTAATGCACGATAATGCACGCCCACACGTTGCACATTGTGTTGAAGAATATCTACAAGCAGTTGGTATTCAAAAATTGCAGTGGCCAGCACGTAGTCCAGACCTAAACCCGATTGAGCATATCTGGGACATGCTCAAAAGAAAGATAAAGTCCACCTCCGACCCGCCAGAAACTCTTAACCAACTTCGAAATGCAGCACTTACTGCTTGGGAGAACATACCGCAAGTTGATGTCAGAAACATTATTCAAAGCATGCCAGATCGAATGCAGGCCGTTATTAGGGCTAGAGGAGGAAACACCCGATACTAAAACGTAGAGACAATAGACCAATTTAGGTATATTTTTATTTTATAGAGTTTAAAAATTGATAGTGTAAAATTCCTTATTTCTGCAAAAGTGCTCAATTTAATAAAACTAAGTTATTGGTATAGTGACGTTTTCAATTTCAAGTTCTAAAAGCATAAGAAACACTTACTGAGTGCATCTACCCTTATTTCGGTGTCAAAAATATAAATAAATGCGAAATATCGTGAAATTTTCATGTGGCCAAGTTTCCGTGCCGGTGAGTGTATTAGGCTATCGTACTGCGTGAACATTATTTGATGATTTTATTTATTTTAATTTTCAGAATGAAGAATTATTCGAAGAAAATGAATCGATGCGTGAAACTTCTTCTTCCGAGCGACCATCTTTGCCCCGCGATGATCAACAACAGACGCAGCCCGAAACAAAGATTCAAGATCAAATAAAAGAAAAATGACTGATGCTTGTGAAGATAATATAGATCTAGATAAAGCTATGGAAGTGTTAAATTATACAGATGATAGTTATGATACGTTTGGTAAACATATTACTGCAGAACTTAGGAAATATGATCCAATAACTTTAGCACACGTTAAAAAAGCTATGATGGATATCTTATTTCAAGCTGATACCGGGATGTTACCAGGTACACGACAACAAGGTTACCACACGCAACAATACGGCCAAACTTCTGCGAACGTACAAAATTCCCAACAATATGGGCAAACTTCTGTGAACGTACAAAATTCCCAACAATATGGGCAAACTTCTGTGAACTCACAAGATTCTACTGGAAATACTGAACAATTTACTACTCTGTCATTATTGTAACTTTGTACTTTACTAAAATTTTGATTAATAAAGCATTTTTAACATACCTGAACACATTCTTTGAGCGTTTGTTTCGCGAACAATTTTTGAAATGGATTGCTTTGACACTCTAAAAAGGTATTGCAAACTAACAAACGAATCACCACTTGCTAAAAACCTCAGGGTAATGGCCAGTCGTTCTTTTGTTGTGATTGCTTTGCGAAACGATGTATCTTTTTTTCCAATTATTGGTTCAAGCTTGATACATAGATCTTAAAAGGTTTCAGAGTTCATTTTGGTAAAATTTTTAATAGTTTCTTCTACGCCTTCAAAGGTCATAATATCTGACCACAATTGTTTTGCATGAACATTTCGATGACGATATATTTCCTTAATCCACCATCGATGTTTCCGTTTCTTATGTTGCTTCCTTTTGTAGTGACTAATCACTACTAATGCTGCAGCGACTTTACGTGCGTCAACCATGGTGGTTAACGAGGAATTGAGAAAATCGTGGCTCGGGTTGAGGCTTGCCGCTCGATACGATATTATGTGTGCTCAAGTGGAGACGCATGTACTTTCCGCAGCCCGCGGCACGCTCAGGATGAGGCAGCTCGCCACGAGGCTGCGCAAATGGATACCCAGCTTTACTGTGACTTTGTCAGTATACAAATAATTACCATAAGAAGCATAGCCAGATTCTACAATGTTACAAAAAGATAGAGAAGTCCTTTCACAATTTTTTATCTTAGTACAGTACAAAAATGCCTAGGGCAATATGAATCTGCCAGTACTTACCGTAACCAGTTCAGCATCTAAAATGATAGGGTGGGATCTGGTGGGTTCTGAATTTATGGCATCAATCTGTGATGTTGGTATGGTGATGACTGAATCAGAGTCTAAAATATCAGCAATAATACTGCAACCTCGGCCCATCAAATCGCAGACTTGTTCCAGTATTGGGTCGGTTTTAACTGTTGATGGTCCTCCACCTGTTCCGATAGTACAACTCCTGTTCCTTGAGCATGAACGAAATAATATTTATAATTACTATTAAAACATTATTTATCATAAACTGTATCTATTTGTGTAAATACTTTATAGAAATTGATAAAAAACTATAGTTTTTAAAAGCATCGATAAGTTCAAAGAACAGTTAGTCAATAACATCGAAAAAAAAACGTCACATAGTTATGTGTCCCCTAGTTAGGTGACAGAAGTGATGGTGAAACGAAATTTTATATAGGGGCTGGTTTAGGGAAGCTTTTAAGTAAAGGGTCCCATACTTATGTGGTAGTATAGGGGGTCTTGGTGAAAACGGGCATAAATCTATTTAGGGACTGTTGTGGTGGGCAAAACCGTAACTGGAATGTTATGTTTTTTGTGATGTTTATGGTAAATGCTTTACCGAACATTCGCGAAATATGTGTTCATTACCTCGTTACGGGCCCCACATATTTGCCGAATGATGGTGACTTCTCATTAGAGATAGCCAAAAAAAAGAGCCCAAAAAAAAGAAAGCCATGTCTATGTCTATACACCTAATGAATGGCATGAATTGATAAAAAACTGTTGACTGATTTCGATAGTGAGGAAAGCTATGTTTGTAAAAAATCAATCTGTGATGCATTATAATGATGATTATCGTGTAACATGATGCGTAACACTAGCACGTGTAACATTACGCGTAACATGATCACGTGTAACATCATGCGTAATACTAGCACGTGTAACATCATGCGTAACACTAGCACGTGTAACATAACGCGCGCTAACGCAACGCGCATAACGTGTAACACGAGCGCGTGTAACATGAGGCGTAACGAAGACACTGGCAATGGCATATCTAAAGCAAACACGATGATTGTCGATTATTCAGAAACCTCAGGACACGAAATAGGCGAAGAGCATGCTGAACTTCAGCATCAGGTGGTTGAAGAATTACCTTTAGAATCCTGTTTAATCTATTCATCGATAAACGATTCAGTACCAGAAACTGCACAAACGGTTGAGGTTATTTCCGAGTTTCAAAGAGAAAAGCAGTCAATAACGCCAATAAATTTAATACCTATTCCATCCACCAGTCGTCAAAGTGCAGTGCAGTGCAGTGCGTCAGAGCTGATTGGAGGAAAATGGGTACTAGTGGATGATATGCCAATCGAAGTCCCTACAAAGACACAAAATATAAAAGATTTTTTAAAGTTACCGAAGACTCCAATTAAAACACAAAGAGCTGGTACAGAACATCGCCCTTTTGTTTTGACTAGTAAAGATTGGGAAGCTGTAGAACTAGAAAAACAACAAAAAATGATGAAAGAGATACTAGAAAAGGAGAACAAACGAATAGAAAGACTAGAGAAAGCCAAAGAGAAACAATTACTCAAGGAAAAAAAACAAGCTGAAACTATAAATAAAAAGAACAAAGCCAAAAATTTTAAGTTAATTAAGAAAAGTAAACCAAACTCTGATAGTATCAAACCAAAAATTGTAATCCATTCAAACGTCTTGATTAAACCTGCAAAATTAAATAAAATCTCAAGTGATATTGAAGAAGAAAGAGGATATACAAGAGAATTAAAAATAGAACCTAAGACCGAAGTTAAACCTGCAAATATTACTATCCTAAAGGAAATAAAAAACAGACCAATTTTAGATGCAGTTGAAGCTGAAAATGAAAGAAGCTTAAAAGAATCGGAACAAGTTATGGTTTTTTTTGAATACCCATGTGTTTCCTTATAATTTACATTTATATACCTTAGATCTGGTAAACATTACATATCGCACCCCTAGATAAAAACCCCACTAACTCAAAAAGTACGAGTATTGAGTTAGTGGCCTTATCGAATTCCTGACTCGAAGACCTATGCATCAATATAACTCGCGTAACGATACCTTTAACCATTGTTAAAAGATGGCGCTAAACGCTGCTTTACTTAAATGACCTTGCCCCGACAGGCGCGAGTACTAGTCCGCCATTTTTAGTTGTCTTCGGATTGGCGTAAGTGACACACGTTTGAATAGTGGCAGATTTTGAGTTGCTGGAGTTTACACGAAATTTATTGAGTAAGTTTCTTATTTATTTTGAGTTGATTGAGTTTTGCTGAAATTTCATTGTAAAAAGTAATAGTTAATTTTGATTTACGGGGGTTTTGATGATTTTATGTTGCAATATTTTTTTAAATATTTCGAGTTCCTCAGGTTTACATGAAAGTAAAAGTAAATTTCGATTTACCGTAGTTTTGTTGAATCTAACTTTAACTTTGTTTATTTTTGCCTGTTCAATGAAATTTGTAATTTTTAAAGAGAAAATAGGTTGTTTATGAAAGGTTCAATTTTTTTATTTTATTTGTTATACATTAACTAAACACAGTACGTGCTTTTGAGGGTTTTTTGAGTTGGTTGACTTTACTTGATTCATTATTGAATTTGAATATTATTTATTTTTAGGATGATGACGGGGCGAGGAAAACTCATGGTACAAATGATTAACGAAGAAAAAGAGGATCCTGAGCAACCAGCAGCAACAGATGATTCAAGACCTATTACATCTCCTGGTATAGTAACGCTCAATAGTATGTTAATACTATTGAGCGTTACTATACCAGGGCCTGAGTTGCCAGCTGAAGGAAGGTTAGCTCCATCACCGAGCATTTTAGAATCTTCTTTGAGTCTTAATGAGCCTACAAACGCTGAGGAACGACGACGAGCTCCTAAACGTCAGTATGCTACCTCGCCAGTTCATAGCGGCGATGAAAGCGATTTCGACGATTCCGATGCAGATCCGCACTATCAAGACCCTATTCCCAAAAGAAAAATAATTTTCTCTCCCTTGCGTAACTCGCCTATTTCACAAATGCCACGAACTCGCTCCATTTCGTCTTCGTCTAGCAGTTCGAGTTCATCAGGCTCGAGTAGTAGCTCGAGCAGTAGCTCTAGCAGCAGCAGTAGTAACTCAACGAATGAACATGACGATACTGGCCCTAATTGCGAGATTCAACGCAACGAAAATAACAATGCCGATAATAACTACGAGGATCACAATCTCGGTCAAAATATTAATCCAAGTGATGAGACTCTAGGGCACGCCACGATAGTGGCGGTAAGGCCCCTCTTTGAGGAGTGGCTAGAGAGGCGTCACGGCGCCCTCACCTTCCGCCTGACGCAGGTCCTCACCGGACATGGATGTTTCGGGAGGTTCCTGCACATCATCAGGCGGGAGGAAACGCCCGGGTGTCACCACTGCGAGGATCGCCCAGAGGACACGGTAGAGCACACGGTGCAAACCTGCCCCGCTTGGGCGGAGCACCGCCGTGTCCTCGTAGAGGCGATCGGCGGCGGCGACCTCTCGCGCCCGGCCCTGGTGCAAGCCATGGTCCGGGGCGAGAGGGAGTGGGAGGCAGTCACCTCCTTCTGCGAAAAAGTTATGCTCGCGTAGGAGGTGGCGGGATGGGAGAGAGAAAGGTCCTCCCGTCCCAGCCGCCGCGGGAGACGCTCGGGCGTCGGGAGCCACGTGACGACTCCCGGCCACCGTAGGCGCGGGCCTGCGGACGGTGAGTAATGGGTGACTCACCGTCCGATCAGCACCAGACCCGTGCCGTACGGCGCGTATATGTTCCACGCGCGCCTCAAAGAGATGTCAGCATATGAAGGGGCCCCTCAGGGCCAAGCCTGCCGGGTAAGCGGGATTGTCCGAAAGGGTTACCGCTACCCCGGAACATAAAGGGCTACGGAAGGAACATGGATGGGTTTTAGTCAGTAAGAGTCTGACACTCCCTTCCGCTCCACCCAGAGCGGGAGCAGTCATTGGATGATTTCCCAGCCTTAAAAAAAAAAAAAAAAAAAAAAAAGTGATGAGACTCTAGCGCAAGAAGGGCCAAAACAATGTAAAAAGAAACTAAGGCAACCGGAGACATGGAAGGTCAATATAAACAAAACCCTCAAAAATTCAGGCAAATCTTACAAGTCGAGGGGTAAACTAAAAAAAGAAATTCCTGCTCGCAAAATTCGACCACCTTGCGGAGAAAAGTGTCGTTTGAAATGTAGTACCAAGATCACCTTAACAACTCGTCAAAAATGGTTTGAAGCATTTTGGAAACTCGGTGACCTTCAGCGACAGAGGGAGTACATTGTACGACATACCCATGAAATAAAGCCCAAATACCGATACTCAAGTACGGAAAACTTCCGGGCTCTAAATACGGCCTTCTATTTTGAAGAAAATAACTCGCGCATTCGTGTTTGCAAGACCTTTTTTAAGGCCACGCTTGATTTAGGTGATCAAGTAATTAAAACAGCGTTAACCAAAAAGACGGAAGCTGGGTTTATAGAGGGAGAGTACAGAGGAAAACATAAAAATCATCCTACGATAGATCCTGTAGTTAAAGAAAGCGTTGTTCAATTTATCAACTCAATTCCACGGGTTGAATCGCACTATCTTCGAGCTCAGACTACTCGGGAATACATTCAAAGCGAAAGGTCATTAGCAGATATTTACCGGGACTATAAAAGCTTACGCCAAGCTAATGACTTGCCATTTGCTTCCGAATCAACATTTCAACGCATATTCAACTATCAATTCAACATTGGCTTTTTTAGCCCAAAAAAAGACTTGTGCGATTTGTGTGAGAGCTACAAAAATGCGGATGATGAAAAAAAATTGACATTGCAGCAAGCCTACGAACAGCATCTATTTGAGAAAGACCTAGCGCGAAGTGAGAAAGAAAGGGACAAGAAAGAATCAGATGCTATAGTAGTCGTTTATGATCTCCAGGCAGTAATGCCTATTCCTAAAGGGCAAGTGTCTCTTTTCTTTTACAAGTCCAGAATAAATTGTTTTAATTTTACCATAAGTGATTTGTATGCAAAGAATGTGGACTGTTTTTTCTGGGATGAAACTGAAGGAAAGCGTGGTTCAGTAGAAATCGGAAGCTGTGTTTTAGCTTTCATCGAAATGCTGCTCAATAATCATCCCACTGGAGACATAGATCTAATATTTTACTCAGACAACTGTTGCGGGCAACAAAAAAACAAGTACTTATTGTCTGCTTATGCCTATGCTGTGTTCAATATGAGAGTGAAGTCTATCACTCATAAGTTTTTAATTAGAGGCCATTCGCAAAACGAAGGGGATAACGTCCATAGTGTCATTGAGAAGCAGGTAAAAAGGCACATAAAATCAGGCCCTATTTATACACCACAACAATATACAACATTGATCAGGTCTGCCAAAAAATCTGGACCAGCATACAAAGTGCATGAAATGACACATGACCGCTTTTATGACTTAAAAGTGTTGCAAGAAGCTTGGGGTACAAATTTTAATACCGATGAAAGTAACAACCAAGTTAAGTGGCATGATATAAAACTCCTCAAAGTAGAAAAAGAAAGTCCAATGGCCTTTTTCTATAAAACTTCCTTTGCAGAGACTGAATTTAAAAAATGCTGGGTGAACAAGAGAAAGACTAGACGCACAGTAGAGTCAACACCTGGTAATACAATAAATTTGAGTTTGAGTAGAGCATACACAGAAAAAATTCGTTTGTCTGAAGCAAAAAAGAAAGATATTAAAGAACTTGTAGACAAAGATGTGATTCCGAAGCCTTACTATGATAGTTTTTACAAAAATGTTTTGTAATGACGTTGCCATTACAATTTTTATAGTAGAAGTAGGTAGACTAGTTTAAGAATTCTGTGCCATTAACAAATTTAATTGATTAGAGAGTACGGATTAAGAATAATAGACCAATAAATAAACTGTGATTTGCAATTTTAAGACTGTGGTAGGTACTATTACTTAAGTAAGTAAAACTAAGATGAAAATAGAGACTGCCTGAGAATTTTATAAAGACTGGTTGATTTTATAGTTTTTGGCTTTTATTAATGTTTGTTCAGAGGCTGTACTTATTTTAAGATTGTTCTGATAGTGCGTAAAGAGATAAGAATACTCAAATTTATATTTTTTTATGGGAGATAAGAGTTTTTTTTAAAGGTATTATTGCTGTGATTATTTAAAAACGCATAATTATTCATTATTGTACGTGTACGATCTCAATTTCATGAAAATGTCTAGTATTTAAGTAATAACTGTTATAAAAAGGACTTACCTAATATTTTATAACACTAATTATTGTATTTAGTTTTCTTTGTTATTCATTTAGTACTTAAATAAATAACTTTGAGTTTATTTTTATTATATATTTAGTACTTAAATAAATAAATAAATAACTGAGGACACATTTTATTTATTTCAACTATTTTAGATCTATAAAAACTAAAGCTTGCGTTCCTAAGATTAGCACGTTGCAATCACCCGTTCATAGCATAAGTAACTCAAAACCCCCGACAAAAAGTTATCTTATTTTTGGGGTGAAAAGTAACGTAACTCAATTTTATTTCAGATAAAGTAAAGTAACTTGTCTTAGTACACAAAAAATTTGCTTACTCCCGCTGCAAAACTAGAGTAACTCAAAAATCCCGTTATTTTCCACGTTTTTAACTAATAAAATACAAATAAGCTAATTAACCCTTCGTAGCGCCTTGTAACATTTCTGTAACAGACCGATTATCTGCCTACTAAAATTCAAGTATTCTTTGAAGTCTATTTTGCGTCAATGTAACATGTCTGTATCAAACTGATGTATCGACTTAGTTTATCACAAAAAATGTAGATGGCGTTAGTGCCAGGTTTCGGCCACTTGTCGTTGAGTGATCGGGTGTAATTACTTACGCGATTTAAAAAATCGGTAAAAAATTGAAAAACGTGTTGAATATTGTGTGTTTTTGGAAAATTTATGAGGTAAGTACGTGAATATTGTGGTGTAGTGTTAGCTCTTAATAATTCAATGCCTTCGATGAGTTTGACTTTCTGTCGTGTTTGTACCAGTTATGTAACATTGCCTAACGAGGGTACTTTTTTCTTTATGAAGAAGCTGATGACCTTGATTCATTTTTTTTTCCTTTTTAGAATGTCTAATCGACCTCTTCGGGATGGTGACATAGCCAATATAATGAATACATACGAAGACAGTGAAGATGGCATGGAAAATGACGATGACAGTGTTGCAGATCCAGATTATCAAGTTCAGAATGAGATGGAGCTAGAGGAGTTTTCTAACGATGAAAATGAAGATGATGAAGTGAATCTTGAGGAGATTATTCAAGATTTGGAAGATAGTGAACCTGAACCGTCTCCATCTACTTCTGCTGCGCCAACTGGATCGCAACCAGTGAGACGTCCTGGACCTAGAAAACCACAAAAACTCAACCTGCGGTGGAAGAAGAAAAGTCTGGTTTTGAATGAGCAACAGTTGCGTTTTCTAGGAAACGAAAATTTGCCAGCTGATATCTTAGACCTTGACACACCGATTCAGGTTTTTTTATATTTGTTTCCCAAAGATTTGTTTGAATTCATTGCAACACAAACTAACTTATATATTGTGCAAAAGGATCCCAACAATAATTTTCGAGTTAATGGTACAGACATTCAGCAATTTATTGGCATAGTGTATATCATGTCATTGATTCAGCTTCCTCGAGTAACCAGTCATTGGAATGCTACTATTGGTACTCCTCTAATTCAATCGATGATGTCCGTAAAGAGGTTTGAAAAGATTCGTCAATTTATACATTTCAATGACAATTCCAAAAACTTGCCCCGCGATCATCCAGAATTTGACAGACTATTCAGACTTAGACCTCTTGTTCAGAACTTGAACCAAAACTTTGCCAAAGTTCCATTAGAACAATATCTTTGCGTCGATGAGCAAATATGCTCCACCAAAGCCAAAAACACCTTGAAAAGGTATAATCCAAATAAACCACATAAATGGGGATATAAGATATACGTTCTCAGTGGAGTCTCTGGATTTGCGTACAAAATCGAACCTGACTGGCAAAGAAAATGTGCTACTGCCCGATGAACCTGATCTAGGCGCATCCTCAAATGTTGTCATGCGTCTATCACGAGAAATACCTCACAACCAAAATTACAGATTGTATTTTGACAATTACTTTACATCCTTGCCACTAATAGAATACTTATCAAAAAATGGTATACTAAGTCTTGGTACTGTTCGTCGAAACAGGATCCCAGATTGCAAGCTACCCACAGACAAAGTCATGTCCAAGAAAGACAGAGGCTATTCTGTTGAGTATGTTGCTGATGTCAACGGTGTGGATATAGCTACTGTAGCCTGGAAAGATAATAAGACAGTTACTTTGGCATCAAGTTTTGTAGGAGAAACGCCTAAAGCCCAGGTGAGATGGTATGACAAGAAGAACAAGCAGTACGTATCAATTGATCGTCCAAATATTGTTGGAGAATACAATCGTCATATGGGTGGCGTTCTAATCGATAGCATCATGGGACGCTACAAAATACAGCTTCGCAGCAAAAGGTGGCAGGTTCGGATGTTTTACCATTTACTGGATTTGAGCATGGCAAACGCATGGCTTCTTTATAAAAGAATTCGCAACACAAAGGGTTTGCAGGATAAAACCTTGAATTCTGCTGATTTTCGTCTTGAAGTTGCAACAACTTTATGTAAGCTTGGTGTACCATCGACTATAAATAGCCGTCGATCCATCGAAAACGAAATTCAAGCTAAACGACACAAAGGTCCAGCACAACATGTTCCTCCAATGGCAATCAGGCAAGATCAAACAGGACACTGGCCCGTTTGGACAGAAAAGAGAACACGCTGCAAATTTCCAAACTGCTCTGGTGTCTCACAAACAATGTGCGAGAAATGTGGCGTAGCTCTATGCTACAATAAACAAAACAATTGTTTCAGACAATTTCACTTAAGTTAAGTTACACTTTTGATGCAGTGTGACATTTCTGTAACACTCCCTTTAACCCTGTTTTTTTCGAATAAATTAAAAAATATATTTTTTTCCAGAAACACGTGTATTTTTATTTTATTTGATTAACATGTTTCGGTACTTATTTTAAAATTTTAACATCTTTGCTATGAAGGGTTAAACAGCTTCAGAAAACGTTACCTTTACGAATCTCTCATTAGATCTTTGATATCTTTCTTATATACCCTAAAAACAGTTTTTCGTCATTTCTGAAAAATGAGGTTTTTTGAGTTGCCGGAGTCTTCATCTAGGGGTGCGATATATAAAAATATTATTATAACATAGAAGTCACTACATATATGTTGAAGATCAGCTTAGAATGCCAATCATTGTACTGTTTACCCTAGACCACTTTAGTTCCAGGTTCGCCAGTTGTGGTTGTTATATAGCAAAAATTGTCGGTACATTGAAACTAGAACCTACAACTAGAAAACTAGAAAAGAAGGAATAATATTTACAAAACAAAAAAAATTTAGTCATTTAATGTTGCATATTCTGTTAGTTTTCGTGCATATTTCAAGCATTTTTCTTGCATATTTGCATGCATATTTCAAGCTTTTTATGTTGCATATAATCCGGTCTTTACATATAACAATAATAATTAACAAAACAAAACAAACAATTTTTTGTGTGAAGAGTGAATATGGAGTTATTTTTCTGGTGCCTATTTTTCTCTATAGGTACCAACTGCTTTAGAATGGGCAACTAGCTTCAAGTTTCTGACTGACAGACCCGACGACATTTCAAAAGCGCCAGTAATTGGTTTATTTGAAATAAAATGCTTTGAGTTCAGTTACGTTCAACTGATGCCTGATTTACCACAGTTTGCACAGTTGAAGGAGGTGTTACAACAACAAAACTTTTATTGTGTCTTGTTTAGTGTCCTCTAAAGGATTACCTTACATTTTTTATAATAATGATTTACTCTGTCCAACACTGGTTCACTGTGAACTTCATCTTAGGACAGTATGTATTGTAATAACACTAATGCCAACAGTAGCCATCTCATGAACTTATTTTATCACCAGGATTGTCCCAAGGGGTAACCCCAAGGGGTTTGAAACTGCGGTCCGTACCTCCAACCGGGTGGGCCCATTTGAAGAATTCCCATTCTTAAATAAAAAGCCATCATTGAGATATGGGTCCACACTTGCTATACTTCTTCTTCTTTCTGGGTGAAACTGGCAAAATAACAGGATTATTCCACAGGTGCAGATATTGTGAAAAATAAGCCCAATAATTTAAAAAACAATGTGTACGACAGCGACAGCCAGAATTTCGACGATATTATCATGATCTTTGAATTAAGACGGATGCAAACGAACCCCTAAGACGACCCACTGACCCTATCACCTAGCAAGTCAATAGACACAAATTCAACAGAAACAACCCTAGGATATGACCCTATGACCAACACAATATCTACAGCGAAAAGACGATCATCTCACCGACTAGGAAAACCTACTTAATATTAAGGATCTTCTAACTGAAATTTTATCGCATGCTTGA
The DNA here is from genome assembly GCA_951799385.1 of Hyppa rectilinea. Classification (NCBI taxonomy): domain Eukaryota; kingdom Metazoa; phylum Arthropoda; class Insecta; order Lepidoptera; family Noctuidae; genus Hyppa; species Hyppa rectilinea. The sequence continues at coordinate 4,474,865 of OX637303.1, forward strand.
CGTCGTTTTTAAAGCAATATTCAAGAATTGAATAATCAAAACGGTGTCAAGGGGTCGACCGACAGCAAATTAAAAAAATCATCATCAAAAAAGCTTTGTTATAAATTACCACATTTTTATTTTGACCACGAATTTGTTGATCTTTTGTCAGAAAGTATTATGTAACATGACTATTACACGATATTTAAAATAACACACACAATAACCTCAATACAAAAATTCAATCCAAATCAAAGACAAGACCACAGCAGAACAAATCACTTTCTTTATAATAGACTAGTGCAGTGACGTGACCATGACGTGACTGACACCACAGACTAAGTACAGTTCATGCAAATTGTATCTGTGCCACAGTATTAGAAAGAAGAGTTGTATGATTTTGAAACATATTTTTGATCTTTGTCAAATTATTTTTCTACATTTCATTAGTCGTTTTATTTTAACTGTCAAATAAAAAAATATTTTTGCTAATTAGAGACCTGTGCCTCGTACAGAGCAGAACTCAACCACAGAGTACATTATATATTGAACTCAACAATGGCACAAAATACGGAGTCTTCAGGAAGTAGTAGGTTGCCGTCTATAATGAAATTGGATGGTAATAGCAGTTACGCCACATGGATGTTTTTGATAGAATTACATCTTGTTCACGATGACTTGTGGGATTAAAAGAGTTTCACCTGAAACGACTGATGTGCAAGGTATGACAAAACTCCAGAAAGCAAAAGCAAAGATTAGCTTATGATTAGACGTCATTGCTTGGTGCATGTACCTCATTGAATTTTACCATACCATTGAATTTCACTCCAATAAAGTGAGCTTTTGAAAATAATCAAGGGAGACCGTTTTTTTTACAAGTCAAACTTGTGGTTTTATTCGAAACTCTATTTCAAATTAAAATTTTTATATGAAAAGAGGTGTTTTTGATAAATTTTTACTTATTTGTAAAAATTTATTAATAGCGCCATTAATAGCGGCGTTTCGAAAGTTGATTGGCGTGTGTGAGGAGTATGCGAGAATACACGGTTTCCTATTTCTATTCAATATGTAGGAAAGCGAGCTGTTGGTATTTCAACCCAAGAGTCGCTCTCGCTCTTTGAAGAGTGAATGAGTTTAAATACCTCGGCCATGTGGTCACCGAGGATTTAAAAGATGATGGAGATACACATATTTTTTCTTCCACCCAACTCTCTGTCAGGACGATTATGATTGCTAAACTTCGTCAGTAGGATTGAAATACATATAAATATTACTATAATACCTGTCATTCAGTCGATGCAAAAGCGGTAGTTCTTTCGCTTGATTCGTTCATTTACTGAGCCCAACCACGAGTTTGGGAGAATTAAACTCGAGTAACCGCAAACTTAGAGCATTTAGGTTAAATGCTCTAAGACCGCAAATTAGCACAACTCGAGTTAACCTGAGATAGTAAGTCGAGTTGACACATCTCTACTTGAAGTAGGTTAAATCATGAAGGTATCTATACCTTCATGGGTTAAATCAAAGAGTATAATAACAATAGGGGAGGGTTAAATGCTCTAAGGTTACATACCATGCGTAGCATCTAGCATCCTTATTCCTTAGCATCTCTACCTAATCTGTGGTTACCATGATTTTGTTGAATTTTGTTCTGGTTTAGGGAAAAAAGCGCGGGAACCTTGAAACGAACAAGGCGCCAAATCTCATCTAATTTAAAATTAATTTGTGAAATATTGTTGAAATACCTGAAAATTTGTAATTATAAAACAGTAGTTGTATATATTTGTAAATAGTGCAATAAACAATGGGGGGAAGTGGTAAGAAGAGGAAAAAAGCGGAGCCCCCTGATGGACGAGCAGAACGGGACATCACGGAGACTTCTTCCGACTCCGATGATTCAACAGACAACAGCAGGAAGTATCAAGTATTTAAAGTCCCCGGATACTCAAGGAAGTATCCTGAAAATAGCAAAAAAACGGAATACATAGTATTTTTATCTCATCAGATTGAACGCCAATTTACTGACAAAGACAGACTGGCTATTTCGCATGCTATACGCAAATATTGCGTCACTGGCATATTACATTTAAAATCCATAAATAAGTATAAAATAGGTATAACATTTGACCTATCCAACAATGCCAATGTATTCCTACAAAATAAAAAACTCCTAGATGAAATGGGCTTAAACGCAACAATACTTGCTGTTGACACCGAGGTGACCGGGGTTCTTACTTCAGTCCCTACGGATTTGTCTAATAAAAGAATATCTGCTTTGATTGGAAGTTCCAGAAATGTCATACAGGTGAGGCGCTTCATGCGCCGCGTGCAAAGAGAGGGTGGCGCGGTCACGTATGATCCCACTCAAACTGTTGCGGTTACTTTCGCCTCTACTGAGTTACCGCAATACGTGTACCTTGACTCCTGGAGGCACGAGGTAAGCTGTTACGTTCCTCCTGTCAAACAGTGTTTGCAATGCATGAAGTTTGGACATATTGCAAAATATTGCAAGAATGAAGTTGTATGCTCCATATGTACAGAAAAACATAGTTTTAAAATTTGTAAAGAAGATCCTAAGAACGCTAAATGTGTCAACTGTGGTGGTAATCATGTTTCCATCTCAAACACTTGCCCACAGAAAAAAATGAAAATAGAAGAAAATAAAGTCAAGTCAAGAGCCGCTAAATATTCCGATTTATTTAATGAACATTCTTTTCCAAAATTAACACAGAAGAACATTGAAACACAGATTATTAATTTGACTAAATCGGATTTTTTTATGAATACTTTAACAAATGCTATAACTAAAATTATATTAAATCAAAAAGATAATCCCATTAATTCATCCTCCATAAAAGAAATTCTGCAACAAACTTTCCGTACCAGTACTTCCACATCTAATAATGGATCTTAATATAATGCAGTGGAACGCACAAAGTATTATATGTAATAAACTTTTATTAACTCAATTTCTATATGAGCATAACATACATGTTGCAATTATATCAGAAACCTGGCTAATAACACCCATCAAACATTTTAACATTAGAGGATACAAAATAGAAAGACATGATATTGGAAATAAACACAATGGTGTAGCTATTTTAATTCACAATAATATAAATTATAGAAAAATAATTACATATTCTGATAATTCACTACAAAATATTTGTGTAAGAATTACTGTAAATAATACAGAAGTATATATACTGTATATAATACTGTATAAGTATTGTAAGTTTCTACTGTCCAACAAATTGCACTCCATCTTTTGACAAACATAAATTTGAATCTTTAATAAAATCTGTGCCTGAACCAATGATATTTGCTGGTGATTTCAATGCCCATCACACATCATGGGGATGTAATTCTACAAATCCAAGAGGTAGGGATATTTTAGATATTGTTGATGATAATGAATAATGGTGAAGTGACAACAGTCGGTTCTTTAACGTGGCGTCCAAATGCCTTAGATTTGTCTATAGTGTCCCCACCATTGGCTCTTTCTTGTGATTGGTCTGTTCATTGTGATCCTCTTGGCAGCTACCACCTTCCTGTAATTATGAAAGTTTTTATCAATAATAGCAATCTAGAAAACACTAGTATTAACACAAATTTGCCCACCTATCCTAACTTTAAAATGGTGGATTGGAAGATGTATGAACAAAATGTAGATTTACAACTATCTACTTTTCAGGATCAACATGTTGCTCCATTGGAAAGTTATACAGAGTTTTGTCAAATTTTGCATTCTGCAATTAATAAGAGCCTTCCTAAGCCAGCTTCTTCCTCGGCTGATTATTCTATTCGTAACTGTTATAGGAATTCGGTAAAATCCCCTCCTCTTCCTTGGTGGAATAAAAAATGTTCAGAAGCAGTTCAAAAGTCTAAGTCAGCTTATATAAATTTTAAAAACAATCCGTCAGATGAAACATTTATCGAGTTTAAAAGATTACAAGCCCTCAAAAAACTTACTTTGAAAATAGAAAGATCAAATAGTTGGGTTGAACTTTGCAGCTCCTTTAATCGATGTACGCCTCTGTCCAGAATCTGGAAATATATGCGGAAATTTAATAAAACATATTCTTGCAACAATGATGATGTTGATTGGATTCAGGATTTTCTGGAAAAATTTACCCCAGATTATGTAAATAATAAGCCAAATTTCCCCATTGCCAGTGAGTCAAACTCTGAAAATATCTTTTTAGTAAAACCTTTTTCGATACAAGAATTGAAGTCTGCTGTTTATTCTAGAAAAGATAGTGCTTTTGGACTGGATGGTATTCCATACATTATGTTAAAAAAACTTAGTGATAAGGGTTTGCACACTTTTCTCAAAATATTGAATAATTTGTGGTTGAACAATGATATACCTCATCCATGGAAGTCTGATTGTTTGGTACCAATTTTAAAGCCAGATAAGCCTCAGTCTAACCCAGATTCCTATCGTCCTATTGCTCTAACATCCTGTGTTGGTAAAATTTTTGAACAATTAATAAAACAAAGGTTTGAATTTTACATAGAACAAAACAATATTTTACCTGCTAATCAATTTGGTTTTCGTAGGGGAACATCAGCTCGTGAAAGTATTTGTCAGTTACAGCTTGATATCCAAAATAGTTTAAATAACAAGGATTGCTTAATGTCAGTATTTTTTGACGTTGCTGGAGCCTTTAACAGTGTAAATATTGATGTCCTTTGTTCTGAATTACTTCTTATTGGAATTCCAAACAAAGTTGTCCACTGGGTCCATGAATTCTTAACTGAAAGAAAAGTTTATGTTAGATATAATGGTAAATTACATGGGCCAAGATTTGCTTCGGTAGGAGTTTGTCAAGGAGGAATTCTGTCTCCATTAATATTCATTTTGTACATACGTCGTTTAAATTTGATTCTAGGTTCCAAAGTAAAAAATCTTCAATTTGCTGATGATTTAGTTGTGTATTTGTCTGGGAAAAATTTCAAAGATATGACACAGTGCCTTAATAAGGCATTGGAAGGATTGTGCACATACTTTTCTTATTTAAATCTAGATATAAATGCACTTAAATCTAAACTAGTAGTATTTGGTAGAACTGGCAATTTCAGTCCTTCTGTTTATTACAATCAAATTTCTATACCAAATTTTCATGAAGCTAAGTTTTTAGGTGTGACCTTCACTCATAATTTGGCTTGGAAAAGATATGTTGAATTGATAAGCTCTAGAGCTAACAGAGTTTTTAATGTTTTGAAGACATTGTGTAGAACTTCCTGGGGAGCTGACCCAAAAATATTGTTGTTATTATACAAATCTTTGATCCGTAGTCATTTTGAATATGGTTTTCTCTGTTTTGCTGGTGATAGAAGGTTAATAGAAATTCTTGATAAAATACAAAATAAAAGTTTGAGACTCATTACCGGGGCATTTAAAAGTACTCCAATCAATGCAATGCAAGTTGAATGTAAACTTCCTCCATTAAGTATAAGATTCTCTTACTTGAAGGAAAGGTTCCTATTAAAAATTTATAGTAAAAATAATAATCACTTGTTTTCCAATTTGAAACAATCATGTACATCATCCTTTTGTAACTTAACATATTATATACTTCAGGGCTTTCCTCAATATGTAAATTTTCTTGAAACCCTGCAAATTCACAAGTCATCTATTCTTCCATGTTATCAGGGGGATTTTGACAGCAAATTTCCTGCAATTGACATCATTATTGATCGCAATTTATCCAATAAAGAAGATGTATATAGTAAACTTCATGAGTTTACTGATCATAGATTTGTGTATACTGATGGGTCTAAAACTGAGTCAGCAGTGTCATTTGCTATTTTTGATGAGCTATTGAATTCTGGTACTGGTTATAAAATAAACTCAAACACAAGTATATTCACAGCTGAGGCTGTGGCTATACTTGCTGCCCTAAAGCACATTAGGCATACAAATGATGGATGTTGTCAATGGGTAATAGTTAGTGACAGCATGAGTGTTCTTGAAAATCTCAAAAATAATAGGTTGAATGCTAACACAAACTATTTTATATCATTAATAAAAGAATCTTGGTTGCATTTGTCTTTTCATGACATTAAGGTTTTGTTCATGTGGGTCCCTTCGCATGTTGGTGTGATGGGCAACGAAAGGGCTGATTTTTTAGCTAGAGCTATAACAAATTCTGATGATGTCCCAGATTCAAGTAGTTTCCTCAACATATCTGTTCCTTGTACAGACATAGTTCCTCTGTTGAAAAAAAGGTCCACTGTTACATGGAAAAGGCACTGGAATCATACAGTCCAAATTGAAAATAAAGGTATGTGGTATGCAGTATACAATATTCCCATAGGAACCATGCCTTGGTTCTGTAAAACCAATACTTACATGAACAGGAAGTTTTACTCCACCATACTCAGGCTTCGTTTTGGTCACTGTAGATTAAATTACCATTTGTCTCGTCTGAAAATTGTACACAGTCCTTTCTGTGATCATTGTAACTCTCAAGTAGAGCAATCCCTAGCTCACATTTTCTTTGAGTGCTCATCTTTTGGCATCCAGCGCCTTGTGTTGATGGATGAGCTAATTGAAATTTATGGTAGTCCTGATTTGGTACCGCGCTCCATTCAGGCTCTTCTTGTAAATAGCTCGACGTATTTACCTTTGTTTAATTTTATTACTAGTACAGTTGGACAAATTTAACTCATGGTGTAGATCAATTATATTTTTTTGTTAAGTGTATATAATATGTAAATATCTTTTCATTGACTTTCTTAAATATAATTTGTATTTGTAATGATATGAATTCGTTTATATAGGTTAGATTATATATGTACTGTGGATCTGTGGAAGTGGAGTGGAAACTGGAAAGTAGGTACTGTTGTTTAGTTACAAACAGACTTAGCAGTTGCTTCTTGCTTCCTGTCAGTTGGGATTAAAAAAATAGTATTATTACGATTTACGGACTTGACACTCGGCTCTTACAAAATAACATAAACATTGAATGAAAAATACTTGGACTTGACTCAAAGATTTTATGGAATAATAAATCTTAAACATGGATTTTATTGAAATATACTGAAGACTTTATACGGATTAACTTTACATGGAAAATAAGAAACTGATGAATTTACCTGGATTTCATTACTAATGACATAAACTGGAATTACTTACAAGGATAAATATAAAACTAATGAATTTTATTGGATTACCCAACATTATGGATTAACGTACTGATGAATTGAACTGGATCTACCCTACAAGAAAAATGTTAACTGATGACTAGGCAGCATGGTCTCAGACCTTAGCCTGTTCCGTCGGGAACGAATAAAAAAAAAAAAAAAAAAAAAATTGTTCTGGTTTAGAGGTTATTTTGTTGTTATTGTGTGTATTGGTGCCTACTCGTAGTCCATAAAAATGTATCTATCCTTGTTCCTTAAATACCTGTGTTTTAGCATAATAAAAACTATTGGACTGAAAATTCAGAGTGACAATTTTTAGAATTCGAATGAGTTTTTTTGCGAATAACTGCATGGAAGCCGTCAGTTCAGTTCTGGCTGAGCTGACATTAATAACCTTGTGTTATTATAGAAGCTGGTTGTTGTGTTGTTTTGGTTGGGGTGTTTTTTGTGTCAAAATATTGGTCAAGAGAGTCATGGTAGGGTCAGACCTTCAATAATTTGTTTAGCCGTTTTTAGTCCTAAGATACTTCAGTCTCAGTACAGGCAGCAGGAGAATTTAACAATCAATTAATTAACACAATGAAAATTTGTATTCATTAATTAAGACAAGACTTATATTTAAGAATTGACAAAGGAAAACAATGTGACAGGTTTGTTTTTAGGGTTTTGTACTAAATTGGTAAAAATAACTGTCTGTCACAGCTGGAAATCTCAAGAACCACTAATGCTATTTGTTTGTTCCCACTAGTTCTATTGAACAGTTATACGGTAGAACAAATGGGATTTCTTTTCTCACTAGTACTACGATAGCAGGTATAAAAAAATTGTAGAACTTTTGGGATCCTTTATTCCCACTTGTACTACTGAATAGTTCTACAGTAGAACGAATTGGAGTTTTTGTTCTCACTGATATACTATAGGGTAAATATACTGGGTATCGGCCGTTTAAGCGGCTTGTTGACTTTAGAGTTGATTTCTATCATAATGCTGTACTCCAAGATTTTAAAAAATAAAACATAACAGCCCACAATAGTGCAGTTTCATAAAACCTAACACAACATATCAGTGATACATAATTTATAAAAATATCTATCCTCTTGAGTCCGCCATATTTTTTTTAAATTTAAAAAAATTACCTGATGTCCTTTTTCCTGGTCCTGGCACTTTAACGGCCTTGAAATAAGTTTTGAAGCAGATTTTTTATTCTTTGATAGAAAAAACGTTATTTGTATAGACTCAAAGATTATTTGAGGCCATGAGAGCCAGAGTGGCCTAATTACTTAAACAATAGTTTTCAGTGGTAGGGAAGAAACACAAGCGCAGATTAAAAAAAGATGTAACTTTAGAAATTTAATATATTTCATTATTCTTTGGTGATCAAATCTCTTAGTATGTAATATTCTTTATCTTTTAGGAATCATTTGAACCCTAGGCACCATTTTTTTTTAGATAGGCCACCTTGGCATCTAGGTTTTTAGATTTAATGAAAAAAAAAGCAGTTAGTCCAAAGTATTTATTATAATAAAAGTATCCATACATTAATAAACCTTCCTTTCATGCATCAATCACTATCTATTTCTTCATCTTCCACATGCAAATCATTCCTTATTGAAGCATTGTCCTTAATATTAGTATAATAGTCATGATGCACCGGGGGAATGTACTGGAGAAGTTCCACCAAATCCTTTTTTTTTCTCCACACTTATTTGTTTTCCCACTGGATACAAAAGATCAAGCTGTAAATTAGCTAAAGCAATAGAATTTCTTTTCTTCAAGTCCACATTTTCAAACAGGACCTCTGCATTATTAGAATATTTAAAAAATATGGTGAATGGGTGGTTTTTGTGTTATAGGAGCCACTGAATACTTAGCCACTTAACTTTTGATTTTTCTGCAGTGACTTTTCGATTGGTAATATTATTTTCCAGTTTTTTAGTTGAAAATAGAAATCTTCTTTGGTCATTTTTATTATTTTAAAGGGATTTTTCTTTCTTGCAGCCTTTTTAACTTCAATCCAATCATCAGGTTTGAAAATATTCTTAAAATATTTTTTCCTTTTTTCTATCAATCCAAAGTCCTGATCACACGCCAAATAAGAATGACCACTGACAAAAAAATTGTGGTCTATATTTTCCACAACATAGTCTGGATGACTAGTGATATATTGACAAAGAGTGGCCATTTTTATGTTGCGGTTCTGACCCCCACATTGGTCAGAATATAAAATTAACTTGGAAATGTAGACACCAGATTGCTATGTTGATAGCATATAATATTAATGAGGTTATAGCCAATATAACAAACTCTAGTATTAGGGACGACTCTGTGTTGCCTAGTTATACTAACAACATAGGGATTAATATTTTTCATCATGTTGTACGAAGGAGGATCTACCTATAGTACCAACAACCTTGGAGGCCATGAACACTCAGGTCGAGTATTCTCTTCCTGCTAGAACTCAAATGGACATTCTAGACTCTTCGGTTGTAGTTGTGGGGGATACTCTGGATAGTTCTTTAAACTAGTCAGTAGGACAACAGAAGTTACCACTTTTAATAACCAGTTATTATTACTACAAAATAATAAAAAGGTATCTTCTGGCAATATAACTCTCAAAAATAATAAACTGAATGGAGTGCAACAAGGTTGCTCTTCCAAGTTACTGGAAATAGAATTGTTTTTGGAAAATACCAAGTTTGATGTCATTTGTTTAACAGAACATTGGTTAAAAGATCATCAAGTAGTATCAATTAATTTTGAAAATTATTGCGTAGTTAGCTATTTTAGCCGAAAACAAATGATACACGGTGGGTCATTAATATTAGTTAAAAATTCAATAAAATCTAAAGAACGAAAAGACATCATCGGACTATCTGTTGAACACACCATTGAATTGTCCTGTGTTGAGCTAGATAAGCATGTTATAGTATGTGTGTACAGACCTCCAAATTACCAGAATCTATCTGTGTTTGATTCTGTAATGGAAGATGTGTTAAAGAAACTAAGTACTAGTAGCAAGTCAATAATCATATGTGGAGATTTTAATATTAATTTACTAGAAAATAACTCGAATACTGTCAGATTATTAAGTCTTTTTGGGTCATTTGATTTGTCCAACGTTTTTATGGAACCAACCCGAGTAACTGCCTCCTCTGCCACTTGTATAGATAATATTTTTTGTAATTGTGAATACTTACATAAAGATATCTTAAATAAGTTGCCATCTGACCACAGTGGACAAACTATAACATTTTGTTCCTATATGCCTCTACAAAAAATTCAAATAAGATTTAGGCCAATTACATGTACAAATTTAAACAAATTCAATAAGTCTTTGGCCAGTAATTTATGTGTTCAGAATTTTAATAATATATCTGACCCAAGTGAGTTCTACGCCGAGTTCTTTTTACTATTGAATAAGCAATTTAATGACTCTTTTCCACTACAAACTAAAAGCATTTTCACAAAGTTTTTATTTAGCGATTGGGCGACTCCTGGTATTCGCAAAAGCAGGGCAAAACTTTTTGAACTTTATGGCCTCAAGCAACATACGAATAATACAAACTTTCATCAGTATGTTGCAAAATACTCTAAAACTTTTAAAAGTGTGTGCAAAATAGCTAAAGCTCTTTATATTAGCAATAAAATAAAATCAGCTGATGATAAAATAAAAACTACCTAATAAATAATGAAACAGGTAGGAAAAAGCAGCGTAATACTGAGTTTAATTTAGAGACTGCACATGGCCGCATCAACTCAGATATAGAAATAGCTCAGGAATTTGAAAACTTTTTTTGCTAATATTCCTCTCAAAACTATTGCATTATTAAATTCCTCAGCCGCGCTTTCTGCTGCCTTACTTAGAAAAAATGTAAAGGCATGCCCTTTAGAATTTACATTTCAGCATACAAACACCCAGGCTGTTATAAAAGCTTTTAAAGATCTTAAAATCAAATCAACAGAAGATCTCTGGGGAATGTCTGTAAAAGTCTGTAGTTCTATTATCGATATCATTGCGCCCTATTTAGCTTTCATATTTAATTCTAGTGTGGACCAAGGAGTCTTTCCGGATCTAATGAAACACAGTAAAGTAGTGCCATTGTTCAAATCCGGTGATAGTAACGAACCCAACAATTATAGGCCCGTGTCAATTCTGCCAGTTCTCAGTAAAGTGTTTGAAAAGTTGACGCTCAATCAAATGTTACGTCACTTTAATAAAAATTCCATCTTGCATGACCAACAGTTCGGTTTCACCAAAGGGCGTTGTACTACTGACGCTGGTGTCACCCTAATAAAGAACATTTTTAGCGCCTGGGAAGAAGCACAAGATGCCATTGGAATCTTTTGCGATCTCTCTAAGGCGTTCGATTGCGTAGAACATGAGACGCTTCTGCTGAAACTAGAGCACTATGGAATTAGTAATACAGCCCTTGATTTACTTAGATCATACCTGAAAGATAGAAAGGTTCAAGTAAATGGTGTGAACTCGCTGGGGTCGGAAATGACAATGGGCGTTCCTCAAGGTTCGATATTGGGTCCATTTCTCTTTTTAGTTTATATTAACGATTTACCCCAATTACTTCAAAATCAACCGAAGATGGTGTTATTTGCAGATGACACTTCATTAATCTTTAAAATTAATCGACGCTCACAAAATCTTGACGACGTGAATAACTCTATTCTTCAGGTCCAAGATTGGTTTACGGTAAATAATTTGGTACTAAATGAAAAAAAAACCAAATGCATTAGATTTACATTATCTAATGTTAAAAGTAGCGATTGTGACATCATATTGAACGGAGAAAAGCTGGAATTTATTAAGCAGACGGTTTTCCTGGGAATCACGCTAGACGACAAGTTGCAATGGGGTCCCCACATAACAACTCTTGCGGGACGGCTAAGCTCGGCCGCTTATGCTGTTAGAAAGATAAGGCAGTTAACAGACGTAGAAACCGCGCGTTTGGTCTATTTTAGTTACTTCCATAGTATTATGTCGTATGGCATTTTACTGTGGGGTCGGCGGTTATTCCCGTTCGCCACCGCCAGTATTGCCCCCTCCGGTGGCGACTGGGAATTATTCTAAAAAAATATCCCAGTCGCCACCTCCGGGTGGCAAACGGGAATGTTGGTCAGTAAAAATCCCAGTGGCCACCCCTAATAATAGTTAAAATAAATGCTATATCTTTATATTTTTTTGGAATGATTTTAAAATAATTACCGACGTCACAGAATGTTTAAAGTAAATGAATTGTTTAGTTAGGTACCTTTATGTATCTAGATATATATGCATTGAAATTTAGGCAATAGGTACGGTTCACTATAATATTTTTCCTGAAATGGCCGTAAAATATAATTTTGTATGAAATCAATTGGCATACTAATTACTCAGGCTGGTCGTCATTTTATTTTTTGGGATAACGTAACAAAATATGTACTAATAATCTATTGTGCTTTATCTTCATGCCGATGTCCTTTGTTAATATTTCACGTCTTTAAAACCATAAAATAGGAAACAGCGCGAGCGCCTTGCGCAGCGGCGCGGCGACCCGCCGATGACACGAGCGCCGAAAAGCCAAAACTATCGTGAGAAAGGATTACTAATCCTTTTGTTTTGCTACTTAAACTCTAGTAGCTCAATTGAAGATGCCGATGTCCTTTGTTTACATTTCACGTCTCGGAATAAACCATAAAATAGGCCGTGTGCTTTGTTTTACCTATAACAAACATGCCGAAAAGCCAAAACAGACACAATAGACAGAAGGTCATAAATCTTTAAAAACACAAAACAGCTTTTTATTGGGCTTGATGGGGATGGTTTTATGAGTGATTCTTGCAAAACTAAACTTTAAGTACAATGCATTTAGATCTAAAATGTAAAACAAGTATCGGCTGGCAATGCGTTGTGGCATTTCTAATCATAACATTATTAGTGCATTCCTAACCATGTCAGGGTCAAGTACATCGTGTACTACCTCGGGTGAAGTGTCATTAATTTATATTAAAAGAAAACATGGTGTTGTTTTGCTTCACGGTGGCCACCAATATTATGTGAAAAAAAAATACCCAAGTGGACTAAGTGTGTGGGAATGCAGCCAGCGAAAAAAGAAATGCAAAGGAGTTATAAAGATTCGTGTAAGTTTGTCTACTTGTATGCCTATTAATCGTAAGCAATATCTTTTGCTTTGTATTATAAAGAGATTTTTTGTAACGAATAGGATCCGAAACTACTGGATCGATTATAATTTCGTACCCTGATTCCTATACTCTTATTTAATAATCAAATTAAATGTTTAATAAAATCTTTTTTTCTTCGCAGAATAATAATATCGTAAATGAAACGCCGCATTTATGTACTCCAGATTTCCTAAAAAATGAAATTGATGAGCGGCTTTATTCCTGCAAACAAGAAATTATCAAAGGGAATTACCCGGCAGTTCCTCAGTCTTATAATAATATGATTGCAACATTAGAAAACAGCGGATTAGATTTGGTGTGCAAGATACCAACATTCAATAGCGTGAAATCATCCTTGTACAGATTTAGGAATGTACAAGCTGGAGTACAGTGTCTACAGCCGCAGCTAGTAAGAAACGTTGAAGTCCCGAACCAATTCACAAATTTTTTACTAGCTGATTATGCTGATGGTGACAGCCGAATTCTAATTTTCTGCACAGAAAAAGCTAAACTTTCAATTTGCAAAGCGACTGATTTTTACAGTGACGGAACTTTTAAAAGTTGTCCGAAACCTTTTTCGCAGCTATATGTTATACATGCAGATATGGGAAGTACATCAAAAAGTACGAATTTAATGCCTATTGTTTACGCTCTTATGAGTGAAAGAAACGTGAAATCGTACTTCATTCTGTTTTCCATGATAAAAGCTCAAATCCCCGGCTGGAATCCGGTTAAATACAAAACTGACTTCGAAAAAGCGGCAATGACTGCTATAAAGAATTTATTTCCGTAAGTTAACACAAAAGGATGCTATTATCACTATAATAAAGCGGTTTGGGAGAAGGCCCGTAAACTTCAAATTACAAAATCAAAAGATGTGAAGAAAATAAGAGAGGTTGCACTAAGTGCAGTTCTACCGTTATTGCCTGCACACGAAATTTCAAACGGCTGGAAGTATATTACTCGCTACAGTACACAAGAGGAGGATTTAAAAAAATTCAGAAAATACTTTGAAGAACAATGGCTGAAGGAAGAATTTATTCCAATTTGGTGTGCTTACGGAGAGCAGCATAGGACCACTAACTTCTTGGAAGCTTGGAATCACAAATTAAACCAAGAAATTGGAAAAAAGAACCCTAATATTATTCATTTATTAAATGTATTGGTTAAAGATTCTGCATATTTCAGTGTTTGTGATAACATTAATAAAACCAAAATGACACCTTTTAAAAAAAGAAAGAAAAATAATGTCCTTACTGATCAATTTATTTTGGAAATTCAGTTAGAGCTGTTACATGGCAATATATCAGTAGGTCATTTTTTAGAAACTGTAAGGCATTAAAGCTTCTTGGCAATGAAAATAAATAAAAAAAGGTAAAAAAAAAGCATAAGAGGTATGGTAAATTAAACAAATTATTCATTACTTGATGACGATCAATGAATAACGTAGTCAATTATGGGTACCTAAATAATGATGTTGATTTGTGCCAGTCATAACAAATTACCTAAGTATTTTTTTTTAAAGTAGCAAAATATCTAGTTCTAAGTTTTTTTTTTACATATAAAACCCAATTACTGTAAATACTCTGTGATACGAGTACATTAATGACGAATTTAATTGAGAGGACGCATCTGTGATTTTTTCTAATACTGATTAGGGTAGGGTAGAGTCTCGTTATGTCTGTGATTATTTGAAAATACTCATTATGCTTAGTGCATACTTTTAATTTTGTTAAAAATATTTTTTTATTAGGGCAGAGTAATACTTTATTTGTTTTGTATATTTTCTAATAATATTTTTTTTTCCTATAGAAATGATTGTTGACTTGTTGATGTGATTGTTTAGAATTTGTATAAAACTTGTTGATTTTGGAAATGAAAATGTAGATTTAAGAAGGCGGAGAATTGTTTTTTCAAGTATATTTTAAGAAATATTTTATATTCTACTGAAAGTACCTAATTATCTGTGATTTTGGATTTGTGTTTAAAATAGTTGATTTTGAAAATAAAAATAGTAAAAAATAATGTTTGTTTAATTTTCTACCAATTTATAAATATTGTAACTCTCTCGTTTGATTAACCCTACGTACTTCTATTTTTTAATCAGAAATTTAATAAAATTAACATTCTTTGTCATTCCAAAAAAAAAAAATTAAGATAATAGGTAGCATACCTAGTTTTTATGTTAACTATATTTAGGGGTGGCCACTGGGATTTTTACTACCAACAATCCCGCTTGCCCCCGGAGGTGGCGACTGGGATATTTTTTTAGAATAATTCCCAGTCGCCACCGGAGGGGGCAATACTGGCGGTGGCGAACGGGAATAACCGTTTTAAAAATGGTTACACCACACTTGTTAAAAAAAGATACCTGCATGCGAGAGAGCATAACCCCCAAAGCAAAACTAGCTGTTACATTGCGTTACCTCGCGACTGGCAGAACCATTGAATGCCTAAAATTTTCAGCCATTATGTCCCCAGCGGCCATTGGAGAAGCCATTATTGATACATGCAGAGCACTTATTATTGTTCTTCAGTCTTATACATACAACATGTCCCAAAATTCAACGATAAGCCGGCACCAGAGGATGGACCTACTAATGACTACTCGAGAAAAAAAAAGAAAAAAAAAATACCTCTACTTTTTTTTAAATTACTTAAAAAAAATGGAAATTCTTCGAAAATGTATACCCCTTATGACACTTTTAACTACCATGACCACAATTTTTCAAATATTTCAGTTTTTTTGTTTGTATCGGCAACCTAAGTAGTACTACTATTCACCATAATCTTTGAAAATTACAGAATTTTCGTAGTTTTATACAAAAAAAACAACCAAAAAAAATTATTTCCCTATAATTTTGAAAGATTTTAACGTTCAGTACACTTTAAGTCATCGTAGTGTAAAAAAAAATATGGACACCACTATGGCAAGTTTTTTAAAAAATTAGCGCAACTAACCTAGATTTTAAAATGGTATAATACTTTATTAAAACTAGCCACAAAAAATAAATAATGATACTTTTTCTAATCAAGAACCAAATTTTATAAGTTGTTGTTAATAGTAATTACTTCTACTATGTGCCCAAAATAGATTTCTTTCGCAAATTCTTAGAATTTGGAAGGGACATGTGCGTAGTCAGTGAAGTTCAGAAGTCAGAAAGAGATAGATAGTATACGTTAGAGAGAGATAGATAGAGAGCGATTATACGTTAGAGAGAGATAGATAGATGTTTGTTGTTAAATAACAATAGGGCAGGTAGGAATGTTGCTGTTCTCTACAAAGTACAAAGTCAGTACGCTCTGCTTCTTTGTTTACTGTGCACCGTTTCGTATTCAATTGATGTGACTCTCGTACTAACGACTTTTGGCTTGGCTTTTTGGACTGGATTAAGTGATCTGCAAACTGTACTAACCTGGCATTATTTTGAACTGGACTGTGTTTTGTGAATTGGACTTTTGGCGTATTTTGGACTGTTTAGCGTTTATCATGCCGCTACCATACACACCGTTGGAATACGCTAATATGCACCTCATTTATGGAGAGTGCCGATGCAATGGTAGTGCTGCTAGCAGATTATATCGAGAAAGGTACCCAAATGCTCAAAGATACCCGAATTATCGAGTATTTATTAACGTGCATCAAGCGTTTTCGGAGGGCCGTTTACCATCTGACAGGAGAAATGCTGGAAGACCTAGATCGGAACGCGACGAAGACGTTCTCAATGAAATTGAAAATGATTCAACTACCTCGGTACGTGCCATAGAAATAGCTACGGGAATCCCAAAAAGTACTGCACATCGAATCCTAAAACGTCACAGACTTCACCCATATCACTACAGGCGTGTGCAGACGTTATTACCGCGGGACTATCCACTACGAGTCGCATTTTGCCGTGTGATGCTGCAAAAGCACAGAGAAGATCCCCAATTCTTGGATAATATTCTATGGTCGGATGAATCAACCTGCAAGAGAGATGGCTATTTAAATCTTCACAACCTACATAGCTGGAGCAATGAAAATCCGCACCTGATGAGACAAGACAAATCCCAATATCAATTCAAGGTTAACCTATGGACGGGCATATTAAACGGAAAAGTGATTGGGCCTTTTGAATTACAAGGAAACTTGGATGGCAATAGTTACTTGAACTTTTTACAAAATGACTTGCCAGTATTATTAGAAGACATGCCCATTAGTGATCCACAAAACATATGGTTCCAAAATGATGGCTGCCCAGCTCACTATGCCCGTCCTGTGCGAGAATACTTAAACCAAGAGTATCCAGGGCGTTGGATAGGGCGACTTGGTCCTATTTTATGGCCACCCCGTTCACCCGATCTAAACCCCCTGGACTTCTTCTATTGGGGTTGTCTCAAAGACAGAGTCTACTCGAAACCCATTGCAACACTGAACGACCTTCGCCAAAAAATCACTCAGGCTGCGGATCATATCAATAGTAGAAGATATGCACGACGAATAAAACGATCTTTTTTAAGGCGATGTCATGCTTGTATTAATGCCGGTGGTAAACAGTTCGAACATTTATTATAATATTATTAATAATGCAATAAATTTACATTTATTGACACCATTTGTTTCATTCATTCAACATTTTCCAACAACAAAAATCTATTTTGGGCACATAGTAGAAGTGATTACTATTAACAACAACTTATGAAATTTGGTTCTTGATTAGAAAAAGTGTCATTATTTTTTTTTTGTGGCTAGTTTTCCTAAAGTATTATACCATTTTAAAATCTAGGTTAGTTGCGCTAATTTTTAAAAAAACTTGCCATAGTAGTGCCCATATTTTTTTTTTACACTACGATGACTTAAAGTGTACTGAACGTTAAAATCTTTCAAAATTTTAGGGAAATAATTTTTTTTGGTTGTTTTTTTGTATAAAACTACGAAAATTCTGTAATTTTCAAAGATTATGGTGAATAGTAGTACTACTTAGGTTGCCGATACAAACAAAAAAACTGAAAAATTTGAAAAATTGTGGTCATGGTAGTTAAAAGTGTCATAAGGGGTATACATTTTCGAAGAATTTCCATTTTTTTTAAGTAATTTAAAAAAAAGTAGAGGTATTTTTTTTTTCTTTTTTTTTCTCGAGTAGTCATTAGTAGGTCCATCCTCTGGTGCCGGCTTATCGTTGAATTTTGGGACATGTTGTATATGCTGTCCAATAAAAAGATAACCGACAGGCATGACGCCAACATAGCTTGATAGGCTAAAAGCATAATTTGAATAGGTAAAAAAAAATAGGTAAAACTTACAGGCTGAGATGCACGTCACTGACGAATAACTGATAAAATCGCCTCATCTTCCAAAAGTCTTCTACCAATAGAGTTACTGCGACCAGTCGCAATCGTACAATTTACACAGCGATCTATGTCGTCAATATCCAATCGATAGGCGTAAACAGTTGTCCAAAATAGAGAGCCAAGTAATTTAGAGTAGTAAGATCCGTCAGATAATATGCAAAGCCGAGGTCGTGGGGTTAAGCAATAAAACAAGGAAAATACGAGCACACTCAGAACAAAGGAAAACGAACGAGTGCATCTGTCAGTCGGTGACGGACGGGTGTCAGGCACAAGTGTGGCGATTCCACGAAACGCTCGATAAGCACTTGTCACTCGATTTTCATACATATTCACAGATTATACCGATTTATTCATAATAGATAAATAGTAACTCAAACATTGTTTAATCGATTATTTAGTTTCATGAACTTAATTTAACTTTTCTCGCTTCCTAGGTCAAAACGTGGTACCATATTTTGTGATTTCCTTGAGAAAAATATAGCGGTTTTTTTAACATACATTTCAACTAGTTAACTGCCGGGCCCAGAAGTCCCCTTCTCCTTTAGCACAAATTGTACAAAAATAATACAAAAAATAAGCAATTTAGTTACCTGTAGTTCGGTGACGCTTCATTTTTGAACTCGTACACTGGCCAACTGAATGGATAACTGTTTCCTGATTGGCTAATCAAATAGTTTACAGATTGGACGTTACGTTTTGACAATGACATAAAAGTTTTCAAAAACGAGCGCGGAATTCAAAACTAAAAACGAATTTGTGTGTTAAAAAGTACATGCGGTCATTATACCACAGTAATCCGATAAAAGTCGGGACTTAATGGCGTCGAGCAAATTGTTCTTTTTAAAGGATGGTAGGACTCAGGAGGTTATATGCACCTACGAATGCAGACGCTGTTGGCATAATATTGCTGCAACCATGAGATCGAACTGCCCCAAAAAAGTTCTCCAATGCATCTTGGTTCAAATTGCGCAGGAATAAGGAATTAACGCCTTTAGAATTTAAATGTTTTACAATTTTTTTAAAGCCTTCAATGGTCTTGATCCAACTTGTTATAGATGGCACTACTCCTTGACCTCTACCTCTGGCATTCAAATATTTCATAGATTTTAGCACTGGAATGCTATAATTCCATAATTTATGGTGAGGTGAGGTTGGGGTCACTGCAGCCCTATAAACTTTTCCATTTTTTATTTCGCTATAGCTACCATTGACCTTTTGAACGCCATTGTCACATATACGTGACAAGCAAGCGCGTGCCCTGTACGCCAACGACATCAATACATGACAGTGGCAACAACACTATAACACGAAAAAAACAATCAAAACATTACTTTTGTGAGTGTTTATATAGATATCATAAACATTGAATCTCTCGTACGTATTTAATGACATGAAACAAATTAAAAGACTTAATGAATAATGGGAAATTCATGATAACAAGAAGAAATTCAATTTGTAGCGTGGCGTTGAGGGTACGCGCGTGCGTTTATACTCTGGCGTTCAAAAGGTTAACACTATCGAACAATTCGTCAAAAAAAATTAGCAAATCTGCTGAGTCAGTGCTTTCTTTTTCCACAGTCCCGAATTCTGTTATGAAAAAATATACTTAATATATCTGGTGTAACATAAGTTCAGTAAAGCCTCTTTTGTCTGTGATGTAGGTGGTGATTTAAGGAATTTGTTATTAGCTAGGATATTGATACTCTGCTGATTATAATTTAGCTGGAACTCTAAGGAATTATATTTCGATATTTCCACTAATGCAAACTGCATAGCTTGAAAGGTTTGTGGTACAGCATAATTTTTGTAAATGTTTAGGGTGAAAATATGCATACCTGCCATGCATCCTAGCGCTACTCCTACAGACTTGCTGAAAACTTGAGTGCAATGTTTCACTCTCATCTTCGGTATTAGTGCTGGTATCACATGATGAGCTGTAAGCTTAGGTACTAGTTTTACGCTGCTGTACCCTGGGCATCTATTATATAAGGCTACAATGTGGCTCCATTTGGCAACGCGCAAAAATGCTCTTTTCATTAATTTGAAAAAATCCTTCTGTTTAGTGTTTGTCTGTTTTATATACCTTTCCCTTGTTTCCTTTATTAACATTAATAGCAGCCATATTGGAGCTACCTTGGTCACATAGTTGCTACGACTTTCAGTCTTGTTTCCTGATTTTTTTATAATTTGAACCTTGAGTTCAGCCGACTGGGTGCTTCCACTGAAGAAGTAATAGGCCAGGGGCTGTTTATACTTTTTAACAACGCCTCTAATCATAAAGACTAGGGCATGATCACAGTATTCTTTTCCTGTTTCTTCGCCGTTATCCACAAAAGCCTATTATTTTATCATTTCTTTTGTTGTATTCTATACCTGGTCCAATTGCCATCTCATCAAATAATAAGGTACAGTATTTGTACTTGTCAGGAAGTTTTGTCACTCTGCTTTAAATTATCAAAAAGCATATCATTCACGCCAGTTTTTAAATTAATTTAATGGAGCAAGTTTTGTGTTCTTCTGCTTGGCAAAACACAAATTGCTTAGTAGGCGATATGCTTTGGGAGATGGTTTGTACAGAGAAAACGCCAAAATCTTTTCATCTAATGTGAACCGCCTCTGTTGCTTTTTCTTCTCACTCTGAAAGGCTTGCATTGCACAAGACATAGTTGCAGTAGGCGACATGTGCTTGGAAACAATTTTAAATGCATTTGTTTTCGTCATATTTCTGGCAATAATATATTTCCGTTTAAGATTCTGTTAATCATTTTCGCATTTCTTTAACTGCTTTAATAGAGATTTAAATTGTTTGTGTTCTGTTATTGATACATGCGGACCTGAAGAAAGTTGATAAATTTCTTTAATTATAAGTTGAAGGTTTTATTACCCTTAACATTAAAAAAGAAGATTTTTTTTTATACAGAAATCATTAACTTTCACATTTCTATTTATTTTTAAGGTGATATTCAATACTGAGCCTACATTATGATGTGTATCAAGGGCGTCGCCAGCCGATGGCGCAGGGGGGGGGGGCAAGTTGACTTTACATACTACAATTCATACTTTTCTCATTCTCTATGAATGAGAATTGTAGGTATTCTGTGACAGTACAGAGTCCAATGTGTAAAGCTACACGAGCACGAGCTCTTGACTATGCAATAAAAAACATGTAAATAAGTTATAATAACATTTATTAGAAAAATAGAATAAAAAGGAGTTTGAATTTGAATAAGTGTACAGCGTACAGCGTATTTTTTTAAATTATCAATCAGATTTTAATATTATAATGGTCGTTGTTTTTTTATATTAGGTTAATTAAAATATAATTTTCGGGGATTCATTGTAAACTTCTCGACCACATTATTATTAAAATCTTGTAAGTTTCCATGTATAAGTTTTCGGTGCACACTCATCATGGCCAAACCATTGAGGCGATTTTCACTCATAGTGCTTCTTAGCCAGGTTTTTAGTCTCCTAAGGCTGCTAAACGATCGCTCTACCGTACACGTCGTGCATGGAAGAGCGATCAAAATTTTCAACGCTTTTTCCGTGTCGGGAAAGAAGGTTTTTGCTTCTTTTACGATATCAACAACGGTTTGATCTGTTGAGTTTGGTTTATTATGCCAGAATTGCTGCCAAAGCTCGACTTCAATTTTTATGTTTGGTAAATTATAAAACTGAGCGATAGTTTCACAAGTTTCTGTGAGATTTTCGACTGACATCGTTTGCATTTGTGCGGGGTGTAATTTAGATAAAGCAAATGATGGAGTATTTTCTTCAGCAAAGCGTGTTTCAAGCGATGTAATAACGGAGTCCAAGTATGGTATTATTAATGATCTTTTCCAGAATTCTGAAGGGCTTTCTGCTGGGTGATTGCTTCGATGACGTTGTTTCCCAACAATGCGCGGCATTGAAGTGATATCCTCCTCCAGGCCGACTTTCTCCGCAACAACAGTAGCATCCTTTATAATTTCATCTGTGACTCTTTCGGGATTATCACGGTGGCTCTTAAGCACTTGCAAAATGCGTTTGACGTGTTGCGAGGCCTTAACCACATCCAAAGCTATGGATTGGAGTGCGTTGACAACAGGTTCTAACAAAGCAGAGTATTTAGCTATCAAAGTAATACAAAGTATAAACGAAATTTTGAAAGCAGCCGCATGGAGTTGTAAGGCATTTTTTCGAGTAGCACTGTTTCCTTCACGCGATAAGTTTTCTAAGGCTTCCAATATAACAGGAAAATTCTCCTTAAATACTCTGATAGTTTTATGTTTCTCACTCCATCTTGTTTCGCAGAGCCTGGCAATATTAGGTACCAATTTTCTTCTCAAAACAGATTCCCGAAAAAAAAAATAATATCTTTAGTGGTTCCCATGGTGTTTCGAATTTCAGGAAGAATTTTAAGATCATTTATTACCAGATTCAGTTTATGGGACGAGCAATGAAAGAACAGTGCTTTGGTATATTTTTTGCGAAGGATCGCTTGTACTCCACCGTCTTTTCCGGACATCTTCGAACAACCGTCAAATCCAAAACCAAAGCATTTTATCAGCAGGATTAAGGTCTTCTTTAGTCAGAAACTCATCGATGCAATATGCAATAGATTTCGCATCCAGACTTTTCAGCTCAACAAATCCGACGAACATTTCTTGGACCTCATTGGCTTCCTCGTCAAAATATCGCAGCCCAATCGATAATTGTTCAGTACCGGAAATATCAGCTGTTGCGTCTGCTAACACACTATAAGCTTCTGCTTCTTTTACTTTTTTCACAATGTCTGCCTTAATATCATCTCCACAAATTGCGATAATTTCATTTTGAATATGAATCGATCGATAGCTTGCATTCTTTTTCCCATGCTCAATGTGTTTCTTCAAAACTAAATCTCCCGCGTCAATTCGTAGCTTGTATAAGTCCTCGAGAATACCTTCGCCATAATGTTTTCCTCTCAGAGCTAAGTCGTGCGACCCGCAAAACGTAATGCAGGAAATAATAGATGTTATAATTGTTCGGTTTTCTTCAATAATGCCTCGGGAGTATTTGTTGAGTTGTAAATCTACAGGCACACTTCCAAGAAATGATTTAGCGGCTTCCAGTGCCATCTTATGGAAGTGGGTTTCCATGTGCTTTTTGCAATGCTCGTGAATATCTTTGAACTTACAAAACGGCCTTACGATAAATGACCCTAATACGCCTCTAAAAGAATTTGGATTTGGCGGGAACAATGTACAATATTTACAAAAGGCTCCTTTTTGGTGCCTGGAATAGGCCAACCATGGAGAGTACGTTTCCAACCATGAATAATTGAATTTCCTCTTCAAATGTTTAGCGTCTTCCGCAAAGTCATACGTCGCAGACGGAGACCAAGTGTTTTCAAGCAATTCTTTCTTCATTTCAGTCGATAACATTGATGCTTGTCCAATAAATTTACCGATGTCATTTTCGTTGCAGTCATTTATCGAAGAGTCGGGAACTAAGTTCGGTTCTTTAGATGTGCTAGGTCTCGCCAGGTCACCCACAGAATCATCGCTGTCACTGCTTGCTCCTTCAGGTTTCTTTCTTTTTAAAACTGCAAAATAAAATATTTTAAATAGCAACAACTTCTTCTGGTCCGCAATTCACATTGAAAGCATAAATGCCCTTCAAGACGGCGGCGGCAGGCTCGAGCCCGCGCAAGGACTAGCGTCAACGATATTTTTTATATCAACAGTCCTAGCTATTTCGAGCGGTTTAACCGCCGCGGCTATGCTCGCGCGGTCTCGGGCATCCTCGCTCGAGCACTCTAGAGCGGGCGCGACGACACGCACGCGCCGGAGTCTCAAGCATACGCGAGCCGACTGTGCCGAATCGGCACTGCCGATATTCATTCATACAATTTTCTACTTTAAGCTATGTTAATACGGTCCTATTTTCGATTGAACCATTAAATTGAGCAATTTTCCTTTTGGTTTAAACTGACGACCCTTAAGAATCGGATATCGTGCCTAGAAACGGATCTTTGCGATTTTAAAAACCGATGCAAAATCAGCATTTATAATCAAATCAATTGACGTTATTTTACGGACGGAAAATACGAAAGCTAAACGCAAGTGATACTCACCAAAAAACTTTCTGATGTCCATATTGATTACGTGGTCACAGCAACTATTTAGATGTGATAATAGCGCACAAAACAAACGTAAAAGCGGGCAGTGGCAGGCAACGCTAACTTACGAATAAATGACAGACAGACGATAAAACAAAAGGCGGCTGTGCGGGGGGCGCGGGGCGGGCGCCACGCAGTTACATGTTGCTTTGCTTCCCCACTCCCTCTCTCCCGCTTCAACGATAGAGTAGAGCAGAGCGCAGCGTAGTACGGAATATTAAGAGTGGAATTGGTGAATTCATTCGAGTTTCGACGCACGGGAATGATTGTTCAAGGCTTGAACTTCAAGCAAATCAACTCAAATACTTAGGACTTTGGTTGCATTATATTTGGCAACTTTTTTAGAATCTCTAGGGGGGGGGGGGGCAGCTGCCCCTCCCTGCCCCCCCTTGGCGACGCCCTTGATGTGTATTATTAACCCTTTATAAGGCAGAGGAAACTGCTAAGGATTTGGAAATAAAAAATAGATAAATACGAAAACTAGGACGTCTATATATGTATTTTTATTTACTTGTTTACATGGTGTCCATTATTTGGACAGAGCCTTATTAGGGTTTATGGAATTCGGCAAAACATGGGACAACACACAAGGCAACTTCACAGCGTATGCATTGAATCTTTGATTTTTTGCTATTTTCTTTGCTGCTGCAAACTCTGCATCTTCTGTAACTTTCCAGTGGACCAGGGAGATCAGATCCTACATCTGTAAGCCGCAGATCGTCTGGGAGGCCATACTTAGCCTTCTGTCGGCTATCAAGTTTTGGTTTTTTACATATAAATGATGGCAAGTCAGATACTCGCTTCTTCCTACTGCTGAAAGAACCAATCAGATTTCTTCCCAGCATTGTGCGGAACTGCAAACTATTCATAGGGTATCGCATTCTTTGAGAATATAAAATATATGCGTTGGTGATGGCAGCATCTATTATAAAATAAAATATCCTCATCCACCATCTTCGACTTCGCCTAGCCACATGATATGTGCCACGCTTTTGGTCGCAGCGGTCCACTCCCCCCATCCTCTTCGTATATTCAACTACTCCCAGTGGGCAAGGCACTTCCTGCTTGCTGCCATCTTTTTGTGTCCTTTTGCAGGACACCATTTGTTTTGGATGGTAGGCAGTACTGAGAATATTGACGATCTTGGTATCCATCCAACAAAAAAAACTAACATTTTTGTTTACCCTCCACTTATACTGCCCCTTTGTAAGTTTAAGTTTTGGGCGATTTGTTTTGGCAGTCTGCTTTTTCAGTGTCAGGGGCAAATTCGTTCTGTTAGACCGAACTGTCGCTGTTGAATATAGTTTTGTTCAAATAACCTCTGCATTAGCTCAGTAGAAGAAAAGAAATTGTCGAAAGCAATATGAATATTTTCTATCTTTTCTTCCACCAGTGCTTTGCAGAGTCTATTTACTACACTGGCTCCCAATCCAAACTCTGTTTCGTTGTCCTTTTTGCCAGTATATATTTCATATTCATAATGATAGCCAGAGTTACTATCACAACGCGCCCATATTTTGAAACCCCTCTTTACGGGCTTATTGGGCATATATTGTTTCAAAGTACTGCGCCCTTTGAATTTCACCATACACTCATCTATACTTTGTGATGAAGAGTTCCTTGCCCCATTTTTAAATGCAGTATTCATGAAGTCAACTATCGGCCGAATCTTATACAGTTTATCAAATTCTGGTTCACCCCTCTTGGGCATTTTTTGGTTATCATTTAGGTGTAAATTTCTTAGTATCATTTTGAATCTTTTGGATGTCATCACATTTGCAATTTCCGGGACACAAAAAAGTGGATCCGTTGCCCAATAAAGATCTAGATTAGCAAGAGGATGTATACCCATTAGTATCAATAATCCAAGAAACGCCTGGATTTCTACATCAGAAACATCAACCCAATTCTTCTGCTTGTTTTGAGCTGCATAGAGATTAGTTTGCTCCACTATTATCGATAAAATTTCGTCAGAGAAAAATAATCTAAAATATGTAAGAGGACCTTCTATTTGGAAAATTCCGCTTTGATTGTACTGGAATGTCATCAAACTTTTCAATAGGCGCCGTATGAGGAAAAAACACTTTATTCAAATCATCATCGTCGTCTTCTTCAGTGTCTGAAATTGTTTCAGGCTCCTGACTATTGCTTCTAACAATAATACTATTATTTTCATCACCTACTGCTGATTCGCTGACATTTAGAATTTCAGGAACTCCACTTCCAGAAGGTATCGGTGAATTGACAGCAATTTGACATCGAAAAGACGACGGAGAATCCAAAATGTTTTCGATTTCGTCTTGACTCATACCCGTGAAAACCGCCTCATTTTCCCTCTCGCTTTCATAACCGTCTTCCGAATGCTCACCATCGGATAAGCCAAAAAGTTCATCTAATGTTTCCTCAAGTTTATCGTATGGTATTACCTGCAACAGAAAAAAAACAGTATTCAAATGCGCAACGTCCATATATTGGACAAAGTCCAGTTAGAAAATGTGACCCTTATGACAAAAATCAATGCATGGATCCGATATTTACTATATTTAGAACATCTTGTAAAATAAAACTTACCTTTCTATTCATTTTTTACGAAGATTAGGTTGGATTAACACAGAGCACTCAAAAATCACTGAATTTTGGCAGTTACCCGAACACCTGACAAATGACGTCCATAGATATTGTTTTTTACTGCGTTTTGTTTTGACAGAGCCTTATAAAGGGTTAATTACCTTTTGGTATCATGTTTTTCTTGTTTTGCTGCTGACGATGTTTGGTACCAAGGACTCCTCTTTTCTTTAACACTGTCGAAACATCTTGATGCCCTGTAAATAGTATGTCAATAAAAGTGTGTGAATGATGATAATTCAGTTATTAGGTATAATAAGTGAAAGGTGGAACTCAGTAATAAAAGTCAAATTATAATTATCGCGTTTAATCGGGATAAACTATGGCACTCGCGAAGCGGACCGTCGTGATCGAAAGTGACGTGCTCCTGTTACAAATCACGTTTCCGGACTAGCGGGCTGGAACCAAGGCCGCGCACTCGCAGCGGTGACGTCCCTCAACGCGCCCGCGCGACGGGAGAACCATCCTCTCGCTTTTTCAATATGTCCCAGTTCGACGGACATGTTCCCCATAGTACGATCTAGCTTGTTAAAAGGCTTGTTAGACTTTACTAAATTTAGTAACCTAAATCAGGATTCAGAAAAGGAACGAAATTAGAAGCTTCTAATCACAGTGTTCTAAATATAGTTACTAAATCAGTTGCTTGCTGAAACACAACAAAGGCGGACGTTTTACTATCTACTATAAACAAAATGGCTCCAGTGCTGTCCAAAAATCAAAAAATTGGCCTCGCCGTGGCTGTGGCCGTTGGGTCCATCAACATACAGAAAAAAAAGAAAGACGTGGGTCAAGGAATATTTATTACTGCGCGACAGGTTATCAAACATGAATATAATGAGTGTTTTAGAACCGGCAGACTTCAGAAATTATCTTCGAATGGATTCAAGATAGTTCGATATTTTACTAAATCTTGTGACACCATATATACAAAAACAAAATACTATTTTAAGAGACAGCATTAGTGCAAAACAAAGATTGGTAGTAACATTACGATTTCTTGCAACAGGGAATTCATACCAAGATTTGAAATACAGTTCTCTAATATCTCAACCCATGCTGTCAATAATTTATTATCCCTGAAACCTGTTCGGCTATTTATACATGTTTGGAAAATTATATAAAGGTAAGTAAATAAAAGTACTTTTTGTTATAAAAGGTTTTTTAAAGTGCACAATTTTTTTAGATATTTTTGTTCTTTTTACCAAAAATTAAAAAGTCTTTCATTATGTCCCCATTGCCTTCAATCAGCAGAGATCCATCATTTGTCTCCTCCAACGTAGTTGAATGTGGATGAGGGGATGGGATATGAAGTTGTACAGATGGTAAAGGATCTGAGGGGTGGCTTGAATTGTAAATTCCACAGTAGGAGAAGATTGTATTTGTTGCTGAGGTGGAAAGTAATGAAGAGAATTTGAAGATTGGCTGTGGTACTCTGGTGATTGTGAAAGGTGAGAGGACTGTATTTGTTTCTGAAGTGGTAAGTTATGACGAGAATTTGAAGGTTGGCTGTGGTACTGCGTGGATGCTGAAGGATGTGAGGACTGCATTTGTTGTTGGGGTGGTAAGTTACAAAGGGGAGAATTTGGCGATTGGATACGGTACTGTGTAGATGGTGATGGATACGGGGACTGGTATGGTGATGATGTTTTAACAGGACGATGAAATTCACTCTGGGAAGACGATGATCGTAAAGGTGTGAACCATGGGTATGAAGCCTTAGATTGATAGTTATTTGTGGTTAAACCTACAAATGATTCTTCAGACAACTTGTCTAAAGTAGCATAAAATATCACATCTGATATTAATTTACGGGCTATAATATGTTGCCGTTGATTCAAATCTCTCAGTTGCATTCCAATGGATCTTCCAAGGATTTCCCAGTCTTCTTCCTTCGTGTTCATTAATCCGCTAGCTTTATCAAGAATGTCCTGTTGTTGTTTTAAAAGAGCTTCTTTCTTTTTTTCTTAAACATATTTTGATTGGAAGTACTATTGGTAGAATTTGTCATCTGAGTATCTTCTGTGCAAGATAATGATGAATCTTGAAAATAAATAAATTATTTTTCAGTTGCCGCAAACAGAATCAGAATGGATACAAGTAGCAGCTGAATTCGAAGATAAATGGAATTTCAATCACTGTATTGGAGCTTGCGATGGTAAACATATTGGCATCGAAAAACCGCCCGGAAGTGGTTCTCTATTTTACAACTATAAAGGCTTTTTCAGCGTAATATTGTTTGCTGTTGTCAATGCTAATTATGAATTCATGTATGTCCAAACTGGTACCAATGGCTCCGTTCATGATGCAGCCGTATTTGAATCTACAAAGTTCCATCAAAAATTAGTTAATGGTTGTTTGAATTTGCCACCATTTTCTCCACTATCAGGCACAGAAATACATGCTCCATATGTTCTGATCGGGGATAGTGCTTTTTTCATTAACAAACATTTCATGAAACCATTTCCGTTTAAGGGTATTAGCCATGAAAGAAGAATATTTAACTATCGCTTAAGTAGAGCCCGTAGAGTGGTGGAGAATGCCTTCGGCATATTGGCTTCGCGTTTTAGAGTACTACGGAGACCCCTCAGTCTAGATCTCTCCAACGTAGATGCAGTGGTAATGGCATGTTGTGCTTTACACAATTATTTGAGAAAACGGGAGCCAGGATATATAACCAGAAAATGGTTAGATCATGAAAATACTTCACAAGGGTCAATACGTCAAGGGGATTGGCGAAAACATACTGATGGATTGACTTCGTTAAAGAACACAAGTAAAAGTCAGCGTAATGAAGAAGGAAACCAAGTTCGAAACACATTCATGAATTATTTCAACTCAGTTGGCAGTGTTGCGTTTCAAGATAAAATGATTAATGCTGTACCTACTATTTAATAAATAATTAAAATAAAATATACCTCGTCTTCTATTGTGTCCCTGATTGAACGGCATGATTCTGTGGTAGTTTCCAGAAAACTGAAGCTGTCATAATACCATATCGTTGGTACATATACATGTAGGTCTGAGGCAGGATTCATTCGGCAGTTTCTTTCTGTTGCTCATTAATTCATGGATGGATTTGATGTCGACAGTGTCTGGAAATTCTTTTACAAGCGCTGCCTTGAGCTCTTCCCAAGTCTTGTGTGGACGCTCCGCCCGTAACCATAGCTGTGCTGTACCTGTCAGCGCTCGTTTCGCAATTAGGAGCTGCTGAAGCGGTGTCCACTCGAATATCTCGGCGTTGGATTCTACTTCGTCTACCCACCGCGTCACTGGATAGGTGTCGTCGCGGCCGCTAAAGCTGGGTATCAGCTCGGCCGTCATCTGAAGCATGTTGCCGTTACGCTTTCTCGCATCGCAGTCGTCCTCGCAGTCGGTGTAGTCTTCTTGCCGACTTTTCCTGCGATCTTTCGCGGGTTTGGCCATTTCGTCGTAGTCGTTGAGACAGTCTTCTACCGCAGAAACCGCCGTCGTTCACGTGTTTCTGTGCACGTGGTAGCCGATCTGCACACGTCGTTTTTATTTCACCGGC
Source organism: Hyppa rectilinea (assembly GCA_951799385.1). Lineage (NCBI taxonomy): Eukaryota > Metazoa > Arthropoda > Insecta > Lepidoptera > Noctuidae > Hyppa > Hyppa rectilinea. The sequence continues at coordinate 4,505,800 of OX637303.1, forward strand.
CGTAGGTACTATTCCGCCTTTCTTTTTGATATCCCGGACGAGCCCCCAATTTTGTAGGTCTGAGGCAGGATTCATTCGGCAGTTTCTTTCTGTTGCTCATTAACCTATTATTACATCGTACGGTATATAGTCTTTACATAGAACGTGAAATATAACCTCTGGGTAGCACTGTTTGTCCACGCACAAATTCAAACGACACTTTCCCATCGAACGCACTGTTGATTGTCCAATGCCGGAGAGTAATAATTCGTCCTTTTCGTATTCTGGTTTTCCAATCGCATCATAAACATCCGCCGAAATAATGTTCACGTCGCTGCCCGTGTCTACTAACGCTTTTAACTGCACGTTGTTTATTTCCAACAAAACAACTGGCTTTTTCTCTTTTGTCAACATTGACATTGAAACTTCTTCGTCGTTGTATACAAACGCCGCCATTTTCGATTCGTCGTTCGAAAAGTATCCGCTTGGGGCGCTGTCTTCTTCGTCATTTACCGTCGTGAACATCGCTCGCTTTGTGTGTTGGTAGTCCTGCAGTTCGTTACACAGGAGGTCGCTAGAGGCGCCACCGTCGTCTTGTGTGACGTCCGCCGCGAACATCGCGCTCTTCGTAATATGCTGCTGTTGGTAGCTCCGTCGTGTTTTACCGATCCCGTCGAAATAGTACATACCAACGAAGTATAGACACAACTCCGTTTCACCTTATGGTTGGCATAAGTATGAGATGTAAGGAAGACCTACACATATTGGAATTGTTAAAACAGGAAGAGATTGATCAATATGAAGAAAATAGAGAAGAGATTAGAATCAAAGCCAAGAAGCAAATACTACAAGTACCCGATATAAAGAAGGAGATTTAGTGGCTATAAAAAGGACACAGTTTGGTACGGGGATGAAGCTGAAGCCCAAGTTTCTAGGGCCGTATCGAGTATCAAAGGTTAAGCGAAATGATCGCTACGATGTGGAGAAGGTTGAGCGTGCTACTGAAGGGCCTATTAAAACGTCTAGCTCCGCGGACCAAATGAAGCCATGGCCGCAGTAGGTTTTTTTCCTTAATTATTTTTGTTGTTAGTAGATGGATGAAAGGTTAAGTAAATAAAACAGAACCCTTTTTATATCAACTGTAATGTTTATTGGTGTATTCTGTATTGATATAATATTATGTGATCTATCATTGTCCACACTTTATAAATTGTGTATTTGTACACCAATTAACCATATTTTGTTTGTAATGAGTTCCATATAATTTGTAATGTTGTAAGGCAAAGTAACTTCTATTTTAAACTGGTATTATTGTAACCTAGTATAGAACAATAATTCTTGATGTATGATACGTTCATTGTTTCTTAACTTTAAGATAAGAGGCTGGTTCATTTTGTTGTTTAAGCTGAAGATTGAAATTGTAATTAAGGTTGTCTGAGGGCAGACAAACTATCAGGACAGCCGAGTTGTGGGATTTTAAAATGTGTACTTAGTAGTTAGAATAATAAGCATGAGTGAGTGTAAACGAGACGACATATGTGTGTGAGAGAGAGGAAGGATGGAAGGGGAAAAAGTCAAGATGGCGACAACCGTAGAACCGAGAACGTGTACTCTGTGTAATTTTAAAATTAATAAAAGTCTAAAATAGTAAATCTGCTATTATTTCACCGCCTCAGACCTACATACATCTTCACTCCCTGCACCAGTGTGTTTTGAAGCCTTGACCTTTAAAATAAGTTATAGGTACATATACAAATTAGGTAGTTACTATGTAGGTCCTATTATCTCCCATTTAATTTGAAATAATAATATAAAAGCATCGTTCTTTCAAATAATTTGTTTTTAAATTATCTATTTTCTTCTTTAACGTTTTTACTGTAGCATTCTAATCGATATTTTTGTATATGCTGAGAAGCACTTCGAAACCTTCACTTCTAATATTTTTATTCATGTAATTTTTATCGTTTTTGTTCCATAGATATGGCATGTCTTTATAAAGTTCGATTATATGGCCTAAAACTTCTTTTTCTTTCGTCGCCATTCTCGAACACTCGCAATTTCTCACAACACAAGCGACACATCCACACGCGGAAAGCGCTGCACACCGACTGAAGCGACTAATCGCGATCGCACCTTCCTAAATTCGATTCTAATTAGGTTTCTAAATGATTTAGTGAATTAGTAGCCGTACTTTTTCCTAAATTTAGAAACCTACCTTCCTAAATGCGATTGCATTTGTCTGAATTTAGTAACTGAATCATTTAGACGACTGAATTTAGTAAAGTCAAATAAGGCCTTAAAGCTGGCTTCAAATCATTTATTGAAAGTTGCGGAAACCTGGTTAAATGTGGATTATCCTGATCAATCATTTGGAAATTCGCTCTCCTTCTATTAAGGTGTTCTCGTTCAACATATACTGCTAAATAGTTTTCAAGTGCAAGCCTATCGTTTGCAATTCTTACATACTCTGCAGCCTCCGGTGGATCCTAAATACATGCCGAAAGAGTCTCAAATCCCTCTTAATTCTCCCATTAACAACTTCTACGACCCAGCGAGACATGGTAACAAAACGAGACCGATTTGCTTATTGTGCTGTAATTGAAATTCATTTTCAAGTGAAGATTTTTTTAATTTTATTTTATTTTATCACATAGGAACAACAAACAGCTACATTATGGAATATTACAACATAATAACATAAATAACTTAAATAATAATGTAACCCACAACGCTGTTCACAGATTACAATACTGAGTAAACCTTAAATTGCTAGGAAAAGATTCTGGAATGTGTGTCACAAAGCCATATTCTTGTAATTCATTTATGACATCCCTAAATCCTCTGTCCAGTGTAAAAATCACCGGTCCGGAAAAATGACCTTAGACCAGATTCCTCACTACGAAGGTTTAAACCAGTAATTGTGGCATCATTAGTGGTAGCTTTATAAGGCCCTAGACCAGGGGTGTCGAACTCAATATTGCGGAGGGTTCAAATTAAAAAAAAAAATACTGAATTATTTTAACATCTTTATTTATTTAGTTATACAAGCTGTTGATTTGCATCCTAGTCAAATTCAAGGACGTAATTATGCTAATGATTCTCGACCCAAATCAACAATAAAATGAGTAGGTATTTTTTTATTTATTTTTTCCTGTTTATTGAAATCCATAAGTGTAAACCAGCCGTAGATAAAAGCGGCCCGTCTGTTACTAGCCCTATTAAACCGCGCTTTCACACACAAACAAACGCATTAATACATACACAACGCATACGCAACGATCATTCAATAAATTCGTAGGTAATCAATCCCACATTCCCACCCCGCTCCCCCGCTCGCGCACGGCGCAACACGCCAAACCAACAGTGCGTTTGATGTCGCCGCAGTGTGCGTACGCTGCGCTTTGCGAATTCCGCTCGGTACATTGTTGAGACGTCATTCGATAGGTACCTACTAAGTTCAAGATGACTGACAACTACTCTAATGTCGAGTTGGTGGAGATGGTCCGCCTGTATGCCATCAGTGGAGACAGTCTACGTGGAGCCATCCGGTTGTTCACGGAAATGTTTCCCGATCGGGAACCACCATCACAGAGCGTCATGCTGGCTGCTACGCAGAGACTGCGGGATCATCGGCAGTTTGACGTTCCCCGGCATGCTCAAGCTCGCGGCAGCGTAGGCCTGCCTGTCGCCTTGCAGGAAGACATCCTTGAATACTTCCGACGAGAACCACGGGCAAGCACGCGGGAGGCTGGTCGACGCTTTGGAGTGCACCACACCACAGTATGGCGCCTACTGAAGCGTGAACTGCAGCACCCGTTCCACTACCGCAAGGGACAAGACATTCACCCAGGTGATAATGCGTTGCGGATTACATTTTGTCGCTGGTTGCTGGAACACCAAGACGCCAACATCCTGTGGACGGACGAGTGTTTATTTACTCGAGTTGGCGTCTACAATGTTCATAATGAACATTGGTGGGCTCACCGCGACCATAACCCGCACGTAACCAAACGGCATGCGTTCCAAGTGCGGTTCGGACTGAATGTGTGGGCTGGCATATTAGGGGAACACGTGCTTGGACCCTACTTCATCGATGGGTACCTCAACAGTGCAACATACCTGGAGCTGTTGCGTCACGTTGTCGAGGAGATGTTAGAAGACATTCCTCTGGCACTCCATCACAACCTGTACTACCAGCAGGACGGTGCCCCCCCTCACTATGGTCGGCAAGTACGCGAGTACTTGACCGAAAGGTTTGGTGACCACTGGATCGGTCGCGGAGGACCTGTGGCCTGGCCTCCGCGTTCTCCGGACCTGACGCCTCTAGACTTTTATTTGTGGGGAGACGTTAAAAGGTTAGTTTACACGGAGGAAGTGACAAGTGTAACAGAATTACGTGCAAGGATCATTAGTGCTTTCGACACTTTAAAAACGAATGTGTTAGTGTTACGTAAGCTGAAGGAAAACCAGCTACGTCGTGCTCGATTGTGCCAAGAGTGTGATGGTAACAATTTTGAACAATACCTCCGGGTAACATAAGTAGGTAATTTATTTATTTGTACATTTTGTAAATACGTTGTTAGCTTAATCAATTTTATTAGTGTAAATAAGTTGATTTAAAATTTTTAACTACGCCAATAATACCTAAGAGTCGAAAGTATCAACACCTACTTACACTTAACTAGCAAATCTTTAAAAAACACTTTTATACTCAGTAGATCGGTACACCAACTTAAGCAGGTAGGTAGGTATTATTGCCGGTCCTAAGCCCGTTAAGTAGGAAGGAAAATTTCAAATCAACCAATTTAATCCACAAGTAAAAACAAAATCATTACGAAAAGTTTATGCTGAACGATAGCAATAAAGCAAAACTAACATTTTATTAATCATCTGATAGGTAGCAGGCCAGTGAACTTTTTTTTGGAACACTAGGATTACTGACATTAGTAAGATTTCCGTATTCTAATGATGCTTAAAATGAGTTAATTATGAAACGAAATTTATGACAATAATGTAGGTGATTTTCGAAATAAAATTAGGTAAAATTTTTGCTACCCCGGTCGCTACGGTCATTGCTCCGTCGCGCACGCTTGAATTTAGTAGGTAAGACGTCGACGCTCACGCACACAGCTGATTGTCGCTGTGTGCGTAGTTAGTCGGGTTATTCTCATTGAATTTAGGATGTAATTCTGAAATACTGTTAAATTTCAACAACAAAAAAAAACCGCGCGTATTAGTTATTGCCCGGTACTGTACTTTCAATGGATTATTTATGTCTTTTAGGACAACCACCTGAAATTTGACGAGGATGCAAATCAACAGCTTGTATATAGTTGTTACAAATCATACCAAAAGTAAGAAAGAGGGTAATTATTTTGAGCTCGAGGATCCGGATACCTGACTTCTCTTGTTTTTGACAATGTCATTGATGTCAGGTATCATATTCGTGGTAGTTATTTTAAGAATTGATTGGAGATGTTCATTCGTAAGTCTTGTCCGATGTTTGTTCTTATTTATTTCCATGACGGAAAACATCTGTTCACATAAAAAGGTACTACCAAACATACACAGAATACGTGCTGCATGCTTTTTTATTTCTGGGTAGTTATTCAAACTCTTGAAATACTGTGTATAAAATGTAAGAGCGTTAACTTCTTTAAGTTTTCCTTCATAATGCTGTCAGATTAAAGATCTATCAACTCCATTCGCAAGTGAACTGGTGCCTGCGAAGCTTCAAAAGTGAATGGATTGTTGAAAATTGGGAATTCCATTTGATTCATTTTGTGGAAGTCTTCAAAACGTGTGTTAAATTCCGTAATCAGATTTTGCAGAAGTTGCGAAAAGTCGTCCAATTTTTTCTGGTCCACTGTGTCAAATGACTTCAAATGTGTGAAATGATCCAAAGTACTTATGGTTTTTAACTGATTTCCCCACAGTCTTTACTTTGTTTCAAAGGCAATCTGTTGAATATGCATGTTGAAGGCAATATATGAATACATTTGAGTGATAATCAAATTTTTACCCTGTAACTTTACATTCAGATCAGTCAAGTGTTTATTTATATCTACCAAAAAGGCACAATGAACCCACCAGTCATTGTCATAATCAATTGGCTTGTCTTTTTCTAACATGAAAGCTTGAATAGGGTCACGTAACGCAAAATATCTTTCTAAAACTACCCCTCGACTGAACTAGCGAACTTCGGTGAAATAAGGCACATCGGAATATTTTTCGTCCAATTCTTGTAAAAACTGCCTGAACTGTCGGTGATTTAGTCCTCTGCTCGAAAGATAGATAGTACGTTTTTGAATGGACGTGTCTCGAGTGGATTCGTCATCTTATCAGCGTTTGTTCTTACTTATTTTCATTGAATATAATACCTGCTGGGTGTATATATATTTGAAAAGACTCCAGTTCCTCCAACGTGTTCACTGCAGTATGATTTTGCTATTTTGACATGGTATGTGCCAATAGCAAACACAACCAGCTGATCGTAATTCATACGTGGGAAATCAACACGTTCGGGGAGTGCTGCATTCATTCTGACAAAACTTGACAAAAGCAACTCTCTGTCGGTCCAAGGGATGTCGTTCGACAAAATCGGCCAATAGATTAGGCCGGTTTCTGTTTCTCTCTATCATATCACTAAATTGTTCTGTAAAGCGGCTGTCTTCGTAGGGTAATTGAGTAGCGTTGACTAGCGCCGCGGCAATTCTGAAGTCTGTCATTGCACTCTTCAGTGCTATATTAAAATATCTATTGCGGAACAGTTTAAAATCTCTTTTCAGTCTACCATTTTAACTTTTTCACACACCTTATTCCACTCGCTTGCACCCATTAAATCTACTTTTTCTTTAACTAAATCAGTCACTCCTTTAACGCTCCAAGTTACGTTCTTCCTGGATACGTAGCCTTTAATGGCAGCCCATGCCATCTCAATCGGATTGAGATCTGGGTGATAAGGAGGTAGACGAAGTAAGTCATGGTTATGATCTGCAATATTCTGTCCATGTTGAATTTTTTGTATTTGTATTTGTGACATTTTATTTGGTTGTATAGCTGAGGTTTTTAACATATCCTCACTATATTCTATGCCTTTTTCAGTTAACCAGGCCGGCATTTCAGACTTTTTGGCATTTGATGTTGGTGCTGGGTCATATTGTTTATTATGGTAAGAAGCGTTGTCAACTACCACGACGGAATTACTTGGCAGATTAGGTATTAGTTGAGTTCGCAGCCACTTTTCGTACTTATCGAAATTCATATTGTCGTGGTAGTCACCCGTCTTTTTTTTAAACCATTGTTTAAATCACAACCACAGTTAATACAAATATCATTCGTTCACCATGACATCATTCTATTACAACGTTCCGTATGCCCAGAAAAGAAAACGTTTTGATAATACGCTAATGATTAGATGATGTTTAGAAGTGTTGAAAATATTGAGACCTGGTTATTTTGCATGGATATAAACATAATTTAGTTTTTTCGTAGATTGCAGTTTTGTTTACGGTTAAGCACATTACTTAATGTCGTATTAATTTCTAAAAATAGATCTAAGTACGTGTAACGAAACGTAACATTCTCGCGCGTTATATGAAACCATAACATTAAACAAAACCATCGCAAGTTGAACAAACTTATTTAACTTTGTAATTTTAAGTCTATAATAGAATAATTGCCTCTTTGTTTGCCTTCTTTGTTAATTTCGATAATTTAATGTGATGGACCAACAAAAAAAAAACGATCTGTGAATTGGAGTGCCGAGGAAAAAGTAAGTTAATAAAAATTACTTAGATGAACTTGAAAACCGTCTTTAATTTATTGATTTTAAGCTAACCCAAATATTAAATATTAAAGGATATACTACGCGAGATGATTGCGCAATCACGCCACATCATCGAGGATAAATCGACCAGAGCTTCGTCCAATATTAAAAATGCTCAAGAGGTGAAGAGTATAGCAAAGAAGTAAGTGTTTAGTTTTTTATAAATAAGTGACCCGTTAACAACGCAAAATAACATATCTAATTGATATATTTTCAGAATTAATGAAGTCATGGGAAAAAATAGATCTGATGGAGAAGTTAAATCGGCATGGAAAAGAATGAAGCTTGCAGCTAAAGCTAACTTGTCCGCTCATAGGCAGTATCAAATGAAGACAGGGGGTGGTGAAAAGCCCAAGTCGCCTTCTGAAGAAGATCTGGCGATTATGAATATTGCTCCACACGATTTTGTTGTGGAATACACAGATTACGACCAGTGATGCAATAAAAACTGTGGTAAGCATAATAATGTTCTTTACTTATTAATATAAAACACTGTTTAAATTAATATACAGTATATTTACTAATAATCAATACTTGTAGGTTGAAGTAAACCCCCCAGAAGATGGTGAAACAGCTGGGCCTAGTACAGGCTTTTCGCCTATGATCATAGAACCACCACCGAAGACAATAGAATCACCTGAATTCAATGATAAGGTAGTAGAAGTAATAATGGACCAAGGAAAAATAATAATCCATAAATTATAAAATTGTAATCCTTTAATTTGACCATATTTTTAATATTAAAAAAATATAAAACATGTATTAAAAAGGATTTATATAATTCGTCTATATCTAAGTAAAATACTTTCCTACCTAACCTACCTACCTTTAGTACCTCAAAAGTAAATGTGGGAACTACTACACCTAGAAAAAAAGAGAATATTCCTAGAAAGCAGTTGGGTAAAAAGGGTCCTCAAAACATGTAAGAAAGATTATCTTAGAATATAATCTTATTATTTGCTTAGAATAAAATATAAAGGGTAAATATTTTACAGAAAAGAAGCAACACAAGAAGCAATATTAAAGTCCAACACTCAATTAAAAAAAAAACAATTAGATATGCTAGAAGTAGATCACCAGTACAATGTTAAAATTGCTGAATAAAAAATAAAAAAACTGGAACTGGAAATAAAATTATTAGAAAAAAAGGAAGAACTCTAGTACTAAGTAAATATTAAATAAATAATTGGTCCATTTACAAAAAAGTCTACGCTATAAGTATAAAAGAGTTCACGCATTATATTTATGATCTAATATTTATTTTCAGATCCTACAGTGAAGTTAAAAATGTTATTTCCTAACAAGAGAAACTTATGGTTGAAAGAAATTTTATCATAAAATGTTACAAGAATTAGAATTATTTAGAGTTTAAAATATATTATTTGAATTAATAGTGTCTTTCAATGAAATGCCGTCTTCTAATATTTCCACGTACATTGTTTTAGAACTGCTGCTGCAGACTTTTGTATGGTAGTTTCATTGTCATCAAACCCACTATGAAACACATCTTCCTTCATATCGATGGCAATATTGTGCAATACAGCACATGCTACAATAGTTGTTTTTGCAGTTTCAATGTTGCAGTAAAGGCCTCTTAATAAACAGCGGAACCTCTGCTTCCACAACCCGAAACATCTTTCCACTGCATTTCTGGTGCTAATGTGAGCATTGTTGTATCGTTCCTCTTGTGGTGTTGTAGTATTCAGTAATGGAGTAAACAAATATGGTGTGCAAGCATAGCCACTGTCTCCTAGCAATATGCCTGAAAATGCACCAGCCTCAAATCTCTGCTTCAAACGACTTTCTCTAAATATTCGCGAGTCATGAACACTCGCTAACTACCTGGAACAATAGTTACATATTTTAGTATTTCTTACTATATAAATCGTCATGCTTAGACTATTCATTATCAGTACTTATTATAGAACAAAGTCACTAGTCACTTGTCTTTGTTTCATTGTTATTTAAATATTTGATAAGAAAATTTTGTGTGCATAAAACATCCAACCAAATTATACTTTTCCACTGCATCCATATTTCATGCTAAGCCAGGGCGGGTTGTTATTATTTATTGTAATCACATTACACATGGACACCCTGAACACTGTGGTAGGTTAGACTACTTTACAACACAATAACCAACGCCTCATCAGGGATGGGGCTTTGGAGAAAAGTCATTGTTCCTTTATTTTGAAAAAAAAAAATGAATGTAAAATCAATAATACCTGAACATTAATTGATGGAAATCCTTTGCGGTTAATATACAGCTGACCACCATCTTCACTTAGCTTTTTTATTTTAATATGAGTACAGTCAATTGCACCAATTACTGTAGGGAAATTTGCAATTCTGCGAAATTTTTGCATCGCTTCCTGTTGTTCTGTCAATGTAGCTGGCATTTTTATATATCTATGTGATATTCGGGCTATAGCTTCTGCAATTATTTGCATATTTTACTTATAAAAGGTTGTGAGACTCCGTGCAAATCGGCTGTGTCATCTTGGATCTATTAAAACAAAAACAAAATATTAGTTTGGAACTTAGGGCATAATTTAGTATAAATTGCTACCAATGTTATTAATAAATGCAATAATATTATAAGCTTTGAATCTACTTACTTCATGTCGAGCCCAACTTCGTAATGCGCAAGCCACTTGTATTTCGGGAGACACAGGGCATCCTCGAGTATCTCTAGTTAAATCTTCTCTTATTAGGTCCACTATTTTCATTGCATAACGTTTATTAAACCTATACTTTTGCCTGAAATCTTCATCGGATAATTCCACAAAGGGATTGACTCGAACACGGTTTCTGTTGTGTCGGCGCGGCGTTTCCAACAACTCAGCGGCTTCAATATCCTCAATATCAATTGAATCGACCATGTTAATATCCATTTTCAAGTTAAAACAACACAACACAATGAAAAAGATGATTTAACCTAAAAGAGAAACTTTGACAGATCCGATTTAGTGATTTAGACCATCGTTAAACTAGGGGTCGCCGAGGTTTAGCGTTAGACCATGGTTTAGTCTATGGTTTATCGCTAAACCAAGATTTGTAATACAATTTTTGTTTAGACGGTGGTTTATAGAAGTTTAAACCAGGTTTATTAGTTAAACCGCTTTTTGTAATAAGACCGCAAAATTCTTATTTATTACTACAATCTAATACAATAAAAACTTATACATACTTAAATTAAAAGACTATCTAACTAACTATATATACAAATAAATCCAAAAAAAAGACAAAAAGGACACTTAGGCGTCGAAGTACTCATCCGCATCGCTGTCATCAGGAAACGTGCCCAGAAGACTGGCAGCATTGCCACGTTGAATGGCAATGCTAATTCTTTGGCCAAAGAACAAGCCAGCCCTCTGGTCACGCGAAGTGTCGACCAATCGGCGAGAAATTTCCTTAAAAAGGAGTAGCGCACTCGGGCCCCATGACCCTAGAGTTTCGACCCCAAACGGCTCAAACCTGTAGTTACACATCAGGTTACTGTATTTACGCCGCTTGAGGGTCTCAGCAGCGGCAGCAGCGGCGCCAGCACAGCCCGCCGTGCTAAGAACATGAGATGGCGCAAGGGTGTCGACACAGGTTGCGTCCCACACCAGAGGCCTACCCACCTTCCAAGGCAACAAAGTCATTCCGTCTGGTCGCTTACCATCGTCACGTACCAAGCCGTTTGGTTCTAATGTGGCAAGGGCTCGACGAATAATGTCGTTGATGCTGGCGTGACGTGATATGCGACCTGCACTCCTACCGCAGGACAGGCCATGGTGCCCGAGACTGTCAACAGCTTCACCGCAGTGACACCGATGCGGAGCAACACAAGGTGCGCCCAAGCGGAGACACGTAGAGAGCCGAAACGATGAGTCATCCATCATAGTGCATATGGTGGATGACGGGAGCGCCTGAAGCCACAAGCCTGACTCCCATTCTCCCACAGCCAGCAGACGGGCACGCTCAACAGTATTAGGTGACGTGTTTACTAGGTTATCCCGTATAATACTGCAGAGTGGCATGTCCCACTGTCTCTGGGAGGACAGGTTGTCGGGCAAATCCGTATTGGGACAAGCCATTTTCCAAGCGTTCAACGCATCGGACAAACACGGTACTTCAAAATTTACCAGTGAGGATGATAAAATATTCCTGGTTAATTTATCGGTACTGTGGACCGAGGAGAGGAAGGCCGGTAAACTTATACTTGAAATTTTGCGGACACCGAGACCACCCAGGCGAATGGGGAGTGTGGCTTGCTGCCACGCTCGGTCGTCCAGGGCCACATTTAGCATCGAAGTTAGAGTATTTCTAATAATTTGGTCTACTTTTTCTAAAAGTTGTGGATGCTTCCAAAGAGGGGAGGAACGAAGGCTATATGTAAATTTTGGACCAAAACAACAGTATCGAAGGAGTGTGAAGGCTGAATGGATGTTAATTTTGAAAAGTCTGTCAGTAGTTTGGGGAAGGTAAATTTCACATTTAGAAAGGTTACGGTCTAGGCCAATAAGATTAAATTTTTCTCTTAAAAAAGCTAAATCTTCTAAAACAGTGTCTACATCACCTCCCAGGGTTCCATCATCCAAATACCATACGTTGAATTCAGAATTTAGTTGTCGAATAATTGGATTTATTGCCAAACTGAAAATGACTGGCCCAAGAGGGTCACCCTGTTGACATCCAACAGCTGATTCCAGAAGATTGTCTTTATAAAGTAATTTAGTGGGGTTTCTATAACATTGATAAAGGAAACTGTAAATTTTGGGTATTTCTTTTTGAGCCTCTGTCAACAAAGTATCCCTGTTTACGGAATTGAAAGCGTTTTTAATGTCAACCTTAAGGATGACCTCACCTTTATCACTATTGAGATAGGTGGATAAAGCATGTACCGCAGCCTCACAGCCCCCTTTAGATCCGAAGCCCAGCTGCTTCATGATCTTGGTAAATAAAAAGAAAAAACTGGTCCCATAAATAGGAACTTAATCTTAACAATCTCTAATAAAGTAAAAGCTTTATGAAATGGTGATTTTACCTTTCAATTGTGTTTCTAGTTTTTATGTGTGCCTCATTGTATCTTATTACGTGGCTATTTGATGGGTTTAACAAAGGTGTGAGCAAGTAAGGCCGGTTTGGATAGGCACTATCCCCGAGTAACCAGCGATTTCCTAGAATACCATCTTCACACTGGGCTGTAGTAATAGTTGGATACATCAGAAATTTATATTATTTTAAATGTTATTAGAAAGGACAATAAACCCAATATTACCTCTTAATATAGAATTATTAAAAATAGTAGCATCATGAGCAGAACCAGGCCACCGAGCAACAACATTTAATAATTTAAGGTCTGCATCACAAACAGCTTGGACATTGATTGAAAAGTATCCTTTCCTATTTCTATATTCCTCTCCTATTGTTGAACCTGAAATACAAAATATTTTATTTGTTGTACCAAATGTACGGCAACTTTCTAAACAATTTGCAAATTTTTAATTGATAACAAATCAAGAGTTGTATACTTACATGGAGACTGAATGTGTACATGTGTACAGTCAATAGCACCACATAGTCTAGGAAATTGAGCTATGTTATAAAATTTGTCTGTAGTTCTGAAATGCAGAAAAATGTATTTGCTATACAATCTAGCGATAGCAGCAGATATATCTGCCACTATTCTACAAGCTGACGATAAGGACACTCCAGCAAAGTCAGCCACTGAATTAAGCATTGTACCCAATGCATAAAATCGAAGTGCCAATAAAAGTTGGTGCAATGGTGGTATACCGTTATTCCTGAAAATTATAATTAAGTTAGGTACCCGTTCTTTTAGATAATATTAAAGCAATTTGAGTAAAAACAAACAAATTTCTTACCGCCTTGATTTCACTTTAATAAAGGGCATTATTTCATTCAAAACAGATTCAACTGATGCTTTGTTCATTCTGAATCTGAATGTGAACTCTGCGTCTGTTAAACTTGCCATAAAGTTGATTCGTTGAAAAGTTTTTGAGGACACAGCTCTCTCATGTTCGCTGTCGCTATCCCAATCCGATAACTGAGCTAATACTTCACGATCACTATCACTATCACTTGAAAATATTTCCATTTTCACGCGTTTATCAGTACAATCGGTCAAAATTTGAGGATCGCAAATAAAGATCAATAACGTTCAAAAATCAATTTGTCAAAATCAGAGATCGGTTATAGAATACGCATACCTGTCACTTTCATACAAATGTCAATCTAAAAACCCGATCCGCCCTCCCAAAGATGGATTGAAAAAAAAGATCGGGATGACGATCTATCGATCGGTTATTGAAATACTAAAAGTAGGAAATGGATTCAAATATCAATCTCAACCCGCAAATTAGGGATTAGGATTGGTTATAGAAAGCGGCCGACAGAAAACACTTTTGCTCATGAGTGTTGTTCTCGCAGTATGAGAGCATACCTTGCTGTTGTCGCGCCTATTACGTGGGACAACTTCATCTAGTCGTTTAAATAGGTGTGGATTTGTTTTGACAAAAACAGCTTCTTCCAAAATGTACAGACAAGACAAAGTCAGTATTTTATATTTTTTTAAATAAGGCACGCAACTATCAGTAGGTTTAATTTTAAATACAATTGTATTGCACGAACACATCTCTTCTGTGCCTTGAACACCGTGTCTTTTTCTGTTGAGTTGCCCCAGAAAATAACACCATAGCGTAGATGAGATTCAGTTAAACCATAGTAGGCTGTAAGTAATGCCTCCACACTTATTATAGACGACAATGTGTGCAGGGCATAGGCGGATTTACTGATTTTCTTGCATAAGATTTCAATATGCGTTTTCCAATTCAGTTTTTTATCAATGTAAAAATTTTGTTGTTTCTACCTCTTCTATAGGCTGGTCATCGTAGTGTATATTTAAATTACTCTTACTATTCATCCGTTGACTGAAATGTATTAATTTAGTTTTAGTCAGGTTAATTTTTAAGTTATTGTCATCTAGCCATTTTACCATTAAATTTATAGAATTATTTATGTCTCTTTCATAAGTATCAACACTTTTACAGGGTATCGTTATGGTGCTATCATCAGCAAATAGTGTCAGTGGTTGAGGAATGCCTTTCGGTAGATCGTTAATATATAATATAAATAAAGGAGGCCCTAGAACACTCCCCTGCGGCACACCAAACGAAACTGTACGTTCTGAGGATTGAAATACTATGTCATGTTTACTTTTCATATTAATTTGATTTATAGTTGTTATTTGAGTTCTGTTTAGTAAATAAGATTTAATTAGATTATTGACATTTCCTCTAATTCCATATGCTTCAAGTTTATTTAAGAGTGTGCCATAATGCACATAGTCAAAGGCTTGTGTCATGTCACAAAAAACGCCACAGACCGGTTTCCTCTTATCCACGTTAAATGTAACATTATATAAAAAATCGTAAATGGCCATATTAATTGTTTTACCTATTCTAAATCCTTTCTGTTCCTTGCATATAATATTATGTTTTTCCATAAATGAATTAAGTTCCTTGTAAATGTATTTCTCAAATATTTTAGAGATTACGGGAACTAGTGATATAGGCCGATAGTTCTCAATTATCTCCCTATCTCCTGCTTGAATAGTGGCTTGACGATTGAAACTTTTAGAGCATCAGGGTAAACGCCTGCACTAATGCTGAGATTGATGACATGACTCAAGTGCCCGCAGATTTCATCCGCAACTTGTTTTAGTATATACGTAGCAATCCCGTCATGACCCACACTGCTTGTATTATTTAAGCACCGTATTATCTTTTTGATATCGTCTGGTATACTGGGCGCCATAAACATAGTTTTGTTATTAAAATCTAATGTACACGCCCCAGGTCTGCAGTCGAAATCCCGTGCTCGCGCAAGTTTTTTATTTATAAGTTTTTTTTCCGCTTACAACACAGAATTGAGCTAATCATTCTTTCTTCCTACCCATACATTCCTTATCGAACGGAACGAGATTGGAAGTTCATTGCGCACGACCAATCAGAAACGATCCCGCCACTGCGAACACACGTCAACTGTGGTTTGGAAGAAACGTCAGTGTATTTTCTGCATTCACCCGCAAACCGCAAACCGCAACCGCTTACTCAAACCGCAATCGCATCAAAACTGTATAACTATTAATAAATAAGTGTTGGCCGACACAAGTGTGACATTTAAACAAGTGAAAGTGATCATATTGAAAAGGAAGAAAACCAGATAGCACGTGGGACTTCTGCTGAGCTAGCTGTCCTTGAATCCACGTGTTTTGACCAGAAGGTTCGCAAGTAAGTCCATCCATTCCTATTTCTCAAAACCTCATATCCCGTGTGCTCAATTCTGTGTGTCGTCCAACAGTTCACCACGCTAAAATCTACATCCCAACATAAAATTAATACCCCGCTATATGGTCCTTCGAGAAACCGCTTAGACTTATTCACCATCCCGTTTTGGCTGTATTTTATCAATAAAAAAATCATTGAATGCTTCTGCAATAGTTTTGGGATGAGATATGACGCAGCCATCCTTTTTAATTTTATTTATGTTAGATTTAGGTACGTTATACTTTGCACGATTGATAATTTGCCACGCAGTTTTCGATTTGTTTTTTGATGTTTTTATATTGTAGTTGTTTTGTGCTTTTTGTGTTAATTGGATATTTTTTTTGTATTTTTTAGAAAAATTATATATAATATATTTTTATTATTATTGCTACGATTTAGCCTAAACTGCCATAGAAGTTTTCTTTTCTTTTTAATGCATAGTTTGATGCCTTTTGACAACCACTCAGTTCTTCTTATTGTATTTATTTTAACCACTTTTAATGGAAAACACAGATCATATAATAGCTTGAAAATATCAATGAAATGATTATAAGCAACATTTGGGTCACCCGTGTCATATAGTTCTGAAAATGCAAGATTCATTAGATGGTTTTTAAATTTTGCTATATTTTCCGTACTATATAGTCTCTTCTAGTTGCGTACCAATACTTAATAGAACATATTTTTTGTACTGGACACTGAAGCAGCTGTGCTGTATGATCCGATAATGCCCATTCTAGTACTTCAGTCTTACATGTGCTAAAGTTATACGCAAAGTTGTCAATGCACGATAAACTGGCCATGCGTGTTGGTTGTTTCAAAGCAAGTTTCAGATTGTAACTCATTAGAAGACATTCAAAGACATTAGTTGCACTATTTTGCTTGAGTACATGGATGTTAAAATCTCCGCAGATGACAATTTTCTTATAGCATGTACGCAGAATTTCCTGCAAGAGCAGTTCAAGTTTGTCGAAGCAATAATTTAAATTATTTGAGTTCGGAACTCTATATAAGGTGTTAAAAAATTAGCTTTAAGAAAGAACATCGGTCACTGCCCATACATGCTGTGACCTGGCTATAAAATATCGCGAACATGACTAGGGTATGGATTAAACATTTCCCCTAGGCATAATCATC
The DNA here is from genome assembly GCA_951799385.1 of Hyppa rectilinea. Taxonomy (NCBI): domain Eukaryota; kingdom Metazoa; phylum Arthropoda; class Insecta; order Lepidoptera; family Noctuidae; genus Hyppa; species Hyppa rectilinea. The sequence continues at coordinate 4,523,080 of OX637303.1, forward strand.
AATCCTAAATTGAAAATATATTATTTAAAAGCCGAGGATCATAGTACGATACACTTATGTATTTCGGCACTTTTGAGGTTATGATGTAATAAGTTGCAACTATGACTACAAACTCAGCTAAAACCATTGATAGAAAAACTATGCAATAATATATACCTTACTATGTTTAAGTCAATGGGTAAAACCAGAAAAATGAACCAATAACCTTTCTAATCTTTTCACTGTTAGGTACATGTATCTAAGACAGGTGCAGCGCAATGTGCATGAATCAGGGTATGATTATACAACAGCCAAGCTTGACTGTTTCTTAGTGACTGTTTTAAATTATGATGGAAAATATATAAAATGATTTCTTGCCTTATCTTATACTTTAAAAAAATATAACCTAATATCTCAGTCATAGGTATCTCAAAGGGCACCTTAAATAAAACACCAATATGGTTTTAAGTATTAATTTATTCCATGTCTTCCCTTACAACAACTGAATCTAAATATTCAGCAGGTGCAGAAATATTTGACTGGTATCGAGCCCATCCAAGGTACCACACCATCGTCATGACATGAGCACAACATCCAACTGTGCGTCGTCCTACCAAACAGTTGCAACAATACTCTGCTATACCCTCTCTCCCTGATATACCATTTTCTATTAAAATATAAACATAGTATTGCTTTCTTGATGTATGTCTAGATTTGATTTTCCCTCGTATCAGAGTATTGTTGCCACCTCCTCTCAAATTGTACTCTGAACTATCTATGCTGTCACTTGTTATTTCTATTCTGTATCCACCATGAAACCTAACGTGTTCCCCATAATATGACCGTGCTTGTCGTATCTGATAGGTTCCTAAGGCAAAAAGAATTAATTCATTCATTTCCATTCGAGGAAATGTGATAAAGTTATCTCTATCAGCCGTAATACTAACAAAGTTAGAAGACCGTCTGTTCATATTTGTACTATCAACAAATAGGGACAAATTATTTTCTAAAGAAATCCTTTCTCTGATAATATTTAACATTTCCCCTGCATCATCTCTATTTCTCAGGCGAACACCAAACCTGTTCAGAAGACTGGCCGCTATTTGAAAATGTCGCATCATATGCGGCACAGTCTTATTAAAATAGTCTTGACGTAATAATTTAAAATCTCTTTTAAAATATCCATTAACCACCTCCACCACCCATCGACAAATTGTGACACATCTACTTCTATTTGCTTGAGCTGTGGTCAGTTGATGTTCGCCTTCTAAAAGTGATTCTGGCATGTAAGCCTTGTAATTGCAGTCTTCTAACAGGCTAATAGAGTCTCTGAAACCCCTATCTAAAATAAAGATATCATTAGCTTGGAGATACAATCTGAGAGGAGAATTCTCATTTATAAATAGAGATGTCATAATCTCAGCATCCGATGTGGTAGCCTTGTATGGCCCAAAACAGTCAACAATATAGCCATCAGTTGATACAATCAAAAATGGTTTGAGTAGATTTCTATACTTATGCAGTGAGTAAGTATCCTTTTGAAACATGTAATTTGAACTTTTGTTAATAAATATATAAGTGCCATCACAAATCAGAATGGCTTGGTTATTATTATCATTATTATAGATACCATTTGGCAACAGCAGATTATGTTGTAGTAAATTCTCCCTTGAAATATGATTAATTCCAAGATTATTGGGAACAAAATCTTGCACCAGCAATTCCCTTATGCTGTGCATTAATCTTTCAAGGGTGCGACGAGGCACTCCTAAAAAAAGCTTTGATAATCTGTCATCAGATTCTCCAGTTCTCAATTTCATTAGCAAAGCAGACAAGCCTAAAATGCCTCTATGAGCTTCTTGGATCCTAGGAACTTCATATAACAATGAGATAAATTCCTCTTTTGATCGTCCAATCCAATAAAAAAAATAAATTGTCATCAACATCTTGAATTGCTTCAATGCTGCTCAAGTCGAAATAAGATTTGGATGTATTTACCCATGAGAACACATGCTCTATTTGTTGCACACTAAAAGTACTGATGCTGTTTGGCAAATCATATAAACTATCCCAGTTATTGCTGAATAAATGTTCCTCACAAACTCGTGCCAGTTCTGGTATGTAGAATTTATTATTACTCAAGACAGTTGTTCTCAGAGAATCAGAAATTACCCGCAAATGTACATTAGTACAGCCCAAGAATAAACAATGAGAAGCAGTATTTGCAGCCCGTCTGTAGTTTGGCAAAAGCGTTTCTGCTGCTGGTTGAACAGGAACCATTGGGATTTCAGATCTATTTTCCTCAGCCTCTATAGGTTGTTCTACATCTTGATCACTGAGGTTTGGTTCTTGTAAAACAATATTATCATCTGGATTAACAGATCGTGCATCTTCAACTTGCTGTGTCCGAAGTGCAGATCTTCTGCATCTCAGCCAACATGGATGACAAACTCGATCACTTGATGTAATCTATAAAAGGAAGATCTTGGTTTAAAACACAATACGGCACATGGGCTAATTGATAAATAAAAATGATTGAGCCCTGAATTACAGAGCCGTTCATGTTTACTAATGCACTGACCTGACGTGGTGCAATCCTGGATTCAATGATATTGGTAATATTTCTATCCAAATCAGAGGCATTTTCTTTTAGAATAAGGTCACTTCGTCGCCTTAATACGGATAGACCGCAGAGAACACACACTTGTCTATGGCCTTGCTGAGAGGATCCGGCTGCTTGTTCACCGTAGTTGTCGAGGGCTAATGCTTCATTAACTGCATGCATTGCAATATCCCGACATGCCTCACAAATGTAATCATCTTCAGTTATCTGAAAAAGAGGAAGTAATTATTATTAAATGTGTGGAAAATGGGACCAACCGCTCAACATGCTTGCAAGGCACAGGGAGTCTCAATGAGTAATGAAACTGTAACCCATCCACAGACTGTCTGCAACAAACGCAGTTTTACGTCGCAGATCAATCAATCTACTCAGTATCCACGTTATACTAAAATATCATTTAGTATTAACAAAAACTACTAAATAAATAAATACATTTGATTATATTTGTAATACTGTCATAACACTAAACTACACACATCAAAAGTGTCTAGGGATCAACATATATTTTTGCAATAACTTTTCTCTTGATTGATATTAATTTAAATTTTCTTTAAGGATTCATCAAATAAAGTGTTTTCGTTTGTCACAGTAACGATAAACCAAGTCACCTTTGCATTAATAAAGAAATTTGCCATTTTCCTAATAAAGGGATTTTTGACATTTGAACCACTAACATTAACCCATTCACTGCCTTCCCGAAAAGTAACGACATTACCCAGATGCCGCCATACTATGATATACCGCCCGCCCATCGGCGGACCCGGCATCTCGATTAAGTATCTTAGCCCGCCCATCGGCGTTTGCGGCATGAAGCTGTAGATTTCGACATGAACCGTTTGATACGTCGTGTTTACATGTACTTTATTGTGTTTAACCACGACGTTTCTCCAGTAATGCGCTAGAGTTGTTGCAGTAACGACTGTTTTTAGCGAGTAGCACAATAAATTTAATTTCTCTAACCCGTTTTATATAAGATTCGTGAAGTTTTGGTGATATAAATTGAAAAGAAAAGAAATATATGCAGTTTATTTGTCGATTATGGATTTAAATGGTGAGTAATCTCTCTTTATTTGATAATTAATAGTATTGTACTCTCCCGTCTTACAAAAATCCATTTTAAAGCATAAATAATTAAATTTTTGATAACTCCGAATATTATCAGGGGTTGCAAACCATTTTATAAACCCATTTTTATATTTTTAATAGAAAGACGAAAATTCTTAGCTTACATGCAATAATCCTTTAAATTTTACTATGTTCCACATTTACCTGGGAATATAAATCATAATAAAATACCGCGAAAAGAATAATAAACGCAACTCTTATTTTTGTTCAATGTGAATCATTCCAAACTTTTAAACTATCAGAGACTATCAGATTGAAAATCAAAAATATGACTGGAAACGTTCAACGAAAATTGGTTGCAACGAGTAACTGTAAGCAGTTTTTAGGATATAGCTCTTTTTCAAAACCTGCTAATAATAACTTTGTTTTTCATAAAAATACTATTAAACAACTATGAAAAACAAAGTTATTTTTTGTTGGCAAAAAAATGACTTCTCTCTATCATGCCCCTGATCTATGCTTGCCTTTACGGAACCCTTTATGTACGTGTCCGACTCGCACTTGGCCGGTTTTGATTATAATGCAATATGCTTCTTTTTCAGAGAAAAAACGTTCTCGGTCGCCTAATATTCTACTTGATAGTCAAGTTTGGGATGATGATGACTTATCTCAGTCGGTATTGGCACCACACAAGAAACGGAAAGGTAAAACCTCAAATCAAGATAATAAAAAAGAAATGGAATATCAAGAATCCTGTAAAAATTGCCAGATTGTCACTGAAAGTATTGACAAAAAAGATAAACGTAATATATTATTTGGGCAGTTAGTGGCTGAAGAATTGGATCATATCAAACCATGTCTGCGCACTCGCACATATGCCAAAATACTAAATTTTTTAAATGAAGCAAAAGGTTCACACTCGCACGAAATAAATTACGATACACAAATTTAATAATTATTTATTGATTCTGAAGAGGTCTAACATTATTGAACAATTAATATCAGCGCCAAGCACAAAAATCTTAATACTAATAATTTTTTGTGAAATAAATATTGTAACAATATTTTTTTTTTCTCCGTCTTACCGAATAAAAAAATTGAATTCCACCAATGCAAAAAATAAAATAAAATATCCCCAGTGATTCAGTAGGTATTATTTTTTAGGCTAACTTCCCATTCATTATTTGTTACAAAAATCAACATACGATTTCACAATTTTGATGCATTTTTATTAAAAAAATACTAATTGTAGGTAGGTATGTACTGTGATAAAAAAGGGCTACAGGCAGGATTCATACACCACAGATAATTCTTTCACAAAATGTATAACTTAACAAAAATAAAACAAAAATGTATATCATCTAGTATTTATGATACTCTCTAAAGCATGTCAAGCACAAACCTGGTAATCTTGGGCAATTCGGGCAGCAATAAATTGTATCTACTCTTTTTTTGTTTTTTTTACAATTTACACATTGCTTTCTTTTAGTGCGCCCAGATGCACCAGATGACAAAATTTGAGGCAGGTGAATATTTTGTGATATCGTAGCAATTACGGGTTTAGGTGGAAGCAATGCTTCTATTACCTTAAGTTTGAAATTATACAAAGACAAATTATCTTCATTATTGCAAATGTTATACAATTGAAAAGCATTTATGAGACACATTTCAATAATGTGAATAATTACTTTTTTGTACCACACTTTTTTTTATAATATATAAACTGAGATCGGGTTAGCATATAAAAAAAACGATTGCCTGATAACGCCTAAAAATAAATGCAGATCAGTAGCGGTGGTATGGCTTAAAACAATTTAAACACAGTCCTGGTTGATCTGGGCAATTAGGGCAGTAAAATATGGTGTCCACACGTTTTTTTTGTTTTGCACATTGTCGGCATTGTTTTCTTTTTGCGCGCCGACTATTTGGTTCTTTAATAATTTGTTTAGGAAAATGCATTGGACAAATCGCTAAAGGTATTTCCTCGGTGGGAAATACACGTGGCAACAATCTTTCCAAAATTTTTACTCTAAAGTCATATAAACTAATATTTCGATTTTTTTCTAATTTGAATAATTGATATGAGTTTATTAAACAAACTTCAATTAAGTGAATAATTACTTTTTTATACCATCGTATTGATTTATGTTCACCTGTATAGTATGACAGCATTTGGTCGTGTTTATCGACATTTCGCATATGTTTATTATATTTAATTATAGCACGTGGTTTCAAAGAGATGCTGTTTCGGGTACGATTTCTTACTTCTTCTAAGACACTATTGTGCTCGCTAGAAAGAAAGAGCACCTCTCGTTTGTCCATCCATTTTGCCAAAGTTATATTATTCTTGTCATGCAGTATTAAGCATTCGCCTTTTTTAATTTTAGTTTTTAACAATTCTTTTGGGTTTCCTCCTCTATTTACTTTAAGAGTTCCTGTACAATATGTACCGCTATTTAATAAATCTCTTGCGAGAGTGATGCTAGTATAAAAGTTATCGACGTATAGCGAATGACCCAAATTTTTAAGGCCATCCATAAGTAAATGGATAACTTTATTTGTATGGCCGGGTCCAGAAACTAAAGGATCTTTTGATCCAGCATACAAATGTGTTTTAAAAATTACGCCTGTATTATCGGCTAAATTATAAAATTTAAGTCCATATCCACTGGCTTTGGATTTCATGTATTGGCGGAAACTAAGTCTTCCTCGCCATAACATCAATGACTCATCAATCGTTATTTCTCTAGTAGGATGATATATACGTATCATATTTTGATTAATTTCGTCAATCAAAGATTTAATTTTATTTAAGCTTGCATTTCCTGGTATGTTTTGGACGTTCAATGCTCTCATTATATTTAAAAATCTGTTTCGAGACATGTATTTTCTGAAAACATCATTATTAAATAAATAATGTGTTTTCCAGTAGTCGGATATTCTATTATATTGAATAGTTCCCATATGAATGACCAATCCAATAAAAGTTTTAAGCGTTTCCAAATCTATTGGCCGCCATTCTTTCATTCTGCTGTGCGTAGCAGAAGCCGTATTTTTTAATTCCTCGCCATACCTATTGGTGCACGTCATAATCAAATTTAAAATTGAAGGACATAAAATCAACAAAAAAAAATCTAACGGCTCCTTCTCCCTCATGTCGATTTTCAGCCCAGAAGTCGCCGTAAATGCTAAATTATTGCTGTTAGGCGGATTCCCATAATGCCATTCATGGATGCCTACGTTCTCCTCAGTTTCGTCATCATCACGGTCTGGAGACAAATCATGTGCTTCTGTTTCGATGCCCTGACTGTCATTCTCCAGCATATTATCGACATCATCCGCCAATATTCCATAAAGTTCGGTGTATGATAAGCCCTCATTATTTACAACTTCTTCATTAGAGAAGTAGGCAGATTCCCAGGTAGCCAAGGTGTCATAAATGTCATCGCAAACGTTAGCTGACTGAGAGGTGGATGGCTGAGGATCCATTATTCTGAAAAAGAATAGAGTTCTAGTGGTTTAAATGTCTAATACATAGTTTAAAAATAATATTTTTGATTGAGATTAACTGTTATCCAACGTGAACTTGGAAAAATAAGGCACATTTGGCTTTATATGAACTATATTTTAGCTTTGCGTAGATATAAAAATAATAAAAATAAAATCAGCATACACTTTATAATATTAAGTGACTTTTCTGTCAACTTAAAAAAAATGTAAAGAAATGGATGGAAAGTTGAAATAAAACAAAAAAACAATGGCCAGTTTAGATTAGAAAAAATCAGTAACTGTTCTCAAGATGGGAGTCTTACCCAAATATAGTACATTGGTAACTTAATTACAGTCAAGTCAAACCTGGGTAAGTGAGAATTGGATAAGTGAGAAAACTCTATAAGTGAGAGTAATAGCCAGGACCCGTCATTTTAAGCTCCCAAAACCTCTATTAGCGAGAAACAGAAACCTCTGTAAGAGAGAGTCGTTATCTATACCTCTATAAGCGACAGTCGAGCTTTATTTATTATTATTTAGGAGGAGCAAATGACAAAACAAATTACAAATTTAACATCTGCTATTTTATGACTCATACTTAACTTTCGTGGAACTTCCTACCGTTGCTTTTGTATTGTTTTCTTGGTCAATATTGTACCTATTCTATTTCGTGGAAGTAAATAACGTTGTTATTTTATCGCATTCTTTTCGAATGGACACGTTGATCAAGCAATATTCGACAAAATTTATGAGTTAGAGAAAACTTTCAAAATACAAAAACAGAAACCCAAACGAGATTGACGGATTTTTTTAAGTGTAAATAAGTTCTAAATAAAATAAAATTACATAGTGCATGAATGTTATTGCTGCGTACCTCTATAAGAGAGAAACGCTACCCATAACCTGCATTAGCGAGAAACTCGGGTTAGTGAGAAACCTCTATAAGCGAGAATGAGATGGTGCTTCCTTGAACTCTCGCTTATCCAGGTTTGACTGTATTGGATATTATTAGTTTATTTTTAGCAGTAGTATTACAGATAATCGACTTAGAAAATACATACATTACCGTTTATCAGAACGCAGGATAAAATGTGGTTAAACCGTGTTTGTAATTGAATCGCAAAAAAATATGTTTATAGGTATCACATTACAAAAATCTTAAACTAGCGGCCCGCACCGGGTACAGAGCCGACAGGAAGCGACTAGGTTTTATACTATGTAAAGAGAATGAAAACTTACCTATAAACCGCAGCAACTAAAGATGTCTCGGAGTCCAGGTATACAGGCCACAGTCGTCACAATGATCACAGGAGTCCAGACAGATACACAGTTCAATTAGGCTTCACAAATGGCAGATCACGAAATCTAGTTAATTAACAGGCCACAGTCACCATACATTGAAGATTAGATCAGAGTCCAGGTACAAAAGCGAATATCGTCGGAAGAGCGAACACTAGGAACGGAAGGAACACAGGAGCAACGTCTGATCACTAAGAATAGCAAAACAGAAGTGTTTCTAAAGACACCAGCAAAGAACATAATGCGGCGGCGCATCCTTTTATGTTTTTAAGTTTTATCTAGCCACAAAAATATCTACAAAGTAAAGTATGTACCTTATGTCCTTGCTTATAAGGTCCATTTGGCTTAAAATAGCACAGACTCATAAAAACACCGCCTATTGTTTACTGACCCGGCCCTCTAGCCCTTTTTAAAGTACCGTGTCCGGGACATTTTAGGCGATAATATACTCTATGTCCGAGGCATATGGTTGTAAGCAAGACACGTTCGAGAAAGTTGTTTACAAATTAAGTTCTTCCGTATTTTTCCACAACTGCAATCAGAACCTTTAAATATAACATCGTTACAAAAACAACATTGACTAAAACATAAGTTCTAATTTGTATGTAAGGGCATTATAAATATCGCCACTTTTTTGCAACATTGGGCACATGCAGGATATATAACATACTGCATTTATTGACAATAATAATATCTACTTTCAGAGAAACCAACTATGACATCGAAAAACTGAGTTTTTTTGTATTTCAGATAATTATTCAATGACGTGTAAGAGAACAGAGTCTATTAAAATTAATTGAAATAGAACCAATCCCGCTTTCTGTCTATAATAAAAGTATGGCATTCATACTGTGTCACATGTATCATTTGAAGTAAATAAATACACAAGTACCTTACTACTTTTAGTATTAACATATAATTATAATTCTTAATTATATCTACTTTTAACAGAGGAATTTGTAATTAGAAATCTTAAAAACATTACTGCTATTATGACAATCTATTTTTAAGACCAAATATTGGTGGCCCCTTGGTTGTCGTTATAACAGGATTGTGATTGCAATATGTACCTAACTGAATAGATTATCTGAAAATGTCTGTAGATACCTAAATATTTTAGGGTAGATCTCACTACTTTTTGGTAAGAAATACTACAGTCAAGAAAAACACCATATTTTTGCAGAATTATGGTTTGGGATATAATATTTTTCTAAAGCTGATTATACCTAGTATTCATTTATTATAGAGTAGAATATACTTTATTGTACACCAAAACTTAAAAAAATATTATTTATAATTTTATTTTACAAAAGGTTTTTAACTCCTGAAAAGCGTTATGCCCGCCCATGGGCGGGTTCGGCATGAAAGGTCGGAATTGACATTTTCCAAAACCTAAGATATCAGCAGGCCGTTTTGGTTAGGAATAGATTTTAATAAAACGAATCATTTCACAAATTCTTTTTTTTTTCATATGGTTATTGGCTTAGATATCGGCGGTTGAAATCCAACCGCCCATGGGCGGGCTTGGCGTGTCAGCTAAAAATTTTCACCCGCCGATGGGCGGGCACGGCATTGAATGGGTTAAAGTTCGAAAAAAAGACTGAAATAACAGTTTTCTTTAAAATTTTATTGGGTAACTTAAACAATTAATAATCCGTGTTTCTACCGCGAACACTAACAACACAAGAACATCGGTTTGGCATACTCAAAATGAGTTCATCCAAATCACGCTGTGGAATGGCCGCCCATGTTCGTTGCAACAACAAAAAAAGGTCTTCTTGCAACTGGATACCCTCCATATTCGGCAGAGCTCTTCTCTGTAGCATATCCCATGCATGCTCAATCGGGTTCAAGTCTGGCGACTGAGCAGGCCAGGGCAGGACATTGATGTTAGCTGCGGCGAGAGTCTGTCTTACAACTCTTGCGGTGTGCGGTCGTGCATTATCATGCATTAACTGAAATAAGGGACCGATTTGCACTTGTAGAGGAACGATGACGTCAGATACAATCGTCTCAGCATAAATTTGAGCGTTGAGGTTGCCTCTGATCCAAATCAACTCAGTTCTTCCGCCGATCCAAATACCCGCCCATACCATGATGGTTCCACCACTATAAGGATGGACTTCCTGGCAGGATTTTAATCGCTGTTGGCGTCCAGGGGTTCTCCAGTGTCGTATACGTCTTGTATCCGGTCTCATACCAAAACGAGACTCATCAGAAAAGCACACGAAACGCCATTGTTCTTCTGCCCAATTTCTGTGTTCAAGAGCCCATTGATATCGAATCCTACGATTGTGCATTGCTATAGGTGGTACCCGTAGCGGTCTTCGGGAATGAAGGTTCACTTCATGCAAGCGGTTTCTGACTGTTTGGTCGCTAATTAAGTTCCCTGAAGAGTGATGAAGCCTCACGGCTAACATCATGGCGGTTATTGTTGGAGCTCTTCGAGTTAAGATTTGAATGTATCGGTCTTGTCTCCGTGTGGTGCAGCGATACCGTCCTTCATGGCGCTCAGCCACGGTACCAGTGCTTCGGTAACGTGTCCAAAGTCGACTGATAACACTCTGACTTGTATTCAGAGCTAAAGCCACAGTACGTTGCCGGGAACCAGCTTCTATCATTCCCACGGCTCTGAGCATTTCTTCCCTGCTTAAATGACGTCGCCGCTCCATAATAACGTTGGTTTTAATCAGTAGTAGGGAAACAGTAGCACTAATAATGTCTTCAATGCGTTGTATGTTTTTATAGGGAAAATATTGACAGCTGATTTTCATCTTTTACTCGAATTTGATTGACAGTTCCTGTTTCAAATTATGAAATGCACCAAAAAGGATCCATATAAATTTATAAAATCATAAATTTATTACAAAGCCACATCTCAATCTCAAGAAATCCGCATAAAAATGCTTGATCCCTAGACACTTTTGATGTGTGTACGTCGTAATCACATTTGGGTATCGATAGTGGGTAAATTTTATGTCTCGAAATATGGTAGGTACCTACTTACATAAAAAATATCACCGTGCGTCGTACCACGCTATTTTAAACTACGCGTATCAATATGAGTCATGTCATGCTCATGCATGATGCTACGACACAAAATTGCATTTGCCAAAAGCGCTTCGAAAAAGGACTGTATTCACTCTAAATTAAAGGTTTATTTTGGATAAAATTGTATAGACTTACAAAAAAATGGAAACAGACAATGGACGGTCGGTCTAGGAGCGGCCGGGACCGTCCATTGTTTATTGTAACAACACGTGGTATAAATTTTTTTCTTTCGCGCATCTTGTTTTTTGAATTACTTCTGGTTTACTATCCTTAGTTATCAGACGTGCTTACTTTTCTTGTTATTTACCTTACCGATGACTTTCGCTTGTTTACTGGACTCTCGTGTTTTTATCGATTTTGGTTTTGCATTTGTGACGATTTTGGCTGTGTAAAGTGGACTCTGATTTTGCGTTGTGACAATTGTGGCTTTGAACTGGACTCCGTGCGACTTCAGCCTGTGCACACATCTCTACTTGCCGTGAACTTCAAGTAAGATTCTTTTTTATACATAAGTTATTGTTGCTAATTGACGGGCCTGTTGGTCTAGTAGTTAGTGAGGTGGGTTCGATTCCCATGCAGGTCAAACTTTGTATGATGAGCACAATTGTTTATTCTGTGTCTGGCTGTCATTATCTATAATATATATACAGCCTTGGCCAAAAGTATTGAGCACCCATGATATCTTTCAGTTTTATGCGGAGTATCAAATAGAAATAAAACAAAACATTTTATATGGGTTTATTTTACTATTTATTAATAGAAAATTATTATTTTGTGGGTCCACCCTTTGCCTTAATTACGGCAGAAATTCTTTTTGGCTTCTTAATTTGTTCCGACAACTCAGCAGCGAGCTCTGAAGATGTTTTTTTCCTATTTCTTAACGACTCTCTCAGTAACTGACGATCTTGACGGTCTGTGGTGATGCGTTTGCGCCCGGTTCTCGGTCTATTTTCATGTGATCCGGTAGTAGAGAATCGCTGAATAGCATATTGCACGGATCGGCGCGAACATTTCACAGTTTTAGAAATCTCTACTTGTGATTTCCCTTGCTCATACAGAAGCTGTATCTGCACACGTTTTTCTAAAGAAAGTTCGTTTTGTTTTGGCATATTGCAACAATAACACTTAAAACTTCTGAAATAAAATACAAAAGGCGCACTAGATCACTGGATGTGTTCACAACGAGCGATGGTAGCGAACTGATAAATAAATACAAAAATTGTAAAAAACACATTTTATTGCACCCAGGTGTTTTATTGCTAGCTGTGCGGCGTGGGTCATTGTTTAAACCTTTGTAGATGGCCGACAAAAGAATTCTTCAACAATAGATTTGATTTACTCCCATACTTTCCGTGAACGAGCGAAATTTGTAAGGTGCTCAATACTTTTGGCCAAGGCTGTATATTTATAAAAGAAAATAGTAAATATGTATATTTATCGGTTGTCTAGATCCCATAACATAAGCTTATCGTACTAGTCATAAAATGATGAGTTTTTTCAAATCAAATCATTTTATTGTAGATCTACTGATAAATATTATGTAACTAAATAAGTATTATTACTAAATATAATCTATACGTCTATTACTCTATACAAATAAATAACATTGGAGTGTCTGTCTGTAATATTAAAATAACTGTTAAAACCTCCATAAACCTCTTTTGGTGTACTTTTTACAAATTAAAATAGACAACACAATGAAAAACACGACCAAAAATACGTGTCTCTTTTATTTTCGTTTCCAATAGAGTTTTCATTCTTTTGCAGTTTGAAGAAAATGGAATACCATTCTTCGAGTTCTCCGGAACCTGAACCATTATTTAGCGTAGATCCTTTTCTAAGTGCGCCAGTTCCTGGACCATCATCTGGCATGTACCATCAGAATCCATATATGGATATTCCAAGTTCGCCAATTCCGGGTACATCATCGGCCATAGATCCCGTAAGCGTGGAATTGGAACGAATGATGTCTCCTCAAGAAAGTGAGCAGTTATATGACATTCCAGGCTTACAGTTATATGAAGACGAAGAACTGTATGGAATTCTAACCGGGAATAACGAAGAACTCTTAAATGAGTTAAGCGATGCAAGTGCGAACGAGGATGCAAACATTGTCGATTCTCACGCCAATGAACAGAACGAAGATCCAGAGGAAGAGTCTTTAGAAGAAACAACTGGCTGGTTTCCGGGTAACCCCAGTCAGATGTTACAGATACCATTTACGGGGACAAGTAGTATATTGCAGCCACATGACGCAGAGGTCCAAAGTCCTTTGGATTATTTTTTTTTATTTATGAATGCCCGCTTTTTAAATTTAATATTAAAATGTACAAACAAGTACGGTAACAAATTGAAAGTAGAAGCGACAACTGCACGTTCTCGCTTTAGCAAGTGGACCGATCTAAGTGTCGCCGAATTAAAAACTTTTATTGGCATAATATTACTAATGGGCACCATAAAGCTGAACAGAATGGTGGACTATTGGTCCACTCATTATTTTTTCCGTCTTAGTCCACGCCTATTTATGTCTAGGGATAGGTTTTTTTTAATTTTAAGAGCTTTGAACGTACAAGATATCGAAAGGACGGAGAGTATATTTAAAATAAAATCTTTGATCGATTTGTTCAATGAGACAGTTGACGCCGTATATTACCCATTGAGAGAGTTGACAATTGACGAATCTCTTATTTTGTGGAAAGGGAGACTATATTTTCGTCAATATATCAAAGGCAAAGCCCATAGATACGGCATTAAGCTGTACATTTTAGCCGACGCCAACGGTATAATTTTAAAAATTCACATGTATGCAGGATCCCAAGACGTACAAGTAGGAGGTAGAAACCACGTTAAAAAAGTGGTGCATCTGCTCATGCAAAAATATTTTGACAAAGGGCATGCTTTGTATTTGGACAATTTTTATACCAGCGTAGGGTTGGCTGATGAGTTAATAGGCAAAAACACGTATGTGACTGGTACCCTAAGACCAAACCGTATAGGAAATCCAAGAGAATTAAAAATGTGCAAATTAAAGCCTGGTGAATCGTGTATATTACAAAACAATAAAAAAATTGTCGTCACCAAATGGCAAGATAAACGGGAAGTATTATTTATAAGTACTGAACACAAAAGTAATTATAAAGGGACTACTAGTCGCCGTGTACGCACAATAAAATATAAGCCGGCCGTACAAATAAAGTATAATAAATATATGCGGGCAATAGATCGACATGATCAGATGCTAAGCTATTATTGCTGTGAGCACAAGACCCTGCGCTGGTACAAAAAAGTCATAATACACATAATCCAAATATGTTTGGTGAATGGTTATTTACTTTTCAACGCAAAAAACACTACAAATAAAACTTCATTATATAAATTTATAAAGAGTGTAATGCAAGAATTGTTACCAATGCCCAATGTATCAGAACTTTCTCGTCCTCTATCACAGTCAAAAATACATTTACCCGCCAATTTACCAAAGAGAAGTAATAATACCCTAAGTAAAAGATGCAGAGTTTGTTACACAAAAACTAAAAAAAGGGTATCTGTTATAACTGGCAGTCCCGATTGCCCTGGATTCCCAGGCCTGTGCCTTAATGATTGTTTCAGAGAATTTCACAAATATTGAAATTCTATGTTAGTTAATCGGATCTGATGTAATGATTTTTAATAAATATTATCATCTAAGTCAAAATTTGGTTAAAATTAAAATTGTAATTGAATTAAAATTTGGTTTTATTTAACTTTTGTCCGGTCTTTATTTGATATTAAAATTACTTTTTTATTATATCTAATATTTTCTGCATCTTTATATTTCTTTCATATGGTTTAAAGCGCAATAATTCATTTGAAACCAACTGGCCAAAATATTTACATCCATGGACGTCCAATATAGTCGGGCCATCATCTCTTTCTGTGCATGTTGCACTGTCCACCATTTCTTTTTTTGTGTACGTTGAAGTATCCTTACATGTTTTTTGGTTTGGTATAAATTCCTGTTCCCAGTTTTCTGAGTCTTCCCAGCGTTGTGAATTCTGTACTATCTCTTCGTCATCGTCGCATTGAGTTTCATTTTCTGTATCGGGAATGTACTTTCTTTTTCGCTGTAATTCTTAAACAATAAATAAACATTATCAGTATCTTGCCAAATATTATTTTTTTCTGACAATAATAATTTTCACATTTGTTGTGTATCCGTGAGAATGTTTGGATGTTTTTGTTTTTTCACACAAAAACTACTGAATGGATTTCAATGAAATTTAGCACAGGTGATAAGTCTTGGTCTGGAATAGCACATAGGCTACCTTTTATTCCGATTATAGGTTCCTGTGGGACAACGGGAAACAAATTCTACGCGGGTGGAACCGCGGGCATCGGCTAGTATCAAATAATCATATAAAATAATTATATATTAGTACTACTATCATTATTATTACTATTTAATCTAACTTAGCAGTTTTTATTTGCGTAGTTTAATTATAAACAATTGAAATTTGTTATGCAAAAATTTTTAGACCCAATTTAATACCTCATAATCAATCAAATTACTAGGAAATGCAAAATAAGTTGAAAAGGTTGAGCACATCTGTATTAAATAAGTCACTTACCTTCCATTTCCACAAATACACTTGTTTCGCCACTTTTTATCGCTTAAAACAACGTGCCTGACCGTTCACGTTAGATTTCACATGTAAACTAAAAGTATTCGAGCTTTGAATACGTAAAAAAATGTCAAAACACTGTTTTCTTTTCCGCATGGCTGAAGACACAGATGAGTGTCATTTAATCGTATGGCGTTGGGCACTGATCAGTGTCACGTTATTTTTGTTCGACGCCACGGCTAGAAGTTAGTGAAATTAGGCATCGCAACGAATCGGTTAAGAATGAAAATAAATATAATGCTTACAAAATTTTTGTACCGAGTTATACGTTACAAATGTTTTTGAATGAGTCATTGTGGCCGAAAGGGATTGTTTTTCGTCGGTTTGTACATTATAAGTACCGGACTGCGGACAAACGCCCTGACACGATAACAAACGAGAATACAGTTAATGGATGACACATGTAGCAAAATTATTACATTTAACTGTAAAGGCCTTAAGCGGTCGATTGATTGTGTGAGAACTTTGTGTGATAAGGCAGATGTAATAACATTACAGGAGACGTGGCTACTTCCACATGATATCCCACTACTAGGCACAATAAGTGATGACTATACGTATATTGGCAAATCTTCGGTTGATGCGTCAGCTGGATGTCTAAAAGGAAGACCTTATGGCGGATTGGCCATTCTATGGAGGAAAAAATCATTTGTGTCCGTCACTCCCGTGGATTGCACTAGTGATCGGCTGGCAGCGTGTAAGGTAGTGGTGAATAGCGATTGTGCGGTATTGATTGTTTGTGTATATATGCCTGTTGAGTCCAGAGATAATCTTATTGAGTTTACGGAATGCTTGAGCGAAATAAGTGCAATAATAGACAGTTGTAGCGTAGAATCTGTGTTCGTACTCGGTGATTTTAATGCCCACCCTGGCGGTATCTTCTATAATGAACTCTTGAATTTCTGTGGGGAGCAGAGATGGTTATGTGCGGACGTGGAACGCTTAAGTCTTAACGCAGGTGACTATACTTTTATTAGTGATGTTCATGGCACTTGTCGGTGGTTGGACCATTGTGTTAGTACTGAAATGGGTTATAAAATTATATCTAACGTAAAAATTCACTATAATGTATTCTGGTCAGATCACTTTCCTGTTGAAATAGAGTGCAACTATAATAATATTGTGAAACATAGGAAAGTGACTTCAAATTGTGTACCAAACAAAATAGTATGGGGAAATAGGACCCCTGAACAAATCGAGCGGTGTCATGATGTTTGTAATAGTAGTCTTAGATGTATTGATTTTCCGCAAGAATTTCAGTTATGCGCTGATAAATATTGTAATAATTTAGAACATCACAGAAGTATAGATTTAATGTATAACCGTATAATAAAAACACTGCATGAGGCGAGTATAGAGAGTTATGATATTGTTGCACTTATCGCTATAATCCCAAAAAAAAAACCGGCTGGAACAAGCACGTAAAGAAGGCACATGAAGAGGCTATAAATAATTTCACCAATTGGGTCTGGCATGGGAAACCCTCATCTGGGTGCATTTACGACGCTATGTGTAACAGTAGGAAAATTTTCAAATCGCGGCTTAAGTGGTGTCAAGACCACGCTGAACAAATTAAAATGGACACTTTGGCAACTTATTGTTCTAAAAATGACTTTAAAAAATTCTGGCAAAGTACTGTAGAGGATGGAAGATCCTCTACTGAGGGGGCTCAGTGGTAGAGCGTGTAATGTGTGTATAGGACTTCTATACTATGAAGAGAAACACGGATGGACACACATGTATTATATTTTCACTTTGTTATAACGAATACATCTGTTAAGCTTCGCTGCGGGACGTCAAGTCTAGAATATATAAAATCCTAATCTATTCTAAAATCATTTGAAAAGTTCGAATGCCGTCAGATAATTTCCAGCCTTGTACAACATAAGGTTTTACTCTAAGGCTCTACAGTACTAACAAACTAAATATAAAGCAGAATCGGGCTGAATGTATTGACTCAGAAAGGGACCCTTGTAACATAAGTCCAATTGTGTCTTCAACACCAACGCAATGTAGTCTCCAGCTAGATACTACTTCTACCATTATCCAAATAAGACCTAAAGATGTTAAGTCTATTATTGCCAGCATGACTCGAGGTAAATCGCCTGGACATGACAGCTTGAGTGTTGAACATTTACGGCATGCAGGCTGTCATTTACCCAGAGTATTGGCTATGCTGTTCTCCCTGTGCATAAGTCATAAGTATCTCCCACAGGACCTCATGAGAACAATAGTCATACCAATCGTAAAATGTAAAACTGCAGATATTTGTGATAAGAGTAATTATCGTCCCATCTCACTGGCAACAATTCTAGCTAAAGTAATGGATGGCCTGCTTGACAGCCATTTGCGAAGGAACCTGAACCTGCATCATGCGCAATTTGGCTTTCAACCGGGCCTTTCTACTGAGAGTGCTATTCTTTGCATGAAGCACACGGTTAGGTATTACTTGGATCGTAGAACACCTGTGTATGCTTGTTTTTTAGATTTGTCCAAAGCCTTTGATCTAGTTTGTTATGAGGTCCTGTGGGATAAACTGCATAAACAGAATTCTAAAATTTTGGTATGATAATCAAGTAAATGTCGTAAAGTGGGCGGATTGCTTGTCTGAGGAATACAGGCTAGAGTGTGGCGTGAGGCAAGGGGGAATATCCTCGCCCACTCTTTTTAATGTATATATGGACAACCTGATTGGCGAGCTCAGTAGCATGCATGTAGGTTGTCATATTGATGGAGTTGCAGTCAATAACATAAGTTATGCCGACGACATGGTGCTGCTGAGCCCGTCAACTGGGGCCCTTCGTCAGCTACTGATGGTGTGTGAGCGTTATGCTGAGAGGCATGGTCTCAAGTATAATGGTGCCAAGAGCGAGTGTATGTTTTTTGGTCTTGGTGATAAATCCTCTCATGAACCGCCACCTATTTTTCTGAACGGTTCTCCTCTAACTAGAGTGAAAAAGTTTAAATATCTAGGGCATATTGTCACCGATGATCTAAAAGACAACGAGGACATTGAACGTGAACGCAGAGCGCTGGCAGTCCGGGGTAATATGTTGGCTCGCAGGTTTGCTCGTTGCTCAGCTGAAGTCAAGATAACGCTATTCAAAGCATATTGCCAATCTTTCTACACGAGCAGCCTGTGGGTAGTATAGTTAACTCAAAAGGCATACAGCGCTCTGCGGGTACAATACAATTACGTCTTCAGAATGATGTTGCGGTTGCCGCGGTACTGCAGTGCGTCCGCGATGTTTGCCGAAGCGCGTACGGACGACTTCTACGCTATAAGACGCAAGCGTGTGTCGTCGCTGTTGGGCAGGGTACGCGGCAGCAGCAACGTCATTCTGAGGATAGTTTGTAGTAAATACCAGTGTCCGATACACTCGCTTTGGGTAAGCATCGTGGTTGGGAGGGTAAAATAAGATGTTAATGATGTTATGTTATTTGTACCTATTTAAAATCTGTCTGTCTACTAACATAGTTTATAAGCTCCTGTTGTTACTAACCATTATGGATCATGTTATCTGATAAATAAATAAATTATTATTATTATTATAAGTTTGTTTTCGAATTTATTCGAAGACAAAAATTTGGCCCTTTTTAAACCGAAAAAAGATCAATGCGAAAAATGCGCCTGTTATAAAGTAGGAACAGTTACAGAAGAAGTATACAAAGAACATATTGAGAGAAGTAAACAAGCAAGAGAAGAAAAAGATGCGGATAAGAAAGGAGAAAATTACGTCTTCACAGTGGACTTACAGGCGGTACTAATGGCACCAAAATCGAATGTTAGTACGCTTTACTATAAAACGAAGCTGCAAGTTCACAACCTTTGCTTTTTCAATATAAAAAATAAAGATGGCTTCTGTTTCATATGGAATGAAGTAGAAGGTGGACTTAATGCTGAAGAATTTGCCTCCATTTGGGTCGACTTTTTAGAAAACAAAATAATACGCCCTTAAGTTAATGCTGAAGATGAGAAAAAAACAATCATAATTTAAAGTGACGGTTGCACTTGTCAAAATAGAAATTGTATTTTATCTAACGCTCTTTTGAATATTGTCATGAGGCACAAGAATATAGCTATCGAACAAAAATTTTTAGAGGTGGGTCACACCCAAATGGAGGCCGATTCAATGTATTCTACTATAGAACGTCACCTAAAGAACAAAGTAGACATGGGTAGTTCGCGAAAGATTGAAGGAAATGAACTACTTCATACCCCAAAACTAACTTGTCATTCTATCAGTAGCCATTCAAATGTGTCTCTACTTCATTTAGTTCAGTCTTTCTTTTCACTCGCGCACTCTCACTCACTCGTCTCACTCGTACATGTTCGTGTTGTTTCGCCGGCTGGTCGGAAACGTTCGGCTGACGATGACGAAGTACCAACGAGCGTCTACGGCGCCACGCAATATTATGACCACAGTAGTTAGTTTGATCACCCTGATATGAACTTTATGGTCATAGGTATACAGTCTTATTTCACGTACAGCTGTGTACGTAAACCAAAATAGAAGTACGAAATATGATTTATTATTGTTTCGAAACTGCAATCAGATCTGAGCTTTTTGCGGTATAGATAAAGCACATAATAACTGCATTTTTTTTATCCGTTTATTCTTGAATTTTAAATTTGAATTTCTCGGAAATAGTTCGCAGTTTATTTTGTTTTGATGTTGAGGTCTGAACGAAATGCACTATTAGATAATTTCACTTGTGCGTTACGTTAATTCTACTTGAATTTGTTGCTAATTGTAAATTAATGTTAAATTGTGTATATAAAATAATATTCTTGTTAATAAAAAGTGTTGTTTGGTGGAACTATTTTACGGAAAACGGACCTAATTAAGACTCAAGTTTTGTGTTAACGTGTAGATAAAATATCTATCTTAGTTATAATAAAATGGAGACTGTAAATAGGAAGAGAAGTGCTGTGTGGAATCATTTCACGGAGAACGGGCCTAAGAAGGCAAAATGTTCCCACTGTTCTAGTGAATTGTCGGTGTCTGGTGGTAATGTCGGAAACCTTAACAGACATTTAAAAACGAAGCACCCTACAGTAAAGTTGGTTGAAGAAAGGCAGCCGGTTATTGGATCAGCAGACCCAGTTCTTCTTGAAACTCAAGATCTACCTCGGGCGACTTCTAGCCAGCCGTCAATAAAAAAATTTACACAGAGTAAGAGGCCACTACCACCACGTCTTTCCGAACAGATCGATGAGCAGTTAATAAAATTAATTGCTAAAGGGCACTACCCCTTCAGTATGGTCGAAGATCAGGAATTTAAAAAATTGATTTCGTTACTTAACCCGCAATATGCACTCCCAACACGGAAGACCATAGCGGAAAGCATTTTGCCCAGACTTTATAATAGCAGCCTAGAAAAAGTCAAAAGTGAGATCCAAGTTGGACAAGCGTTCTGTTTAACAACAGATGGGTGGACTTCCATCAATAACGACAGTTTCATAGCCCTGACTATGCACTACATTAGCGCCACATCCGATGAAACTAAATTAAAGTCCAATTTAATCGGATGTGTTGAATATAATGAAAGACACACAAGCGAGAATTTGACGGCCTTTCTACGCGACATAATGGCTGAATGGAATATCGCCCAATATACCACGGCCATTGCCAGTGACAATGCAGCCAACATTACTGCTGCAATAAGAGGCACTGATAAATGGCACATACCATGCTTTGCGCATTCAATTAACTTGTGTGTGCAAGCCGCTCTGACGCCTTTATCAGAAACACTGGTCAAAGTAAAAAGCATAGTCGATTTTTTTAAAAGAAGCTCTCAAGCTCAACATAAGCTTCGGGAAATGCAGAAGCAACTTAACCTTGGACAGTTAAAACTTAAACAAGACGTCCCAACAAGGTGGAATTCCACCTACGACATGCTGCAGCGGCTATTATCAGCCAAAGATGCCGTGATCGCCACGATCGCAATAATGCGACCTGAACTGGCGCTAAATAACGAAGATTGGGTAGTAATAGAAAGTGCCGCGCCAATTTTAAAACCTTTTTATGATATTACCGTCGAAATTAGTGCCGAGAAGAATGTGTCACTCGCTAAAGTCGTCCCCCTATGTGGCATCATGAGGAATCATGTAAGAGGACATTTAAATCAACACACGGTTCCGACGCAAGTGCAGCACTTGTTGAAAATACTGGCTATACAATTAGAAAAGCGTTTCCCTTACAATATGGAAAAACACGTTCTGTACAGCGAGGCGACGATATTGGATCCTCGATTCAAGAACAAAGGATTCAACGAAAAAAGTCATTTTGACCAGGCTGTGGCTACACTGAAAAGGAAAGTAGGAAACATGCAGCAAACTGTGTTGGCTTCAACTCCAGATCCACAGCCATCCACATCTGTTCCAACTTCATCAACTGTGACGTCGATATGGGATCAATTTGATAAAGAGGTGGCGAAGTTGACACCCACAAATCCCATAGCCGCTGGCATTGTAGAGCTGGATAAATATCTCCAGGAGCCACTACTACAACGCTCCAACGATCCATTGCGATGGTGGCACGAGCGCCGATCGTTCTACCCCATACTTTTTAAATATGCCCTGAAAAGACTGCACTTAGTGGCGACTTCTGTTCCGTGTGAAAGAATTTTTTCCAAAGCGGGGCATATATTGAACGAGAGAAGGACACGGCTAACTACCAAAAAACTATCCCAATTGTTATTTATAAATAGTAATTGTAAATAGTAAAAATAAGCATTAGATGTAAATAGATAAATATGTACATATCTTGTATCTTGATCTTGCTGAAAAAATTAGAAAAAAGCGGAATAAGAGGTTTAGCACTGCAGTGGATCGCGTCGTATTTAAGCAACCGAAAACAATACGTTGTTATCAATAAGGTAAATGATAATTTATTGACTTCGTTTACATCTGACAATAGAGTTAATAATTGCGGCGTCCCTCAAGGGAGTGTATTAGGACCTTTATTGTTTCTAATATACATAAACGACTTGCCGTTAGTGACTAATCATAAATGTGTATTATTTGCAGATGACATTTCAATTATTGTGACATCTGACAAAAAGTGTAAAACTAAATCTGATTATGAGATGGACATTAACAACACTATTGACGACATTATAAAATGGTTACACACAAATAAATTGAAAATCAATTTGGATAAGTCAAATTTTATACAATTTAATAAATCAAAACATTCGAAATACAATTTCAAGCTTCATATTGACAGGCTAAAAGAAGTTCCACAAACTAAATTCTTAGGAGTACTCATAGATCAAGATCTGAATTGGAAAGTACATCTGGATAGTTTGTGCAGTAGGATCAATAAGTTTGTTTTTGCTCTCAGACAAATAAAGAACATAACCAACAAAAAAACAGCAATTACAGCATATCACGCCTATATAGAATCCATCTTACGATACGGGCTTATCCTTTGGGGTAACAGCACAGATAATCACCGAGCATTTATTGCGCAAAAGAAATGCATCAGAGCCATTTGTGGTATCCGTCCTGATGAGTCATGTAAACCATTCTTTAAAAAGCTAGGTATATAAGGTGTATCTGTTCCAACACTAAATATTTTCAGAGCAACATCTAACGGTGGTAAAGATTCCATAGAAAGGAAAAAAAAATATCTAAGGATATATTATTTTAAAAATTTAATAATTTCAAATTATTTGACTTACATAAAAATACTGGCTCCTTCTCATTTTTTATATCCATGACGCTAAACCATACGTTGTATTTACCTACCGTCATTGAAGCGGGCGGCGAGACTAGACGGCGCGCGGAACAATAGAATGCGTTGGCGCCGCGGCGGCGGCAGGCGAGCCGCGCGCGCACCTGACTCACCGAGTTCAGTGCCAAACGACTCGCGTATTGCAACGCACGCGCATTAGTTAACACGCGTCGGGCTTCGGGCAACGAACGTAACAATTATGGGTATACCGGCCGGATCACTTCCAGACACGGTTCAGTGTTCATGTGTGGTGTGTGTGTGTTAAGTGTGATGGGGAATAAGGATCAATCGGTAGGTACCTAAGTAGTGTAGATTTGTACCTAGACTGCAGATAGTCCGTCGGATTACGCCTAGTAGATACTACTTAGGTTCGGTATTAATAAATTAAGTTAAACTCTACCAATCATTAATAGTCTTGAGTTCAATACCTACACAGAACACTATTATCCTAACGGGTTAAATAGCATACCTACCATTCAACCACGGATCTAATAAAAATGTTGTTTGCCTGTAAAAAGACTACTCGACAAAACTTATAATCATAACGTAATGTAGTTATTTAATCATTCAATAGATTTTAATGCCGTATGTTATTGTACAATAACATGGCAAGCTATTTATCTCTCGAGAGAACCTTAAAACGTTCACGTCTGCCTATCGATCAAATAAATCCGATCAGATCATACACAAACAGGTCATTAACCGTTGTGAACTCAAGATGCACTCACCCGTCAGCTGTTTATTAGTATTTACCTAGTTTCCACATGTGTGTAGGTATTGTTTTAATCGCATCTAGGCTCTTTTTCGTATAAGTTTAAGGAAGGAATTTATTAATTTAGGTTTTGTATTTTAGTTTGACATTTATTATTATTGGAAGCGATAAGCTATTTAAACAAGACCAGCTACGAAGTCTACAATTGGTTTATTTTTAACATCATCACGCCTGCATTCCGCGAAGACATAGGCAGTGCTGTATTTTTGTACGACCGACACGGGTCACCAGTGATATTGTTAGATCCCATGTAATACGAGGTGAGGGCATTTGCGTCCGGCAGCACACAGTATGTGGAGCACGGTAACCGTCAGTAGGACGCGAAATGATTACCAAACTCGCGCAAGCCGGAGACATGCATGCGAACGCTACCGCCCTGACACGCTGCTCGACACAGAATAGACAGCCGTTACCGGTCAGGGTCACGAGACGCACCGAGCGCGCGTGCGGCCGCTGAAGGTTTCATACCAAAAGGGTCAAGCAATTTTAAAATTAAAATAATTACGTAAGATAAAAAATACTTAGATAAATTATTTTTTTTCGCTTCTATGGAATCTTTACCACCGTAAGATGTTGCTCTTAAAATATTTCGTGTTGGAACAGATACACCTTATATTACCACTTCCGTCACTGTACATTTTTGAGGTTTGTAATTATGTGTATAATAATAAGGGATTGTTCAAAAAAGCCTATCAATTGAACTCTCGAAATAGAGATCCATGCAGACTAGTTTTGCAGGATACTCCCAAGTCAGCCAAGTATGCGAAAAGTTTTCTAGTCATGTGTATACGCATTTACAACAAACTTCCCAAAGAAATAAAATTGTTATTAAATACTAACTCATTTAAAAACAGATTATTGAAATGGTTGAAGGAACACATGTTTTATGAAATTAGAGATTTTCTTAGTTTTAAACAATAAATTTCAAGTCTAATTGTCATTGTATCCGCAATGCTGAGAAATGCTGTTAAAACTATTATTATGCTTTTGATTATTATTATTATTGTATTTCTAATAATTTTATTGACTTTTTATTTCTGACATTGAACTTTGGAATTCACTTATAATAATTAATTTGCATGCAATTGATACATATCCTGTATAGCTAAACATGCGGACTTAACATTAATATCTGACTGTAACAACTTTATACCATGTTTAAGGCAAATAAAGACTTATCTTATCTTATCTTATCTTGTAAATATTTTTAAATCACTGTACATATTTCGATTTCTAAATACGCCAATCTAGTTAATCAGTTAAAAAAAGACATACAGTTACATAATCTAGGTTGATAGTCCTAAGCCTGTATAAAGTATGAAGGAAAATCGACATACGTATAGAACAGTGAAATGCATCATTTGTCAATCATCTCAGTCAGTTAGGAACTGGTTCTGATATGCTGAACTAAATGAAGTACTGAACTAAATGAGTGGACTACTTCGTCAAGCGAAAAGATATACTTCATTCATTTCTTTTAAGTGACACATTTTGCGCATCTCTAGAACAAAGTCATAAATGTACCAGCTGAATACATATCTATTGCTAAGCATGCTCGTAAATGCCCAGTGCCGTACTCTGTAACATATTTGGACCACACTTACTTCAAAAAATTCGACAAAATTCAGTTTTATAAAAGTATTCGTCCAGGAAGATCCAAAGGGGATCTCAAAGTGACGGACATTCGTGCACTACGTTACGAAAGCAATGGATCAATTCTTTATAAAACTTGCCTTAAGGATGAATGGCAAAGTTTACCACAAAGGCGATCTTTGCAATGTAATCCTTGCGAGATTACTGAACTATCTCAATTGCACCAGAACCGACGTAAAATTACTGCACGAAAATTTTAAGACTTGCAGCAAATAAAAAAGACCCTTCCTTCTGACTATCATAAATACTCGTATTATGACGACTTGCCTCATGAGTAAAATGAGAAGAACCATGATTACAAATTTCTGATTTTATTTTTTGATTTCTAAATATTGTTATCCAATTTAAGATTTTTGGAGAATTGTTTCTGTTTTTTTTTTTAGGTTAAGTCTCTATTTTAGCTCTGTGCCTTCGGCTTGACCTTTCGGAGATTACCTATCAATACCTACCATGCGCGAGAGCTAGTTACCTACTTATGTATACCTGCGAGAGATAGCGCCGCGCGAGGTGAGAGGGCGCCTCGTCCCCCGCGCCGCGGGCGGCGGCTGGCACGTGCGACTCAGTCGCGCGCGCTTTCAGTACGCTGTTATTTACCGATCTGTGTGCGTGACTTTTACCTTAAAAAACGTTGCGAAACGTTCGTAATATTTTCACTGTGAGTTTATTGTGCTTCTACCAGGGAATGCAGTAAGCTGGATACAGTGAGTATTTCTTTATTTATTATGATATATCTGTGAGAGTTTATTTATTCCACACGGCTATGTGGTGGAATATTCTGTGGCGTGTAGTTGCAAGTGTTTCAAATCTTTAATCCTTGGATTTTGAGTTATTCTTTCGACGAAGCAACTGTTGTATTCCAACACATAAGCCGTGGCTGTCAGTAGCCGCGATCTTTCGGCGCCGAGTCGCCCGTCCGACTTTAAGCTGTAGTTTAACGACAGTCTTGCGGCTCGTCAACCGCAGTTCATTGGCGAATCAATCGCAGCTGTCGGATCATGAGCCGCAGCCAAACGGCTCACCAGCCGCAGCTGACCGGCTCACCAGCCGCAGCCGACCGGCCCATCAGCCGCAGCCGACTGGCTCATCAACCGCAGCTGACCGGCTCATCAGCCGCAGCCGACCGGCTCATCAGCCGCAGCCGAACGGCTCATCAGCCGCAGCCGACCGGCTTATCAGCCGCAAGCGACCAGCTCATCAGCTACAGCCGACCGGCTCATCAGCCGCAACCAACCGGCTCGTCAGCTGCAGCCGACCGGCTCATCAGCCGCAACTGACAGGCTTTTCAGCCGCAGCCGACCGGTGCTTCAGCCGCAGCCGTTTGTTCATCAACCACAGCCGACCGGCTTGGTTGTTTTTTTTCTAAGTTTTAGACCACTTGTATCTACTTAGTCGAAAGCTGACGAAACTTTATCATTGCTTCAGATGGCGAGGGAGAATAATTTTATTTCCCTGGGAGAACTACTAGAAGAAGTGGATGAGTCCCCAGAAGAGAACGAGATCCTTGAAAGGGTGAAGGTCCTAGCTCAGGAAAATCTACCTGATGGCTGGACCGACTGGGAAGTTGTAAGGCTGTCAAAAGAAGAGGTCTTCGGGAAGACTGTTGACCCTCAAATCCTAAACAAGCTTAGATTTTGTCTACCAACTGTGAAATTGGCGAGAGCTTTCGACCCGGAGATCTCACACTTGTCGGAAAAGAGCTTAAAGAACATAAAACTGAAACTGCTGGATTGGGCTTTTGCTAGGGCCTTAATTTTAAGCCCTCCTGCAATTACAAATAAGATACGAGGTTCTGCGGCCGCATCAGAGATTTTCAAGGCTGCAACAAAACATTCAGTGCCTCAGATCGTTTCTCAAAAGGAGGCAGAAAGAATCCTCGAATCTGAGTCGGAATGCGGGGGTAGGAAAAGAAGACATTCCTCAGTTTCTAGTGGTCCTTCTAAGAAGTCAAAGATCGAAGAGAGCTAGAGGATCGCATGAACAACATGTTCAGCACGGTGATGAACGAGATAAAAAGGATTCACCCAAATAGCAAAGCGCGTCCGATGACACTATATAGTGAGGACGAAGACCTGAACGGAGAGGAGAATGTCTCGCATTATTCTGAAGAGAATGACGAGAACGCTTATCCATCTGAACCTTCCTCAGATTCTGAGTCGGTATTAGCAGAATCGGAGAGCCGTACCTTAGAGTATCGCCCAAAAGTAATTGAAGCCGAACCTAGAATTCCGGAACCTTCTAAAAATATCAAACTAAAGGGTATAGATTGCCAGAAATTGGGCAAGGAAGGATGGAACAGAATCCGTTATAAAGATGTTGAGAAAACACTTCAGGCTTCCCCCGTATTCTCTGCCCTCAAGATAAATCCAGAACTCTTTTGTTTAGGCATACAGCCAGTTAAGTCGTTAGAGACACAAGATGGTGTGCTAGGCACAATATCTCATGCCATTCTTAAACAGGGCCAAACTCTTGTCGAAGAGCTCCAGGAAGTCATTAAGGATTTTCCGGAGGCGGGGGAACGCATTGAAAAAGTACTAAACGACTCCACCTACGCAAATGTGTCACGTGACCTCCTGCAGTATGTGTGTGCTCGCCGAGCGGAGGCAATTGAGATGAGAAGGAAGATATATAAGCCTAAAAGCGAAGTTCTCCGGGAGAGAGTTAATGAGATTCCACCATCGACAACGCACCTCTTTGACGAGAAAAAACTCGCTAGTTTGGTAAAGGATGTAGGCGGTCCTTCGCGTGTCTTCTTCTCCCGGAACTATAAATCCTTTCAGAGATCTACCTACGATCGGAAAAATGAGAGAACAGGAACCAAAAATATTGCCCCTCGTTCCAGCAGCAGCCACGTTCGTTCTTCGCGTGGAAGATTTCTGGCCAAACGAGGTCACCACACTGCAGCTACCAATAATGCTTCAAAGTCTAGAGAATCAGGTCGTAGTCGCAAGCCCCAACGCAGCGAGGGGCGCAAGACTACATATTGACAATTTTCAAGGGGGCCAGCTGAAGCTTTTCGAGAGACGGTGGCGCGAGCTGAACGCCCCAGCTTCGGTGTTAAAGACCATTACCGGTTACTCAATTCCTTTTGTAGAGAAGCCCCCTTCAGCTTCCTTCAGCAAATCTATTTCAAGAAAATTCGAAACAGAAAGCTCGCTGGAGATGACCAGAGAGATAAAAATGCTTTTAAGAGCCAACGTCATAGAGGAAACCAGGTGCCAGACCGGCTTTCTATCTCGAATGTTCCTCATCCCAAAGCCAGATGGAAAAGTCCGACAGATATTCGACCTAAGAAGTTTGAACGAATACTTGAACCCAAAACCTTTTCGGCTGATAAATCAGAACCACGTGCCTTCCTTTCTCCAGAAAGGAGACTTTATGGGGAAATTGGACGTCTCCCAGGCGTACTTTCATATACCTATAAAAGAGAGTCACAGAAGATACCTAGCTTTCGCTTACAAAGGTCAGCTATATCAGATGAGATGCCTTCCTTTCGGATTGTCAAGTGCCCCCCTGGCGTTCTCACGAGTAAGCAATTGGATGGCAGGCCAACTAAGAGAACAGGGCATGCGAGTTCTCGTTTATCTCGACGATTTTCTTCTAGTTCACCAAGATGCAGAGACTCTCGCAACCCAGCTAGAACAAGCTGTAGTGTTTTTCCAGAATTTAGGATGGGTAGTAAATTTACAAAAGTCAATTATCAGTCCCACAAAACAGATCGAATTCTTGGGAGTCATATGGAATACAGAAAAAAATATGAAGATGCTGCCAGCAAAGAAACAAGAGCGCCTGAGACAAGACTTAAGAAAATTAATTCAAGAAAAGAAGTGGAATTGGCAGTTCGGGACATCGCTGATAGGAAGACTCGGCTTTGCGTCATTGGTAACTCCTCTCGGACGTCTTTTCACCAGACACCTACAAAGATCAGCCCTTCGTCTTCCAGAATTCCAGCCGAAACGAATGTTCGCATTGCCAGAACAAGCGCTAAAGGACTGCCTATGGTGGGAAAGAAATTTGACGTCCCCAGGAATGATTTTCGTTCCCGATCCTACAGTTTTTATGACGACAGACGCGTCCAACGAGGGTTGGGGAGTGCATATAGGAGATCATTATGTGTCAGGGAAATGGAACAGTGCTCAGTCCGCTTGGCACATAAACAGGAAAGAACTTTACACAGTCCTCTTAGGGCTGAAGAGATTCAAAAAGCTTGTTCACGGAAAGTCCCTAATGCTACAGGTAGACAACAAAACAGTCATTGCGTATATAAGAAATCAGGGCGGGACAAGATCCCCAGTCTTGTTAGAACTAGCGAAGAAAATCCTCTTGTACTGCCTACACCTCAAAGTGAACATCACCCCTTTTTACATTCCCGGACTGTACAACAC
Organism: Hyppa rectilinea; assembly: GCA_951799385.1. Taxonomy (NCBI): domain Eukaryota; kingdom Metazoa; phylum Arthropoda; class Insecta; order Lepidoptera; family Noctuidae; genus Hyppa; species Hyppa rectilinea. The sequence continues at coordinate 4,553,796 of OX637303.1, forward strand.
GATTGCAGACAGGCTGTCCAGACATCAAGCCCTTCCCGATTGGCATCTGAAAACCGAAATGGTGGAAGTGATTTTTCGGAAATGGGGAGTACCGGAAGTGGACCTGTTTGCGTCGCAAACCTCAGAAGTTGTACCACAATATGTGTCGATAGATGCCAGGGATCGACAAGCAAGCTTCATAAACGCCTTCAGCAGGACTTGGGACTATATGCTGGCGTGGATATTCCCTCCTCCACCCTTAATACCGAAGGTTCTCCATCACCTAAACACTGCAAGGGGGTTTTATCTTCTGGTAGTCCCGAGGTGGAAGAATGTCTTCTGGAGAGGGGACCTATAACGCAGGGCAGTGGCTCCCCCATTTCAAATCCACAACACAGCCAAACATCTTGTCGATTTGTCCAACAATCTAACTCCTCCGAAGATTCACGAGGTCCATTTAGAGGTCTGGAAGATACGGGGTGGAGTAGACTAGCATCCGGTTTACGTTTAGAAGACGTATCCCTGCTTGAACGAGCCTGGCGAGAGTCAACCTGGAAGACTTATGGTTCTGCCTGGAAGCAATGGGTCGAGTGGTGCAGACAAAATGGGGCAATACCTTATAGACCTCGACCCCAAGAAGTAGCTTCATACTTAGGTTTTCTGCACAGAGTCAAGAAATTGGCTTATGCAACGGTTTTCGTTCAAAAATCTGTTATTATGTCTTTGGCAGACCCAGAACAAAAAACTTGTAGTAATTCACATCCGCTGGTCACATCAATGTTAAAGGCAATTAATTTAGACAATCAGAACAAAAGACAAGATAAGTCACAAATCTGGGATATTAAGGTACTTGTAAGTTGGCTTGCCTCTCATCCTCCCGACTGCAGTAGTATTTTTCAAGTCTCCCGTCACGTGGCCTTCCTGTTACTTCTTGCTTCCGGTCGCAGAATCCACGATCTAACGTTACTTCAGATGGACGCTGAACATTGCATTATGGAAGAATCTTCGATCATTCTCTGGCCTAAGTTCGGTTCCAAGACTGACAGCGTCAAATACCGTCAGTCTGGTTGGCAGCTTTCTAGATCACAAGACCCGATATTCGATCTGGTGAAATGGATAGGATGTTTAATCGAAATATCGAACACCAGAAGGAGTGCAAGAAAAGATTTATTTAACCTTTTTATAACCACTAGAGGCGAGGTGAAGCAAGCATCTCGGTCAGTTATAGCAGGGTGGCTGAAGACCACCGTTCAGGATATAGGAATTGACTGCAGCCCAGGGTCGATTCGCTCCGCAGTGGCCTCCTCGGATTTCAAAAACAATGTTCCATTAGACCTTATACTGAAAAAAGGTAATTGGCGAGGACAAGTAAACTTTTTCAAGCACTATTGTAAGCCTGTATGTAAGCGTCAGGAACAGTCCAACAATCCCGTCTTTTCCACCTTTTCTGTAGTGGATTAGTTAGCATAAAAAAATTAGTTGCTAGACTTTGCAGAGTTTAAGGCTGGGTTCCTATTGAGTTTTTATTCTATCATTATTACTGAAAATGTTAATTGATTGATCTCATTTAAACTAAAGATGTTAAATAGCTTTCTAAGTATGTATGTTAAGTTAGATGCTATGTCTAAATTGTTGACATAGAGTTAAGGAATATGAGTGTTTCCTACTCTCCGTTATAAAAAGTTGTATTTTGATTTTGAATAAAACTGTAATTTCCATAATAATTATGTGGCTTTGTATTCGCTCTACCGTTTATAACACTAGACACTTGCTTTATATTTTTTATTATACTAGTCACAGTACGCTGAATTGCGCCGGCAGATGATAAACATTTCTCCGAAAGGTCAAGCCGAAGGCACAGAGCTAAAATATGACAGTTTTCCACCCCGAAGGGAAGAAAACAGTTATTTTAGGTCTTGCCGAGGCTTGACCTGAGTAAGGCCTTAAATTATTATCTTGTTATTATTTAATTGATTACGATCTTATTATAACTTAATTGATTACTATATTGTTATTATTTGATTACTATCTTGCTACTATTTAATTGATTATTGTCTATAGTGGTATTTGTATAATTATTATGTTCCTACTAATAGTTTGACATTTTTATTATTGGCATTTCTCCAAAATTTCTGTGACTAAAATTAATTGACATTTTTATTACTTAATTTAGTTATATGAGTTATTAATTATTATATTCCATTTGACATTTATTATTGCACTCAGTGTCAAAATTTTAAATTTTAAATAATTGTATTGTATGTGTTCATTTAATTTTTCTATCTCCGAGCCAATGGATAATCAATGTTATGTACGCCGTTATTGTCACGTGCATCAGACCAAAAAATTGTAAATGTTTTAATAATTGAATGTTGAATGTATGTGATGTGGCAGTACTTTGTTAATAAATAAATAAATAAATAAGGCCTTGCCGGCATAAGCTGGTACTGAAAGCGCGCGCGACTGAGTCGCACGTGCCTGCCGCCGCCCGCGGCGCGTGGGACGAGGCGCCCTCTCACCCCGCGCGGCGCTATCTCTCGCAGGTATACATAAGTAGGTAACTAGCTCTCGCGCATGGTAGGTATTGATAGGTAATCTCCGAAAGGTCAAGCCTCGGCAAGACCTAAAATAACTGTTTTCTTCCCTTCGGAGTGGAAAACTGTCATATTAAATTAGATATTTTAACACTGTTTCCTAAAGTAAGTTTGTTTATTAAGGGTTAACCCTTAATTTGGCGTTGTATATTATAATACACATCTATTGTTAGACAACAATAAACCTTGTTGACTTACATATTTTTTTTTTAGTTTTTCTATAAGCTTCACATGTAATAACATATACAGGGTGTAAGGGGAACGCTTCCGAAGCCAGAACGTAGATTATATACAACCTAAATGCAAACAGATACCAATAACCTTTCGCTTTAAATTGGTTATTTTCAAGACTTCATGTTTCGTAAACACGCAATGGAAACCGTACAAAACGTGAGGTCACTGACACGCTCGCGCCACGCGTGTCCGCGCGTCTCTCGGACGCAAAATACCTACTCGTATGGGCGAGTCACAGGCTCACAGGATTTATACGGAACTGACAAACACCAGTTTCGAAATGCCTTGTCCTACAATACTTCACAAAATTATGAATTTGAATCGTATTCGTAGCCCACTGTTGAACACGAAAGCTCACAGAGGCATTTTACGTACCTACCTGGCTAAATACTTTGTGACCTTATGAGATTTGGCTCGAACTGCGCTCCATCCATTTCGATACGCTGTGTCGATCCGTGAACACGAGGCATTAGTGTAGGATCCTCCACACATTCTGCACGTAGTCTGTCAAAAACACTCACTATTCTGCCTCGCATTTCATTAGCACTGTCACATTCCCGATCAAATTCTCAACGCAAGAGAAGAACATGTTGCCGTAGGTATTCACGAGCACTGTACACGTATGCCTCAGGCATTGTTCAATACAACAAAAATTAATTAACTAAAAAACAATAAAACAGCACTAAAAACGTAACAATAACAACTAAACACTTAAAACGTAACAAAAACAGTATTAAATACGTTTCAATGGCTATCGATCGATTAAAGGTAGCAAGCGCACGTTCGCTCACGAACCGAGTTGGAAAGGAACTAACTAAAGTTAGGTAGGTTACTAAGAAGATCAAACGTGCCGGCCGACAAACGACGATGCCGCCGATCGCCGCGCGCGTACCTACGCCGCCGAGTCGGCGACGCGGTGTCCTTTGATGTACAGACGCCAGCAATTCAAGCTAATATCCCTGTCTAATTTTCTCAATTAAAAATGAAACTTATGTCTTTGCAATAAAGTTGAAATACTATTGATGTGCTGGCCTCTGTACCGAGGCCAGCTCATCAAGTTACCACTATCTGTCAAATTTCTTTGATAGTATTTCAACTTTATTGCAATGACATAAGGTTCATTTTTAATTGAGAAAATTTGACAGTTAGGGATAGCTTGATGTGCTGGCGTCTGTACAAAGATCAACAAATTACAGAAGAGAAAATGTTAGAAAAATAATTATTAAATCAGAACCCATCAAAAAAATTTAATTAGGAAATTGTACTTACTTTCAAGTTTTAAATAACATTTAACGGGTTTCTTAGATTAAATTAATTAAATTATCCACTTTCAATTGTTTGGTTTATTTACTAAATTAAGGATACAGTTATTGCAATAAACGAGCACGAGTCGTGTGATTCCGATTACATTGACATAAAGTTTAAATTGAATTGATGCAAACTGTAAACGCGATGATTTATTTTTGTTAATCACAGCACAGCTAAAGTCATCGATTTTTTACTTTAATTTCATTCAGTATCGATTATCGACTTACATACAAACCTGTTATTAAATGCACCACGGTGCATCAATTTAAAACCTTTGACGCCTCTGTAATGTTTTTACTTAGGTATTTATTTTGGCGGCGTGTTATAAAGGAGCCGAGGTCGCGCCGCGCCGCGCATAGCCGTGGACGCCTCTCTCTCAAGTGAGCTGACCCGGGTTCAAACCTCGGCCTGTACCTTCCAATGAGTTTTGCGATCCTTGATTATCAGAATCGAAGATCGACCGAAGGTTATTAGTACTTACTTAGAGCACGTCGTGCAGAGTACAGACAGCTACAACACGGTCACAATTATCTCGGTAGGTACTGTAGAGCCTTAGAGTAAAACCTTATGTTATACATGGCTGGTAAATATCTGACGGCATTCGAACCTTTCAAATGAATAAAAAGCTAGATAGGTTTTTACGTAGATTCTAGACTTTACGTCTGGCAGCGCGCCTAGACAGATGTATTCGTTATAACAAAGTGAAAATATATTGATTCGTTGAATTTATTACGGGTTTCTCTTCGTAATACTAGAAGCCCCTCACACATTACACGCTCTACCACTGAGCCCCCTTAGTAGAGGATCTTCCATCCTCTACATTTTGGTGGAGGACGCCAGAGTCTCCACAGAAGACGCGGTACGGTCCCGCTCGTTTGTTTTTCTTATATTGGTGTGTGCAGAACCTTACAATATCTGCACGAATAAAATGTTATAAAATACGAAATATATGGAGAAAACCGTATAACGGGCATTCTATGCATCCTGTTAGTGGTGCACAGTATTATAAAAACGACACCCTAGTCGATATGAAGTGAAAGCGATTAAAGCAGGCGAATGAAACAACGCCTGGATATTCAAAGCTAAGTGGTTTTTATAGTTTCGTAATAATGGTTACCATGGAGACCATGATTATTTATTCCGCCTACAACGGCGTATGCTTTGAAGATTTCTTAGCCGAATTTAAAGTGTTAGCAATAGATAAGAAGTGGATAAAGAGCAATTGGGCTCTGATTATGGGCGCATTTATGCAAGGTCCAGCCCGCATTTATTATTCGACAATTTTATATAATGATCAAGAGATCAGTTTTGAAGCGATGTGTGACGCACTGAGGAAAGAGTTCCCGTGCAGAGTTCACAAAAGAATGTGTGTTCCATTTGTGCAGGACACTGTGATAAATGTTGTTGTGGAGGATGTTGTCTCACCTAGCGCAACACAAGAGCTGTCTGAGGAGTGCGGACAGGAAATTTTTGTAAATATGTGTGTTGATGCTGTTGTAATTTCTAGCGCAACAGAAGAGAAGGTGCTAGTTACGGAGCCGAGCTGCCTTGTGAGCAGTGATGATGATGATGTTGTGAGCAGCGTTGATGACGACGTTGATGATGCTGTTGGCGCTGACGCGCAAAGCTGCCTAGACAGCTGTGATGTTGATGAGGAAACGGAAGTGTTCGAGTCTGAACATGAGGAAGAACTGGACGAATCGGGTCGGTCTAGTCCTGTTATTAATGATCATGATTCTGTTTCAGAGTATAATGATGAATATTACCATGATCACGATGTAAAACTAAATAAAAATAACATCGCTGTTGATCGTATTGATGAAGATGGTCTCGTATCCATTTCATTGGATGTAAGTGTCCAGGAGTTGGTTGTGGTTGATGCGGAGTCACATAAATTGAGAGGTGAAATGGTGCAGATGAAGGAGGATGAACCTTTAGTTAATTCTTCAACGTTAGTTTTTTCGAAGATAGGGGTGAAGGAGAGTGAGCATATTGTTGGTTCTTCAGCGATGGTGGTTACAAACACTTATCGTAACTTGTTCATACATCGGCGCATAGTTAAAGCTAGAGTTAAACATGTTTGTAATATTAAAAAGAAAAACCAACAAACAAATAAAATTTTCTTGAACGGCTCTGTGACGTATAAAAATAATGACAATCTTAGATTTAGACGTTTTCAAAATATGACTTTGTATGTCAGAAAAATTAAAAGGAAAAAGTTTGTTTCCAAAATTATGACCAAAAGAGGTCATAGGAAAACTTGTAAACTTTTTGAAAATAAATTTGCTTTTTTACAGTATGGGTTTACAAAATCAAATAAAAAGAGGTTTAGGAACATTTTAGATAGATGGGAGTTTTCACTTTTTAGAATTATATAATTACGACTCCAAATAGTTTTCATATCATGTCGCTGCATAATTTTTGAGATAAGTAGTAGCGAACAAAAACTTTTTACAGCTAAATAGGTTAAAGACTTTTCTTTTTTATGTTGATAATTAATTGTCAGTTTTAGACATATTTGCCACTTGTTGACATGTCTGTCATGTCAAGCAGATGTTACAATAATGACCGAGGGGGGACTAATGATTATGCGCAGCGACGTAGTCAGCATAATGCTCTAATCAATTGTGCTATAAATAACATAAAAAAGGCGCAAGTTAAGCAGAAAGCTGCTTACGATAAGAGAGCAAAGATAAAAAACTTTGTACCAAATCAGTTGGTTATGGTTTATACGCCGAGGCGAGTAACTGATAAGAGCCTAAAATTATGTAGGTTATATAAGGGCCCTTATCAAATAGTTCGGAGATTATCGAATGTAAATTATGTTATCAGATTGAATAGAAGGAGCAAAGACATTATACATGTAAATAGATTAAAACCTTTTTATGTTAGGATTTAATTGGCAATACTTAGATGTCATCTGTCGACATGTCAGTCATGACGATGTCATGTAGTTGTAAACATGTTGGATTCATTATTTTAGCTAAGTTGTAAGATATAGATTATTGATGCATGTTTCTTTGTATTTATTGCATATGGTGATCAAAAATGAATGAGATGCGGCTGGGTGAGCGTGTGGAATGTCACACCTCGCCGCGTCAAAGCGTCAGGGGGAGCGACACTTCGTCTTCTTATTTCTCTAGTGCCTTAGCAGATTAGCATGATCGTGCTCCAGAGCATTTCAACATATTTTATATTTTATTTGTCGTGAGAGAAGGGGTGACACCCGTCCTGAGTTGAGGCCTACTTTGCTAACGGGGCGTAGCCTTGCAAAGTGTGTCAGGTTGACACAATTGGTCTAACTGAGGATGGGGTACCCATATCTTGGTACCCGTATGGTAGTTTCACATCTGGAGTGTGGGCATGAAATGTTTTTATTGGTAGCCTTTTCGTCTCAGTCTTTCCCTCTCTCTGACGCAATAGCGTTCGACGGAGTGTAGGATGCCGACGTCTAGTCTTCTTTGCAGTCAACCCCTTCAGGGTCGATATGAACTTTCATATCATTGTTTGTTTTAGAAGGCTGGCTGCACCCTTTGCCCCGGGTTTTGGTGCAGTGGGGTTCAAACTGGCCTAGCGTTAGTTTGTGTGCACATTGGCACACATTAATGCATTCATGGACTCTTGTGATGTCGTAAGATTCGCTTTGCCAGAGTTGAGCCTGCCTTTGCAAAGGCCAGACCTCACATGTAGATTCTCCTGGGGTTAGGTAAAATCTTAATATTAAGCTAGGTAGGGATAGGAATAGATAGATTCGAATGCCAAGAGTAAAAGGGCTTAGTTATTTTAAAACTAAGTGTTCCCTTTTACTCAAGGGGGGCGTAGCTGATGTAGAGCCTTAGAGTAAAACCTTATGTTATACATGGCTGGTAAATATCTGACGGCATTCGAACCTTTCAAATGAATAAAAAGCTAGATAGGTTTTTACGTAGATTCTAGACTTTACGTCTGGCAGCGCGCCTAGACAGATGTATTCGTTATAACAAAGTGAAAATATATTGATTCGTTGAATTTATTACGGGTTTCTCTTCGTAATACTAGAAGCCCCTCACACATTACACGCTCTACCACTGAGCCCCCTTAGTAGAGGATCTTCCATCCTCTACAGTACCTCGCTGGAATGCGATGCTCATTGCGCTTGCCCCTGCACCTCCCCATGCTAGCCGCGTCGCGTCGCGTCAGTACCTCAGTACGGTGAGCCTTTTCGTTGCTTATACGCGTCTCATTCTTTTGGTAATTTTTTATCATTGTTTTGTTTCTGGATAGGTCCTAGGTTCAATTCCCAGGTCGGGCAGTGTTATTGGGTTTTTCTATCTGGAATTTCTCGGTAGCACCCCGGAGTCTGGATTTGTGCCCGGGTGATGGCAATAGGCTTGCCCCCTATTACATGGGACTTAAACAAATGTGGGTGGAAATGTGGGTGTACTATTGGTACACCTCTGCCTAACCTCTCGGGGAAACTAGGCGTGATGTTATGTTATGTGTGTTTGTTTTTAGATATTTATTGTTATGTTTGCCGATATGAAGTCATCGACGCCAGGTCTAGAAATAATGTAACCGTGATGTAGGTAGGTAAGACATTTCAAGTAGGTAGTAGTGAACTGATAGACTTGAGGTCGTCGGCCGCGGGCAGTCGGCGAGCGCGCGTGCGTTTGTTTGAACTGTAGAGTTCACACGCGGGGTCCGGCGCGCGCGCCGTCAGCTGTTATGATTTACGAATACATTGCTTTTTTTAGTTGTAAAGAAAAAAAGTGTGTTTAATCACAAATAATGGTTACATTAAGTGTTATATCAGCATAATGTAGGAAAAATGCTAAAATAGTAGGTAAAATTTTAACTTTTTTTTTCCCGATTTTTTGATGGTATCGTATCGAGAATCACTAGCCCTATCACCTGTCTTCGTTTTCGGAAGCGTTTCCCTTACACCCTGTATACTCTTATGGGTGTGGAAACTTGTATAGAACTGATCCAAGTTGCTGTACTTATTTATACCTCGCTTTAAATCACATGCCTTGCCCGTCTTGCGGCAAAGATGATCATCAACGATCCAGTAGCGCCAAGTGTGCGAATAGAAAGAGACGCATCCGAGAGACTGATCTAGCTGCAAATCAGGAGGTGTCCGTCTACTCGGTCAAGAAGGGTCTAACTTCGTTAGTGTGTTCGCTCGGATCTAAAAGAGACTTGTTGCTCAAAACCATTTGTTCTGATGTCAAAGAATTGTCTAGATTGAGCATAGAACTATCCTACTTGATCAACCACTTTTACAAAAGATACGCGTCTAGAGAAGATTTCTACACTATGTTTCCTAAATTTGACGCTCTTCAGTTCACGTATGTTATGAAGGGTGCAAAACATAAACTAAACGATCCCGAAAATGTACTTGACGAGTATTTGTCATACAGAGTATCCAAAAGATTTTATGATTGAAAATTGCGATCGTTCAATGTTATGCATATTGCAATCCAGTATAGCACTATACTGGAGACTAACATTTCAATGCACGCATTCAAGAGATTAAAACGCTACATGTACATCAAGTACGGGGACAAACTGGACAAATCAGAAATACACTCTTCCACGTATGACGCATATTACAATAAAGTGCACAGATCCAACGAGGTCGGTGAATGGTTCACTGTGAACAAAATAGACTCGGGTGATGTAAAACAAAACTTTTAGAAACACATTAGGCTCTTTATAAAGATACAAGAAGAGTTGAATCAAAGTAATCAAAAGTCATTTTCGGTGTTTCCCATATATTCGCATGGTCTGTTGCACATTACGTACGATACTCGGTGCGTGCATGAGCTCTTGCGAAGAGTCGATCCCGCAAACACACCTTCAGCGTGGTCTAAATTCTCCGAAGATCCTAAATCATACTGGGCTAGACACTTTGTCATACCGCCAAAGTTTGGATACAGTTTCACAACAGACGGAGTGAGCGTGTCAATGTCGATGAATCGTATCGCGTCCAAAGGTAGCAAGTTTAAATCCAAGAGAGTCAAGAAGGACGAAGCCTCCATAGAAAACTCGAACGCTAATTCCAAGAGTTATTCAAAGCTTATATCCGTGGATCCCGGTGCTAAAACACCCATAGTCACATGCACTCGCTCCGACGACGGCGGGTTCGAGTATGGAGTCTTGAAAAAGGAGCGAGTAGCATATGAATCAAAAGAGTTACACAGGGAAAAGAAACGTTCAAGGTTCATCAAAGACGTAGAGGAGCGCGTCAAAGTAGATAGAGAAAATGTAGAGCATGAAACGGGTGTGATTATAACTTTGAAATCCGCCGACGTACGCGAGTACACTAGATTCCAACTAAAGTGGTTCGACGAGAAACAAACAGTTTACGAGCAGCGTAGATTGCAACGTTTAAAGTTTGATAAATATATAAACGATCAGAAGATGCTGCACAAACTGGTGGACGAGTTCTTTGGCAAAGAACCAGACACTCTAGTCGTGTACGGAGCCGGATTCGATTTCATGAACACTGGCACCTTCAAGGGTCACAGAAAGTTTAAACACAACGATGTGCTCAAAATCATACGACAGCGCAAGAATCTATCAGTGTTTATAATAAACGAAGCATTCACCACCAAGAATTGTAGCAAGTGTTACGAGTCTGGCCTGAAGAATCATTTGCACGTATCTAAATCCCCTCATCGTTACGTATACTGCAGTGTATGTCGTAAGGGTATCCACAGGGATAAGAACGGAGCAAAAAACATACTGTTGAAATATGAATATACAAAGTCGCCGAATAGTCTTTCGTCTATCGGTACTGATATGGATCGTGCGGACGGTGGAAGTTCGTAAGGTTCTCAAATACTCAAATTTTATTTGCATTCCACAATGTATACTTAGGTGGTAAATTAAAAATTTTGATCATCATGGACCCTGTCGAGCACAGCAACAAATAGTAGGAGAGAGGAAGCCTTCATTAACTAGCTAATCTTACATCTAATTTCTAAAATAAATCCAATAATACAATAGAAGGGATTCTTTATACTTTATCGTTCAAAAATTCGTTTATATTATAATAGCATTTTTTTATTAGGAATTGTTTTAATTTTCTTATAAATATGTTTAATTTATCTTCTTTTTTTATTAATTCAGGCAGTTTGTTATAAATTTTTATGGACATTACATAGGGGCTTGTAGAATGTATTTTTAGCCGAGAATGTGGAATATTTAATCTTGATTTGTGTCGGAGTGTGTAACGTGATTGTATGTCCTCGCGCTTTGTATAGAATTCTTGGTACTTACGAACAAATTTACAGGTCTCTAATATGTATATACTGGGGAGTGTTAAAATGTTATAATTTTGGAAGTGGGGCTTGCAGCTGTCAGTTTGATCGATATTTGCTAGAATCCTAACCAATTTCTTTTGAAGGGTAAATAGTGTTGGTGCATCTGTGCTATTTCCCCAAAGGGTAACGCCGTAGCTTAGCCATGCATAAGCATACGCACAGTAGGTGGTGAGCGCTGTTTGAAGATCGGTGGTTTTTTTTATTTCTCGGAGAGCATATGAAAATCTTGAAATTTTGGATCTAAGATTTTGTATGTGGGATTTCCAATTTATATGCGTATCTAAGTTTAGTCCAAGTAAGGTGATTTCTTAAACAATTTCTATTTTTGTGTTATTAAAATTAAAATCAATATTTAAAGGTGTTTTTTGATGGGGATGGAATGTAATTAGTTTAGTTTTAGCGTAGTTTATTTCGAGGTTGTGTTCATTCATCCAAGTGATGGTTTTGGTGAGTATTGAATTTAGTTCTTCGTTTAGATTTAAGTTGTTTTTACATGCAACTAATAGAGAAATGTCATCCGCGAATATTACACATGGTCCCTCTATGATTTTAGGTAAGTCATTGATGTAAATTATAAACAAGAGACATCCTATTACACTTCCTTGAGGTATTGAGGCGCTAATTGATTTGCTAATAGATCGGACTTTTTTTATTTCTTTTGTTTGGTGATCAAAAAATTCAATTTCCGTAATTCATTATCGTAACTCGGTATTTGTTGTAATGGCAAATAAAGGGTTAAAGAAGACTGAAGATTTAATTGTTAATAATAAATATTTTGATTACTGATTGCATTCGTTTCACTGTACAATTAACTAATCAATACACCATACTGAATTTAACTCAAAAAGTGCTAAGTCCTCAAGCAAATTGAAACTTCTCCTCGAAAAACTGCTAAATAAGTGTTTTTCTGAATTTTATAAGATGTAGATAAGTTATGCTACTAATTATATTGTTAAAATTACAAGAAAAATTATAGAAACCAACGGGATTTTCAGAATTTTGATTGCTAAATTAATGAAGAAATTATTCAGTTTTTTCTTCGTCCTGCAAACTAAGAAAAAATGGATTTAGCAGGTTCACGAATTAGGTCGACGATATGCTATCCAGTTTAGGTTGAAATGTCACGTCATGGTACGAAAAATGAACGAACGACAACAGTTTGCGATCCAATTGCAGACTTGATTTGGTGTCAACCTAAACTGGATCGCTTTAATGACGTCGTGGTACGAAATAGCAAAGCAGTTTATTTTAGGTCGTCAATTGAATCGTAATAATAGTTCATAGTAAGCCTCCTGTTCTGTTATAGTGTTGCTGTTGTAACTGAACACCTTACAGCAAGAGGAGACTTGCCCAACGATTGCAGACATCTAATTGATTTCACTTTAAGTATCGATAATTTGTTTGATAGTGAATACTGAATTGTTTCTCTGTACCAAATGGTAAAATTTATAAGGGGGCTGTCAACTGCTGCTGCGTAACTCGCCTCACCATCAGTTATGGCACAAAGCCAAGGAAATTTTGAAAACGATGAAATATATAAAGAAAGTAAATGTTGGGGATAGAATCCGATTGACTGAAACAATTGTACCATCTATAACCAATTTGATTAAAATTATCGAAGGCATGGAATATCTTTGGAAAATATTGTCTTATAAGTATGGCTTAGATGTAGGCTTACCATACGTCCCGGTTTGACCGGGATTGCCCCGGTTTCATGCATTGGTCCCGGTGTCCCGGCCGGTTTGGTATTTTGTCCCGGTCAAGTTAATACGTGGTGTGTACGACCGTGTTGCAACGTGTCGGTATTATGAAAAACGAACAAACAATAATAATGCCCAGTAGGTACGCGCGGGGGTAGGTGCGGTGTGCGGCCGGCGGCACACTGTATCCGCCGCAGCCCGCGCGCCCCACCCGCGCGGTCCTTGTTTCTCTTTCTTTCCTTTCATTGCCAATTTGCCAGTCCGGCGCCAGCCGCACGCGCGTAACGTAAGTACCTACTTAATTACGTATCGAAGTGACTTACCAACGTATTGCTTGGAGTAAAATGTCAGCAATGTTTCTCAGAATTTTCTATTGCACACGGTGGGCGAGCGGACATTAAAGATCATTTGAAGTGCGCGAAACACAAGGCTGGTGTCATGGCAACTGCAACCACTTCAAGTATTAAAACATATTTTAAAAATGACGATCCCATTCAAGATGATTTAATTATTGCAGCCAAAGAGGCCACATTTGCTTATCACACTGCAATGCATGATATGAGCTTCAAAACAACAGACTGTACGTCCAAATTAATATCAAAGTTCTTTGAACCAAAATTTGGAGCCGCGCGAACCAAATGCGAAGCAATAATTTTAAATGTGCTGGCACCTTTGTCCATGGAAGAGTTACATGCTGACTTGCAGAAGACGCCTTTTGTAAGTGTTACCAACGACACTTCAAAGAGAAAAGAAGTAAAACTAGCACCTGTTGTTGTTAGATTTTTTTTACCATTGGAAGGTATACAAGTAAAACTACTGGATTTTGCATCTGTTCAAGGTGAGACATCGGAAATATTGGCTGAAAATATAATCTCAACATTGCGTCGGCATGAGATTAATGGAAAAATAGCTGCATTTTGTGGCAACAATTGCAACACCAATTTTGGAGGTGTACGTAGAAGTGGGCAAAATAATGTTTACAGTCGGCTCAAGCAAGATCTTGGTGTTGATATTGTCGGCATTGGATGTGCCGCACATATTGTGCACAATACTCTCCAAAATGCTGTGGATGGACTTCCAATCGAAATTGAAGCTCTTGTTGTGAAAATATATAAATATTTTCATATCTACACAGTTCGAGTAACTAAATTGAAGGAATTCTGTGAATTTGCAGATGTTGAATATAAAAAAATACTCCAGCATGGAAGTACTAGATTTCTATCTCTGTTGCCAGCAATCGAAAGAATTTTGAATATGTTCGAAGGACTGAAGTCGTATTTCCTTCCCAAGAAAACTGTCCACGTGCAATGCGAGATTTCTTTGAAAGTGACACGGGTGAATTAAATTTTTGGTTTGTACATGGTCAATTAAATAATTTTAACAAGACTGTGTTGATCATGGAAAAAAGTAAGGCAAGCGCAACAGATATTATTTTAGAATTAAGACAATTGAAATATAATCTTCAGGAAAGGATGGATAGTAAATTTGTCCCGCAAGGAGCAAAACAGTTGTTGCGAAAACTTGATAATAGCCAAGATATCAATACATTTATGACAGAAGTGACCGCATTTTATAGACAATGCATTTCGTATATTGAATTATGGGAAGACAGTTTTGGTGGCGCCGAGATCTTCGAATGGGTTGGACTGAGTCATGTCTTGGAATGGGATGAAATTGAATGCTCTGCCGAAAAAATTAACTCAATACATGGATCAAATGATCATCAAAAAATTGTCTTTTTGACGAGGTGTCACTTGCTAAAGCATTTTTTGCGTCACGTAATGAAGAGTGGAGTTCAACGTCGCCCCAAATTGAGTACGTTGACAAATGGGTCCAACTATTTAAACATTTTCAGGAGCAGCGCATTGATTTGCTCCAATACGTTCTGTGCTTACCTGGAACGTCCGCACCTTTGGAGCGTGTTTTTTCGATTATGAAACACTATTGGTCGGATGATCGAGGACGCATGCTAGAATCGACAGTACGAGCTCTACTGTACTGTAAATTAAACTTTGGAATTACATGCACCGACTTTTATGAAAAAATTAAAAAGAATAATAATTTCTTTAAAAAAATTCACTCAAGCGAGAAGTACGAATGGCACAATAAATAAGTACCTTACTCAATATCTGTTTTTTAAATAATAAAACATTTTTTGGTAGTAGCCTGTGTTTTTCTTTGGCTTATCCTGTCCTGTTCCGCTCCTGTCCCGGTTTAGAGCTTCATGATTATGGTAAGCCTACTTAGATGCTATGTTGACAAGAAACCTAAACCAAGATCCGGTTGATAACTTTTTTGGGAGCATCAGGAGTTATTGCGCACGAAATATTGCTCCAAACACGGTGTCGTTTGAAGGGGCGTTCAAAGCTCTAATGCTTAATAATTTTAGTTCGCCACACTCAATTAGAGCAAACTGAGAGGAAGACCAAAATGAATGCCTTCAGAGTTTTGAATTTTTCCTCACAGAAACGACTCCTGATGTTCCTGAAGAAAATCATACAATTCATTTTAATAAGGTCACCCGGGGCGAAAGCAACTATGAGGCTAAAGCAACTAATTCAATTTTCTCTCAATCTAATATTTTTTGTAGATATCTCTGTCTATTGGAGTAAAGAGGAATCATAGTTTTTTCAAATAACGTACAGATGGCATCACTAGTTCACCTACTGTAGTACTGACAGATCATTTTCTGTCAGCCGCCATTTTGGAGCAACGTGTTGCCGCGTACTGTGTTATGTTTTATGACATTACAAATATTTCAAGTCGCTGCAAGGAAAATAAGAAGTGCATCCTAAAAACAAGATAAAACGTAAGTGTTTTTGGTATATTTGGTTAAACTCTAGGTGTTGTAATTAACATTTTATTGATATAGTTACATTAACCTCAACTTTTCATGCACGTGGGTTATTGCAACTATTTTTGCCGTTACAATCGCCCCATACTGTTTGTACGAAAACAGCAAATTACTAGTGACGTTCCGTGTCGATATTTCGATACGTGAATTTAAATATTCCTCGTTCAACAATAATATCACATGTATACGCTACGCGCGGGCAAAAACAAGCAAATCCTGGCAAAAATACTGTATTTTCCAGATCATGTGAGCAAGAAATATCTTCCTATTTGCACATAATGGAAAAGTTGTTGTTAAGTTGTTTTTTACTAAGTACAAAGTTCTGTTTAGATTGTTTTTGTTTATGTTATTTTACCGATTAATAAGGAATTATTAGTTTATTTGATTTTGACTGGGAATTATCCTAAGTTTTTTTAGGTTTAAAGAAACTTTATTCTCAATAAAAACATAACAATGTCACTTACTTGAGAACAATGCTAAAAAAAGTAATTTACATAAATTCGTCATCACCAGTTACAGACTAAAGTTACCACAAACAAGTTACGAATCCAATGCATTCATTTCCCCACAAGTGATCGATCTGCAACTATATACTGGTTAAGTTGGGATTTGAATGCATTAAAAGAGTGTAGGTTTCTTATACATGACGGTATTTTATTATAAAGTTGTGCTCCTTCAAAAGTAAGCATTTTTTTGCCATAATTAGTTCTAGTTTTAGGTAAGACAAGTAAGCTAGCACGTCGTGTGCTGCGTTGACTAATTTGTTTGTATTGTGTAAGAATTATATTCGTGTGCATGCTTTTGTTAAGAATATTTCTAATAAAAATACATGTGTTATAAATATATAATTGTTTGATGTTCATTATTTTTGTGTCTCTATAGATTTTAAGGGTTGATGTTAAGTATGGATAGTTGAACAGTATTTTTATGAGTTTATTTTGGATTACTTGAAGTTCTGACAATTTTGTTTTTCCTGCGCTTCTCCAAATTTCGATCAAATAGAGTAGATGCGGCTTCACTAGGGAGTTATAAATAGTGTATCGTAGTTTTGGTGGAATACAACGAGCTATATTACGCAATGACCCGGCAAGTGCTGAGAGCTTACTTTTTATGTAATCAATGTGTGCATTCCATGTGAGTGAGCTGTCCATTCTCAGACCGAGATATTTTTCACAAGTTTTAAGTTCTAACTGTACATCATTAATTGTTAGTGGGTCATGTGGGGGAATAACTTTATTTTTCGCCTTAAATATAACGTAACATGTTTTTGAGATGTTAATTGTTAGAAGGTTGAACTGAAACCAATTAAACAAAGAATTTAAATCATCCTGGGCTTGTGAGATAATGTGATGAATGGAAGATCCGAAGTAGAATAAACAAGTGTCATCAGCGTATAAGGTAAGGTGACCATGAAGTTTAACTTCGTGTATGTTATTGACATATATTAAAAAGAGCAAGGGACCTAAAATAGATCCTTGCGGGACGCCACACGTAATGGGCAACGCATTACTTTGGTAACTACTGAGTTTAACTACTTGCAACCGATTTTTTAAGTAAGACTCGAACATTTTTAAAGCATTACCTGTAATATTGGCCGATTCCAGTTTCTTAAGGAGCAATTTGTGGGATACCGTATCAAATGCCTTTTTTAGGTCAATATAAATACCTAAAACTATATTTTTATTATCTATATTTTGTTTAATTTTAGTTATAAGATCAACAGTAGCTGTAGTAGTATTACTTTTTGGTCTAAATCCATATTGCCGGTCAGTCATAAAATTAATGGAACTCAAATGTTTTTCTAATCGTTTGTGAATAATTTTTTCTAGTATTTTTGACAAAACAGGCAACACTGAGATCGGTCTGTAATTCCCAGGATCTGTGGTGTTTCCTGTTTTACTTTAATAAGTCATAATTTTGGAGACTTGGCTGCTTCCTCATGACGTAGCGTACTTGGGGAATCTTCACAGAGACTTCGCGTATACTGGAAAATCTGCCGTTGACACATCAGCGTTTTAATTGGAAGGCCTTACGGTGGCGTGGCACTGTTGTGGAGAAAGACTATTTTCCAAACGGTAACCGTGTTGTCGTGTCAAAGTGATCGCATAGTAGCTATTATGATTGATTATGCGGATAGTTCTCTGTTGGTTTTTTCAGTGTATATGCCTACAAATTCGACAGAAAATCTAATAGTGTTTACAGATTGCCTCAGTGAGATAATAGCAATATGTGAGAATAGTGATACGGAGTCTGTTTTTATATTGGGGGATTTTAATGCGCATCCCGGTGAACGTTTTGCAAGCGAGTTAATGACGGTGTGTGCGGAGCAATTGTGGTCATGTGTGGACATGGAGCTGTTACCGCAGGACACGTATACGTTTGTAAGCACCGCGAATGGTGCATCGCGTTGGCACGGTAATACTATCTATACAGTATTCCAACTTCATACAAACGGACGAAACGCGAGTTATACCTACGCGCTCGATCTCGGCATGCGCTAGGCACGCGGACAGTCGCGACTGTGCCGCAGTGACGAACAGATGGTGTGTTGTTTTTTTAATAATAACCGCGTGATTTTTCACTAAAGATAAGTTCAAGTACATATTTAATATGACGAGTAGGATACATTATGCTGTTTTTGGTTGCATGTTTTCAAAAACAATTTTTAATTAAGCTTTATATTAGAATGCAGCTTTTTATACTTTAAAATTTAAGAAAAAAGCATTTCGTACGTCTCAGTCGAGGCGCAAATATTTTTCGGTCGCAAATTAAACATGGTTTTTTAATTAAATCTACCAATCAAAAAACAACACGCATTTTTATTGAACACAAAGTATTTAATTTGTTTATTAAACAAAAGGGTATTTACAATCACAAAACTAAATGGAAACACAAAGTAGGCAAATGTAATTCAAATGCTGGAGGCGGGCAGCCCTATGGGCGTGGACACATGTCTGCGGTGCGGCGCCGGCCACCGTGTAACGGCACGGCACCGCTACCGCGAGGCGGCACGGCGTCGTGTCGCGACACGGCGCCTTGTACGGTGGGGAGCGCACCGCTCGCTAGTTAATGTTTTGTTGGTGTTTAGTCTGCACGTGTTATTTAATGCATAATAATGGCTGCCGATTTAGATGTCGACTTTTTAATTTCACTCGTGGAAGCACGTCCCGTTCTCTGGGACAAGACAAAGGAGAATTATAAGGATAAAAATTTGAAAACTGAAGGGTGGAAAGATGTATGCCGAAATATTTTTCCATCTTTCGACGAGAAGGACAATAAAGAAAAAACAAGTCTCGGTGAGTACATATTTTATTCATTTATCTTTTTGACATAATAATAGGTGAAAATTTAAATGTAAAAAGTTTAAAATACAATAAACATTTGAATGTGAATAAAATGCGTTAATGTTCAATATGCCAACTTGTCGAGTTTTTTTTTTAACTAAAACTCAGTCGCAAACGCAGAACAAAGCGAATTTCGTACAGTGATAACCATTGTATCACTCTGTCTAACTTGCACAATATTATATATTGCCATCCTTTACACATACTCAACACTTTGGCTTTGTTAGTCGGCTCAAAAAGCAGGTAGAAAATTGTTTGTTCCGGGACCGAGCTTTAGTTATATTTTGCTTAATTGCCAACTAAGCGCACCGACATCACTATTAAAGTATTTACAAAATTCGCCTCTTATATCGACTGGATTTGATAAAGAATCTGCATCTGTTGTTTGTTGAATGTTTAAAAGAGTGTTATCAATACATAGCTCTTCAGACTTTCTAACTCCATCTCGAGTAACAACAAAATTGTGTAAGACACAGCATGCTTTAATAATGTCTGTCGCAAAATTATATTGAACATTTAAAGGCCGGTGAAATACTCGCCATTTATTTGCGAAGATACCAAAAGCACACTCGACATATCTTCTTGCTCGACTTAAACGATAGTTATAAACCCTTTGTTCTACACTTAGATGCTTCCCTGGGTATGGACGCATTAGATTGTTCATTAACGGTAGACCTTCATCTGCGATAAAAACATAGGGAATTGAATTTTGAAGCCCCGGTAAAGGTTTTGGCGCTGGTATTGGAAGTCGATTCTGTAATAATAATTCGTATAATTTTGTATTATGAAAAATCGTGGAATCGCATTCCTTCCCATACGATCCTATATCGACATATACAAATCTATATCTAGAGTCTACCAATGCCAGCAAAACTATAGAATTATAGCTTTTATAGTTGAAAAAAAGAGATCCACTGTGGGCAGGACTGCAAATTCTGATGTGCTTCCCGTCCAATGCCCCCATGCAATTTGGGAAATTAGTTTTTATGTCAAAATCTTCAGCTATTTGTTCTATTAGCTCTTTAGTTATTTTCGGAATGCTTTCTCTTAAAAGGATGTCCCATATAGCCCGACAAACTTCTCGTATAATTTTCCCGATTGTGCTTTTTCCACGATAATCTGTGAATTCCATATCTCTGAATGAATTTCCTGTCGCCAAAAACCTGTAAATAGGATATTTAATTAACTTTTACAGAGATATTAAAAAACAACTATTTAATTACATATTTCTAAACATTTTTTTTATGATTGTTACAGGTAATGACGTAATTAGAAAGTGGACCAACATTAAAGATAATTTTATGAAATATATGAAGAAGATAGAACTTTCAAAAAAATCTGGAGCTGGTGCAAAACATATAAAAGAATACCATTTGTACAAACAGCTCATGTTTTTGCAAAAAAATGCTCCAAATGTAACCGACGACAGCATAGAAGAAGGATTTCAAAATCCAAAAACGAGATCACGATATCAGCCATACAGTACAACTACGCGACAGCGAAAACCAAGTAGTGATGAATTTGAGAGGCAAATTATTGAAACTTTAGGTACTTCAGAAAATCGACATCTGTCATTTTTTAAAGCTATTTTGCCATCTTTAAACAAGTTAGATGACCACCAGACTTTGATGTTTCAAAGTGGAGTTTTAAAGATTTTAACGGATTTCCATCGACCACCGTGTCAGAGTGGATACCAGACAGCAACTTCTTACGACACTAATTATCACCAAGCTACACGATCACCACAAGCTACATTGTCTTATGACACTTATCAAACAGCTTATAATTCATCCATTCAAAGCATAAATCGTCACCAAACATCACCAATCTCGCCTTTGGAAAAAATTCTATCCAATACCACGGATACACAAGAATCAGAATACGACTTTTCTTAAATAATAATATACTCAATCATTCGAATTATTACTCTTTTGATTTGAATAAAAAAATATATCAATGTAAAATTCTTTTATTTCTTACCGTATAGTTAAACCTATCATTTCCTTAGGCTCCACAGGTTTTCTGAACACGTACTGCTTTTGTATACGAGGTGCAATTTTGGTCAGCAGTTCTTCAAAACTTGATATAGACATTCTAAAATATTCGTAAAATTTCTCATCACCACATTTTTTCAGCGCTTCATAATTCCTCTCAAAATGACCTCCATCATGGTTCATTATAGAAAGATATGGATTCACCCAATATTTTCTTTGATTCTGTTTCTTCTTCATTCGTCGTCTTAGTAACAGGAGCAAAATGATACGTCTTTCGCGGTCCATATCAAGATAAAAACTGAACAATGGTTACTGTTTGTGCCCGCGTTGCACCGCACAAGGCGCCGTGTCGCGACACGACGCCGTGCCGCCTCGCGGTAGCGGTGCCGTGCCGTTACACGGTGGCCGGCGCCGCACCGCAGACATGTGTCCACGCCCTATCGCATGTTTACGTACCGCGCGGCTGTAGGCATTTATTGCAAAGATGCGGCCGAGTTACAATACTGTATAGATAATATTACCGTGGCGTTGGCTAGACCACTGTGTCACGGTAATACTATCTATACAGTATTCCAAATTCATACAAACGGACGAAACGCGAGTTATACCTAGGCGCTCGATCGCGGCATGCGCCTGTGCGCCAGGCACGCGGACAGTCGCGACTGTGCCGCAGCGACGAACGGACGGTGTATTGTTTTTTTAACCATAACCGCGCGATTTTTTCTTTAAAAATAAGTTCAAGTACATATTTAACCTTTTGAACGCCAATCACTTCTATACAAGTTCGAGATTTTCGTGCCCTCAGCGCCACTACTTGAATAGAAGTAATTATGGTATAAAATAAATTTACGACTTTTACAAGACCTTTTATTTTGTTTTTATGGAAAATTGCCCTGTTATAAGCCATATTTTTAAGTTTTTCACACATAATAAATTCTTGTTTGTTTTATATTCAATAGAACAAAAACGCCAGAAAATATTTCAATGCCCCCAACGCCAAGTACTTGATATAAAGTAAGCCAGTGATGGGACACGATGAAGACCTCGCTATTTTCATCTCGTCGAAACGATCATAAATACTATTATTGCAAGAAAATGACGTGAATAAATAATATTTTATAAATATTGCAAACTATAAACTACGTTTTATTCACCTTAATCAAGAATAGATAGGTTTTCTAATCATTGTCGATAGTGAAACACCGTTTGAAAAACCCATCCCTACAAAGTGGCTAGTTTTCAGTGCGTACAACGCCACGAACTTGTATAGAAGTAAATCTGTGACGTCATAAGCGGACGGGTTTCAAGGTCATAGTGACTTTGTGCATTTTAGTGTAGTGCAACATCTTGCGTTGACGCACGTGTTCTAACAAAAAATGAGTGACGGTGAATATGACGAATTATTGCGAGTTTTACAAGGTGTGGTTTTAAAACACGTAGAAAACCACGTATCTAGCTTCTATTGATTGAAGTAAACGAAATAAAATGCATGAATCGGTTGAGGTTATGCACGTGTAACTCGACCACAGTGAATAGAAAAATACGGGTTGTTGTACATTCGTCACAAAGTAAATTCGTCACAAAAAAAATATGTGTAAATTCGTCACAATTCCCAATATATTAATTTTGTTTATTGTAAATTCGTCACATCGTTATAATCCGTACCGATAGCAAAAAATAAATAAGAAGTAGAATGAAAATGTTGTATATTTTTCATAATCACAGCACGTTTACTAATTTACCTTACATCTACATAAAAATCACAGTTTTCAAGTGAATGATTTAAATAAAAAAATTTGGCTGCAATCGCTACTTAAAGAATATTTTTTTTTAAAAGAGGGTTTGTGACGAATTTACACATATTTTTAATACGTGTGACGAATTTACTTTCAATGTATGGATTTTTTTAAATATGACGAATTTACTTAGTGACGAATGTACAACAACCCAAAAATACCATAGACATCGACATCTAGACATCCTTATATCAGAAAGGATTTTGACGTGGCTCGAGCGCCAACGACTTGATAAGAAGTAGAAGGATTACATTTGGAGACAAATAGGGATGTGCCTTCTAGAACACACGTCTAATAAATTTACAATAAATTTACAATTGCATGTTTTCTAAAACAATTTTTAGAAAACATGCAACTTAAACTTTATACTTTAAAATTTAATAATAAAGCATTTCGTACGTCTCAGTCGAGGCGCAAATATTTTTCTGTCGCTTTATAAGACCGATTTGTTATTCAAACATAAACATGGTTTTTTAATTAAATCTACCAATCAAAAAACAATACGCATTTTTATTGAAAACAAAGTATTTTATTTGTTTATAAAAAAAAGGGTATTTACAATCTCAAAACTAAATAGAAACACAAAGTAGGCAAATGTAATTCAAATGCTTGAGGCGGGCAGCCCTGTCGCATGTTTACGTACCGCGCGGCTGTAGGCATTTATTTCAAAAATGCGGCCGAGTTACAATACTGTATAGATAATATTACCGTGACTGTGTGGTAAGTAGTGCTGCGAGACATTTAGTTGTGAATGCGTCTGTTAAGTATGATGTGTACTCATCTGATCACATTCCGGTGATAATTGAATGTAATTTAAAATTAATTATAGCTAAATTAGTATCGAAAATAAATAAATGTAATAAAGTAATATGGGGTGAAAGGGATAATAATATGATTGTTGAATACTCTGGCTATTTATTGTCATTCCAAATTAAAACTTATTGATTTTCCTATTGAATTCATTAATTGTGCTCATGGAATGTGTTGTGATACTCACCACTTCACACTGTTAAACCAGATGTATACTAGTTTGGTTAATGTTTTAGCAGGGGGTGCTGAGCACACATATGTGGGTAGTGGAAAAGCGGTTAACTATAAGAAAAAATATGTACCGGGTTGGAACATGCATGTTCGTGGCGCTCATGGGGAGGCTCGGCTGTGGTATCAAACTTGGCTTTTGCACAATAAACCCAAATATATTTACAATAATATGTGTTAATTTAGAAATATATTTAAAAGCAAATTAAATTACTGAACAACAAATAAAAATGGACATAATAGCAAAAAACCATTCAAAGAAACAGTTTGGAACGTTTTGGAAGTCCACTAATCGCTTGAATCCAAGGTCGAGCCGCCCTGTAAGTGTAGCAGGCGTGCATGAACCGACAAGTATAGCCAATGCTTTTAAAGAACATTTTAAGGTTGATACACTGAAACTCAAAGATCAGACTCAGATGTGCGATGCTAAAGCCGTTTCGGGTGATGGTACCGTTCACTTCACTGCAAAGCAAGTTGCGTCAGTGATATCGGGAATGCAAAGAGGTAAATCGCCCGGTCACGACGGTCTTAGCATCGAGCATCTGAAACACTTACCGGCGTACACCTGCCGCGAGTGTTGGCCATGTTTTTTAACCTTTGTGTGAGTCACTGTTATTTACCTGACGACCTTATATACACTACTGTAGTGCCTATTGTTAAAAATAAAACTGAGGATGCCTCTGACATTTCCAACTACAGGCCTATATCATTGGCGACTGTTATAGCAAAGGTGCTGGACAAACAGTCTGCTTGACAAACAGTTATCGAAGCATATTAAATTAAAAGACAGTCAGTTCGGCTTTAGACCTGGACTCTCCACAGAGAGTGCTATTTTATGCCTCAAACAGACTGTACAGTACTACACTGACAGAAAAACGCCTGTGTTTGCCTGTTTTCTGGATTTGTCAAAGGCATTCGATCTCGTTAATTATAAAGCACTGTGGCGTAAGCTACAAGAAGAAGCTACCTTGCCTAGTAACATCATAAATGTATTTAAATATTGGTATAATAACCAGCAAAACAGTGTGAAGTGGGAGAGGTCGTTCTCCGATGTGTATCGGTTGGAGTGCGGGGTGAGGCAGGGGGGGTTGAGCTCACCTCGACTTTTCAATCTGTACATGAATCGGCTGATCGATGAGCTCAGCAACACTAATATCGGTTGTCATATAGATGGGGTATGTGTTAATAACATTATTTATGCCGACGATATGGTTTTGCTGAGCCCATCGATAGGTGCCTTAAGGAGACTGGTGTCAATTTGTGAAGAATACGCGGTAGCTCATGGACTCAAGTATAACGCCAAAAAGAGCGAAATAATGGTCTTTAAGGCAGGTGCTATAGGTTACCCAACTATCCCTTAGATATTGCTCGGCGGAGCACCCTTAAATAGGGTGACCAGTTTCAAGTACTTGGGTCATTGGGTTACCGAAGATTTAAAAGATAATAAAGACATTGACAGGGAACGTAGATCGTTGTCGGTACGCTGTATGTACAGAGGCGGTGAAAATTACTCTGTTCAGAGCTTCTTGCTCATCATTTTACACGTGCAGCCTGTGGACTAGTTACAGTTTGCGAGCATATAGCGATCTGCGGGTCCAGTATAATACCGCGCTCAGGATACTGTTGAGGCTGCCATGGCGATAGTGCATCAAAAATGTTTGCAGATAGTCATATAGATGGTTTTATGGCCATCATGTGAAAGAGAAGCGCTTCCCTGCTCTCTCGTCTTCGTGGCAGTACCAACAGTTTCTTGAGTTTATTCGCAGATAGATGGGAGTCTCCAATGCTGCGACATTGGATGAAACTCCACACTGATTAATACATGTACCTATGTCTACTAACACTAGTATTTAAGACCATTGTTACTAACACTATGGGCATAGCCCGAAATAAATGCTATATTATTATTATTATTTACGTATTTTATCCGTACGTATAGGGTACCTAACTTTTAAATGAGTGAACCGATGTGTGATGTGATTTTGTTAATCTGTTACTACTAACTGTGTTATTATTAGCAAAACGTTATTGCTAATGTTACTTTTAAATTGATACCAATTTATTTTGTATGTATTTTTATTTCAGGTACTCGGCAAAAACGTTGCCAAGACTCCCTCAATGCACGCATAGTTGCAAAAAATTACAGTGCCATCTTGTGACGACAAAAATATTGCGAATGTTTCATTAAGCTTTCTACAAAAATGCTAGTAAAATTCAACAAGACGCACTTTTATTGAAGCTATAGCTAGAAGCTACAGCTGTAGGCTTAGCCAAGTTGACAATATACAATCGTTAACGTTAATAGAAAACTAATCAAATGTATGGAAATGTCATCGTCTGAACGATAAGTCACGTGGTCAAACCAAACGAATAGAAAATTCGTAGCCAAGTTTACAACTTATCGTATCGTTCAAAATGATAGAATGAAAATTAAGC
Organism: Hyppa rectilinea; assembly: GCA_951799385.1. Classification (NCBI taxonomy): domain Eukaryota; kingdom Metazoa; phylum Arthropoda; class Insecta; order Lepidoptera; family Noctuidae; genus Hyppa; species Hyppa rectilinea. The sequence continues at coordinate 4,580,380 of OX637303.1, forward strand.
GTTTCTACAATGTTGATCGCTACATCCCATAGAAATGGTAGCCATGTTACAGTTTTGACATACGCTAACGAAACGATGTCGAAGATTTTGAACGCTTCTTAAACGAACGCCGAGACCCAAGAGTTATCGATAAAAAAATGGCGTCTACATGATACAGCTGTGTTGAGGCCGAGAAGTGTAGTGTTTATTTACCATAATTTTGGACTATATTTATCATTTAGCATTTAATATGCATACTTTAAATATGTTGTGGTGCGCTCACAATGAAGAAGTGTGGCTTAGGCGGCAAAGAAGACACATAAATCGTCAGTGCATGGAGACAATACTTGAAATGCCGGCAACTTTATTTGTGCAGCAATTTCGGCTAGACAAAACGACTTTCCAAGCCCTTTGTCAAGAACTCCGACAAAAAACTTCGTTGAAAGGAACCAACGAGATTCACCTAAAAGTTAAGGTACATAAGTGCTTATTAATCTGACTGCTAGTATAGTATGAGCAATTTTTTTTTATTATTTGGATATCATTTCATTTCCTCAATGTTGTTGTAGGTGTTGTGCGCTCTTAGCTTCCTAGCCACAGGATCCTATCAGCGAATTGTTGGTGTCACTCAGCACCTTGCCCAACGCACAGCTAGTCGATGCATCAGACAAGTTGTTGATGCTTTGAATCACCCCGCTATCATGGCAAAATGGATTGTGTTTCCGAAAACACGACAACACAGAGCATCTATAAAACAAGAGTAAGTTTATAACAAACAATTTAATAGTATTTAAATTATTAAGTGCATGCTGTTATTTAAATAAACAATTATTGTTGCAGGTTCCAACGAAGATTTGGCCTGCCTGGTGTGATTGGGTGCATAGATTGTACCCATGTAGCTTTAGTAAAGCCCAATGATGAAGAGCATCTTTTTTATAATAGAAAAGGGTATCATTCATTAAATGTTCAAATGGTAGATATAATATTTATTTACTGAATGGCATTTTAAAGCTAATTAAATCACTTCTTATTAATAGTTTTATTTTTAGATTTGTGATAGTAATCTACGAATTTTAAATGTTAATGCCAAGTTTGGTGGAGCTACACATGATTCACATATATGGTCTTCGAGTAGAGTTGATTCATATATGCGTGAACTCCATCAAAATAATGAACAAGTATGGCTATTAGGTGAGTATATATAATAAAAAGGTTTAATCTATAGCTTAGGAGTTTTCTTGTTTTGTCTAAAGAAACTTATTTTTCAGGTGACTCTGGATATCCACAACGCCCTTGGCTTATGATACCTGTCCTCAATGCAGTTCAAGGTTCTCTTGAAGAAACATACACTCAAAGGCATGTGCAAGCCCGTAACTGCATTGAGCGATGTTTTGGGTTACTCAAAGCACGGTGGAGATGTTTGCTAAGAGACAGGGTTCTTCACTATCATCCTCGTGTAGCTAGCAAAATCACAATGGCATGTTGTGTGTTACACAACATAGCCTTGAAAGCTGACTTACCACCACCACAACCAGTTCTTGCTGCACATGACGATGGGGATGATATGACTATGCAAGATCCCATGACCACTGCGACTGTGGGTAGCCAAAGTGAATTAATCCAAGGAAGAGCCATGCTGCGTTGTTTATTGAATAGATTATCATAAGCCTTTTAATGTATGTAGATAGATAGGTTAGTGAATAGGTTATAGTAAGATTATTTTTAATTTAAATATGATTTTCCATTCCTAACTATAGGTAAATTAAACAATATAATATATATAATAAAATAAAGAGTACATATTATGTACTCTTTATTTTCTCTATCTAATAAAGAGTACATATTATGTACTCTTTATTTTATTTATTATAATTAAAAAGTTAATGATATTATTTTGAAAATGTCTAGTTAATTTAATTTTGAATGTAATGTACTTAGATATTCAATTATTAATAAAACAGCTTTATTACTTAAAACAAGTTTACAATTGTTTTTATTAAAACACTGACATTCATAATAATAAAGTAAACTGGACAGGAATAGTAAACAATGGAAATAAAAAATTGTTACTCTGATACTGTCCATCCATCCATCCATCCATCCATCAGCCATATGACGTCCACTGCTGGACATAGGCCTCCCCTAATACTGTAGGCAATTGGAAATGTTCATAGCCCACAGCTAAGACCACTTTCATTACGTTAGACATTTTAAGGGATAATATCTGTCGAAGGTAATGATAATGGTCTCAATTGTGGTAAAACTTCTATCAAATTGTCTATAGCACCAGCCAAACGATTTAAAATTAGATTTTGGTTTTCTTCCATTTCAATTCTTCTCGATTCCAATCGCAGCCTTTCCATCTCCCTCTCGTGAAATTGTTTTTCCCGGTCTGCCTCTAGTTGTAGCCGGCGATGCTCGACAGCCACGAACTCACTCGTGGCTCGTTCGAAGGGCGTTTGTACTCGGCGTGTACGCGCTCGAAGCAGCCCGCGGCGCCGCGGCGTGGATGCGGTGGGCGACGCCGCTGGCGACAGGCTTGCCCCATGCCTCCGCCGCTGTGGAACCGCCCGTGGCATGGACGTGGTAGGCGACGTAGCTACCGGTATAGGCGCGGACGCAGTGCCAGGCGGCGGCGTTAGCACTGGTGGTGGAGGATAGCGTGGAAGGTCTCCAGAGGGTTGTGGCAGTGAAGGTAGGGCAGAAGATGTTGAGGCTGAGAATAAATAATTACAGTCATATTGTGCCCAAATGAATTATTTAGCCAAAACATTATATTTTCAAACAAAAATTAAAAGGTACCTTGTATAGAATCAGGAGGAATAAAATCCAACATAATTTCATCTGTGGCATGCACAATAGCCGCTGGTGGTAAAGTGTTTCTCTCTGATGGTGGAGTCTGAAAAATAAGAAGAGTTTAAATAAGAAAAATGCCACTTTTTTCTAAAAGAAAATATAGTAATAAGCATAAGATAACAAGCAAAGGAAAAAAACTAACATCAAAGCCTCTCTCTTCAATTCCAGCTTGACCAGTGACAGCAGTCAAACCCATTATGCCCAACACCCTCTCTTCTGAAGCAGTGAGAGTCTGTCTGCTGCTTGGACCACCACCAGTACCAGAAGCCTCCTGACGTATTGCCAAGGCTTTCTTTTTCGTTTTCGTTTTCCAGTCTGCCCACACCTTAACATATTTGTTCGTTAATTTTGGCCATGCATGTTTTCATCAATCATTTTCTAGTCTATGAAGTAAGCTGATTGTTGTATGTACTTCATCTTGTAGAAGACTAAACGTTAATAATAGGAATCTATGAAATAATATTTTTAGTGGCTTTGTAAGAATCTTACCTTTTTCCATTTTTCCAACGGTTTCATTACTCCTCCACCAATGGAGTTAAGTAACTCTCCCAGTTCCTGCCACAGTCGGTCAGCTTTTATTCGGCCTTGAGGCCCTTGCTGGGGCCTCATAATATCACCATGGCTAGAACATATAAGTTAAAACTATTTCAGAGAAACAAAGGGTCTATTGACTAAGTAAAAGGTCAAACACAATTGTTTTGTTTGTATCGTAAGTACCAATATTAGTTCATGTCGCTTATCACGTCATTGTTTATGTTTCAAACTTTCAAGTGCCCGAGTATGATAGATTTCCAAATAACAAAGGAAGCTATTAACGAAATAATTAATAATTTACGAACCTTTCCATGAATTCCAATAAAGCTGCAAACTGTTCTGGGCTTGCTCGAGATCTAGATTCCATCCTATAAAAGTGATCACTTAATTTTAAGGTATCTTTTATTCAAATATGATATCGTAATATTTCGAATGTTTAAAATTACATGCCGCACTGTGATATTATAATAAACCCATTAAAAGAAGAAGTTTACCTTATTTCACTTACTTTTATAACACTTAAAACCAAATAACTTCCAATAACAATTTGAAAGAAAAGTTCAGCCCGCGCACAAAGGTTGACACAACTGACAATTGTGACTTCGACGTTCGGTAGTTTGACGTTTGTAAGAACGCTCACCATAGACTAAAGTATACATTTTTTCTATCAAAATTATAGAACGAGCGATCGACTCTGTCGCGTCAATTTGGCTACCAACTTTTCGTTTTCTAAAATCGCTAACGCCGAAGCGTTAACGATTGTAGAAATAGTTTTGATACGAAACGAATGTAACTTGGCTAAGCCTGCTGTTGCCGTTAAAAGGAAAAGGCCTCGTAATGGCAAGAAATCACCTAAAGAGTTCACGACTAAATTTCACATTATAGCTGATCGAAAAAAGATACCTGTCTGTCAAAAAGCGTTTTTAGAAATATTAAACATTAAAAAAGGACGAGTACTTACACTGGTTGCGAAATCGTTCAAAACTGCAGAATTCCCTGTGGAAAATAGAGGTGGAGATCATAGAAGTCATAAGTATACCAGAATACAAGAGTCAGTTCATACATTTATGAGTAAATTAAAATGTGACGAACCACATTACTGCCGCAGTCAGACATCGGTGCGAAAATACTTGCCAAGTGAATTAAATATTCGAAAACTATACAAAATGTACAGAAATTCATTCCCAGGACCATATATTATGCGAAAGAATCTTACTTTAGAAAAATATTTAAACAGTATAATTTGGGTTTTGGTAGCCCACAGACAGACATTTGCTCAACCTGCATACAGCTCAACGAGAAAATTAAACTTGAAACGGATCCGCAAAAAAAGCAAAACCTCATGATTGAGAAAAGGGTTCATACCTTAAGGGCTAAAGCATTTTTCCCTCTTGAAAACAGCTGAAGACGGTGTATTAATCCTCAGTTATGACTGGCAAAAAAATATGCCCTTACCGAAACTACCAGACCAGTCTTGCTATTACAGCAGACAGCTTTATTTATATAACTTTACGATTGTAGAGGGGACATCAAAATCATCATTAACAAAAAACAATGTTTTTGCTCATGTATGGACTGAGGAAAGTTTTGCAAAAGACTCAAACGCAATAAGCTCAGCTGTTTACAACCGCCTCAATAACACTAACCTCAACGGCATTCACATTGTTAGGCTGATATCTGATGGCTGCGGGGGCCAAAACAAAAATAAAACTATGGTGACCATGTGATGCAAGTGGCTTATGGAACATCCGACCGTCAAGACGGTGGAACTCGTTTTCCCAATCACCGGGCACTCCTATTTACCGGCAGACCGCGTGTTTGGTAATACTGAAAAAAGATTTCGAAGGATGGACACGATTATCTCGCCAAATCAATACATCGACATAATTTCAGAAGGAGCAACGCTTTTGAAATTTGGTGATGATTTCCCAGTATACGATTTTAAATCTGCTGCTGAGACTATAATCAAAGCGCCTGGACAGTGAAAAGCTAATTTCTCGCAATGCAAGAGATTTTTCATAAAACATTCCAAACGTGTAGGCAATGTACTTGTCAATGGCGAATTATTTTACAAAACCAAGACAGGGTCGTTTGCCATTGCCAAAATATATCTATGTTGGCAATAGACAAACATATTTTGCAGAAAGGTGTTCCCGTGAAAAAACTGAAGTTGCGAGATGTCGATTCATTGTTAAAATCACATTTTGGCGATGATTGGAGAAACCGAGAATGCATCGACTTGACATTTTACTCTCAAATTTTGGATAGTCAAGCTGACGAGAATATGCAAAGGAACGAACCTGAAGAGGCAAGGTGCGAGCTACAGGAGGAGGCCCCTTTTTTAGTTATATAAGTTTTCTCATTACGTTTTCTTACTAATTTTAGACATTGATTTTTATCAAAAATAAAAATTATAATTAATTTCTATTATCTGACTGTCATTACCTATCTACAAGTTGATTGCCAAGGTGAATTAATGCCTTCTTTTATAAATAAAAGGTAAATGCCTGAATCCAACCCTGTCCAGGAGAGTTGGCAACAAATATAAGAAAGTCCTAAACATTCAGTTGCAAACTTAGTAAAGTCCAAGACTTGGTAACAAAACTGGGAAAGTCCATCTTAAATTTAAGGTTTTACTCAAAAATATTGAACTAAGCGTGACAAACAGCTTAGGCCTAAAACATACACAAGCGACGTAAGGCAGCAGGCGTGGAACAGGCGTGGCGCAGACGTGCGCCGCTTCAAAACGATTTCATACAAAATGTACGCAGGCGACGTTTTTGAATTATACTGAAGCGACGCGGCGCAGACACGCCGTTTCGTTGCCTGCGCCGCGTCGCTAGCAGTCGGTTCTCGTGAGTCACGCAAGTAGTACGTCGCTTGTGATACGGTATGCTCAGTATTTACCAACCCAAAAATGCGTGATGATATTGATTTTAATGTACAGTTCTGCGAGTTAGTGGAACAATATCCAGCCCTTTACGATTATACCAAGCCGGAGTACAGTAATAGAAATGTATAACCTGGTTCATTAAAGAAAGGAATCTTAAATGGCGGCGCTTATCATGTTTTCTCGCTCGCACACTAGTGCCGTCTACACTCACTCTCGCGCGTACCGTAAACAGAAAAAAAAATAGTCTTGATTTGCTTCCACGCTGTCTTGACGCGCTCAGTGATCCTTTTTACGAATAATTATCTTGTTATAGTTTTCTGTTATTTTTCCGTTGTTATCTGTTTGTTATTGTTGTTGAGTTTTGTTTATTGTTAAGTTTCGTTGTTGTTTGTGTTGTTTGGACGTGTGGACTGTGCGGAGACAGTGATGATGTCTCTTCGAAAGCGAGGGAAGATTATACATAGTGACACACGTCAAATAGTGTATAATGTAATTAAGTATTTTGAAGAAGAAAAAAATCTGGAGCGTTATCATCCATTCGAGCATAGTAATGCTCGAGCTTCCATGGCCACGGGATTACCAGTAAGCACAATAGTGAAGATAAAAAAAGAAGGTATGTCTGTATGAAGCTATGAATCTACTATAATGCAACATTTTAGGTACTTATAATGTTTCCTTTTTTAAATTTTACGTTCCTTTTATGATGTTGTATAACGTTTAAGTTTGATAAAGATAGTTTTTAAAGAAATGTTACGCGTTCAAACATTATGTCTTATAATTTAATTACGACAGGAACTTGAAAATGTGTTTTTTTATGTGTTGAGATATTTGAACGATTTTGGTCAAATGAAAGGTATAGGTCTAAATATATAGGAAAGGTTTTATTCGTTTAAATTATGTAAATCGGTCCAAGTGTTTATGAGATAATCGCTAATTAGTAGAATGAAAATGTAAGCAAACCTGAATATTCAATGTTTGGAGCGGAGTTTATTATCGCACACGATAAAATTTCTAATGTATTATTAATGAATACTTTTACATTGCAGGTAAGCTCGCCGAGCAAACATCGACAAAAATACGTACGCCCAAGAAAGGAAAACGGGGACAGAATAACACACGTGTTCAAGTCGACAATTTCGATATCAGCGCAATCGGAAACATAGTTAACTCTATTTATGATGTGACTATTTAAAATATTGGCAACCGCCAAACAGGACTTGCATTTTAAAGGATCCAAAACAACATTGAGCCGTATCCTAAAAAATAAGCTGGGTTACCGGTTTAAAAAGTGTCGTCAAAACAGAAGCGTGTTAATAGAAAGAGACAACATAAAAGCATGGCGTACACGCTATTTAAGACGCATAAGACAAAATGTAAGACAAAATGACGCACTGGGGGCCAATAAGAAACCATTAATGTATATGGACGAGTCGTGGATTCATGCCCATTATACTGTAAGTAAGTGCTGGCAGAGCTCTAAAGACAAAGGAATAAAAAAAAATGATAGCCCAGGCCAACGCTGGGTAATGGTGCACGCCGGTGGTGAAAATGGGTTTATTTAAAGGCGCTGACCTCCTATTTAAAGCTAAGTCAAAGAAAGGCGATTATCACGATGAGATGGACGGAAGCAACTTCCTCAAATATTTAAAGGAAAAACTTATTCCTAATCTGCCGACAGAGAGCATCTTAGTTATGGATAACGCGTCATACCACAGTATGCAACTTAAAAAAGCGCCAACAACAGCCACCCGAAACGAGGAAATAAAAAAATATATGGAGGAGAATAATATCGCATTTGATGAAAAGTGGACAAAAGCAGAGTTATTAACTCAAATGAAAAAAAACTGCCGGAGAAACGGTATGTGGTTGACGAGTTATTAAAATCTCACGGATGTGAAGTCTTAAGATTGCCACCATACAATTGCGATCTAAATCCCATAGAGCATATTTGGAATCTCATAAAACAAAGGGTTGCGGACAAAAACGTGGAACAGCACGAAAATAAAATAGAGCAGTTGACCAAAGAAGCAATTGCATCAATTACCCCAGTTGACTGGAAAAAACAAATCAATCATATAAAACGGGTTGAGGACTTGAGGAGGCGTACTGGACAAGAAACGTGACCAGAGAAAAAGAAATAGAGGATTTTATTATTCATTTAGGACCAGAAAGCAGTGATTCTGAAACAGATACAGAGAATTCATCGGACGATAATGAAAACGAGGACTCTTGGGATGAAGAAATGTTAGGAGTAGAACCCTTACCCATTGATGATCCTGGTGAAGGACCGTCTCGTAGACAGTATTAATAAATGAGTTAAAAATAATATTTGTTTTTTATTTTAAGCAACATCATAACTCTTGTTTGGTTATATACATTGTCAGGTGTACAGAAACGGGCACAGAGTCATTTACTCCCGAAAAAAAGGAGGCAGTTTCTTAAAATTCTTTAATGATACTAGATGGTGCCACGTGTCGTTCAAATTTTCAAGTTTCACCCGGGCGAAGCCGTCGGCAGAAGCTAGTTTGAAATTAATGTGACCCAGCCTTGTTTTTATTAAAAAAAAAACTTTATCTTAAAATTTTATATGCTGACTGTACAACGCAAGTATATGCCGCCATTTAACACGTTGAACGCCCAAAAAAAAATACGCCTTCGCCCTATGGGCCATGGCAGACACCGTATGGCTGACAATGAGCCGGGTCCATCGGGCCGCGGCAGACACGGTTTGACTGCCAGTACGATCTGCGTTAAAATGTCTTTACTGGGCTGGCAGACATAAATAAGTTTGTGAACGCTATTCGCAGTGACCCGCGGGGCGCTGTAGAACAAACCTCGCGCCTTAGCGCGGCAAAAATCTTACAAGTCTTTGAGATATTTGGGACCTGACGGACCCGACACATTTTTTCTCTGACATTTCTGGTTTAACATTTATACGGATGACTTTTAGTTAAATAAATTGTGTCATACAGTTATGATTTTAATTATTTACATCATTGGGGTATAAAATTAAGCATGCCAAATATTAGAAAAATACCTTTATTATAAAATAAAAAATACAGTACTCTACGCTATGACTTAAAATTGGAGATCAAACAAATTAAATGACTTCTTTCTTAATTATACATAATAAAAATGAAAAAAAAAACAATCAAAACACATGGACGGCTTATAAGGGCAGGTTTCACAAAATATACTGACTTTCTTGGTTTTATTTCTAGCATATTGTCGGCCCATGAAATAGACATAAGTTCTAAACTTTATGTAATCTATTAAAACAATCAAAACACATGAACGGCTTACAAGGGCAGGTTTCACAAAATGTGTTGACTTTCTTGGTTTTATTTCTAGCATATTGTCGGCCCATCAAAATGACATTTTGCTTATAGCATCCAGAGCACAAACGTCGGGTACTTTTAGATTTGCCATCTTTTTTAGACAATTGATGCTTCAACCGTTTAGGCACCTCACGAAGTCGATACTCCTCGCTCTCTGTTTGGCAGAATTGTTGTACAATTTCCTTTCTAAAATCTACTATTTGAATAGTTTTCTTTGTGACTGACTGATACAAAATTAGAGCATTTATCACTGTAGTGTTTAGTAGTAAATTAATGGCAAGCTTCTTATACCATTTGACAGATTTTCGTAGTGGAGTCGAATAAGACGCTAATTGATCAGAGAGGTCTACCGCACCCTTTGCCATATTGTAATCAACAATTATTTTTGGCTTCCGTATAGTTTTCCCACGCTGTTGAATATTAACAAATCGATCAGTATGTTTAGTGGATAGAACATACACATCCCTCTTGTCCTTCCATTTTAAACACGTTATTCCGTCGTTACTCTCTGCAGCTTTATACTCTCCACGCTTAAGTTTGGCATCAATGACCTCTTTTGGTAAACCTTTACGATTTTTTCTTACGGTGCCGACGAGATGCATTTCTCTTTGTAATAATTGTCTGGCTAATGTAATGCTTGTGTACCAGTTGTCCGTAAATAATGTATGCCCTCTTTCAAAACGATCTTCACATAAAGACATCACAACATTTGTGGGTGTGTTATGAACATCATCATTTTTCCCCGCGTATACTTTTACTTTATAAGTATAGCCCGGTATGGTACATAGTTTAAATTCTTTAATCCCGTATTTATGCCTCTTTTGTTTATTGTATTGTCTGAAAATAATTCTCCCACGGAAAGGGACCATGCTTTCGTCTATACACAGGTTTTCTGTTGGCGAAAAGTTTTCCTGAAATACTTTATTTACTTCATCATACAGCTTGCGGACACGATGCAGTCGGTCTGATTTATGTTCATTGTCATTTTCTGAAAAGTGTAACATTTGCAGCAACAGCTCGAAACGATTACGAGACATAATGGTCTTTGGAAATGGATGGCTAATCATGTCGTCCTTACACCAATAATCAGCTAATTTAGGTAGCCTCACCAAGCCCATAAATAAAATCAAGCCAAAAAAACATTTCAACTCAGCAGGGTTAGTGGGTGTCCATCTACGAACCCGTGCAAATTTAGAAGCTTCAGGTAATTGTGTTATTTCTTTAATTGCATATTCATTAGTGGCATCGACTATTAGTTGCAATATGTTATCAGTCAAAAAAAGCGAAAAACATTGCGCAGGAGTCATTCCATGCATACACTTTATATGGGGTGCGGGACCAGAAATGTCTGTAAACGGAATAATACGGCGTTGATTACCTTGAACCTCTGTCCAGATGTTCGAAGGGCTTGTATTATTACTGGGGCAGGGCGGAACGTTTTCGGCATCGCTGTCTTCGCTAGTTGATAATATAATTCGGCGGCACTTTCGTCTTAGGGGTTGAATTATATCACTACACTCGTCATCTGAACTCGGCATTATAAAACTATTATTTAGTAATGATATTTCAATATTGTCCAGTTGCATCAGATGTTCAGCGGTTATATCAAAATCCAAGTCTTCCATGTTTATTAGTAATAGTAGGAGTATTAGTAACGAATACTGAATACGTATGTAGGTATAATTACAAATTACAGAGCGCGCGAAACGGTCCGCACTTTAGCGTACGACTTTTGCCACTGAGTAGTAGCGAGAGCAAGCGCAGCGCTTACGCGCGGGTGCGGGGGGTGGTTGACAAGGTGACCCGCGTGGCCCCCTCCACTGAAATAACGAATAGTGCTTTGGCTGGGCCATGGCAGATAATGGTGACTGCCAGCTATTTTTTATTTACTATTTTTCGCTATTGTATTTATTTCATATTAGATTATACCCATTTTTCATACAATTAAACCGGAAAAATATGTTAACAAATTTTGACTGTTTTTTAATATTTCATGAAGCCCACTGAGAATACACACTGGCAGATAAATGGTGTCTGCCATGGCGTTCAACGTGTTAAGATTCCTTTCTTTAATGCACCGGCTTATACAAGATAAAATATGGATGGAAATAGGATTGAAACTCGGCGAATCGGGTAAGTTGAGTTTTATTTACTTAAATTATTTAAACATTATGTCTATTTTGAAATGGAATTGGAGATCGAGTTGTTACGTATGTGGTAAGATATTCTCTGATGACATTTGGATCTTCCATTGGTTGCTGCACGTTAATGTTTGTTCCTATTAAACGATTTATAAATCTTGGTTCCGAAAATTTCCCATCACAGCTTCGGATAACATTATGCAATACACACATACCTTTTATAATGGTATCGACATTTTCTGGGTCGCAGCAAGCAGATGTGTCAAGGGCGCAAAATTTTGTCCTCATCATACCAAATGCACATTCCACTGATTTTCGTGCCCTTGATAATCTGTTATTAAATGCTCTTCTCTCGTTTGTTAACTGATTTCGGCAATATGGTCTCATTCAGTTTTTCTTAAGAGGAAAAGCTTCGTCTGCAACGAAATAATGGGGCTCTAGTTCAGTATCTCCAGGCAACGGAGTTGGGTCTGGTAAATTGAGGTCTCCTCGTTGCATAGCTTGCCCAAAGTTACTAACACGAAATGCACGCCCGTCACTGTTGCGGCCGTATTCACCTACGTCTACCGTTCAAAACAGTCCATCTGCATCTACTACTCCCAGCAATACGATAGAGAAATATCCCTTATAAATTTATGTAAGTCGAGCCGGAATTTCTTGGTGCTTTTATTCTTATGTGCTTTCCGTCTACACTTCCAATGCAATTTGGTAAATTCCATAAAGTGTAGAAACGTTGAGCAACTTCAAGCCATTTCTGTCTTGTAGGTATTGGCATAAATTCTGGCTGTAAATATTCCCACAATACACGTGAAGTTTCTTGTACAATTTTTTGAACGGTAGTTCCGCCTCTTAAGACATATCCAGAAAGCGATTTAAAATTGCATCCATCTGCATAATATCTGTATTAAAAGAAATCAGTAGGGTTAGGCTTAGCGCGCACTACGATTAAAATCCGGTGCGAAAAAAATTCGCAATTCTGTGAACAATAGAAAAATATACTACAATCCGCGCACTGCGGAAAAAATGATCTTTTTATTTGCTTTTATACAGGGTGTAAGGGACTTTAACCACGTCTTCAAACCATCACCCTCAACAACGTACAGCAAGAATTTTTCGCCGGAAATAAAAACAATTTCGACTCACCATACAAATTTTACAAATGACATGCCAGATTTGTACGAAGAGTCGATTTTTTTTTTCCGGCGAAAAATTGCTGTACTGTGATGTTCCAACTTCGCACACAGCCGAAAATCTAGCTGAAATGATGAATAACTTACTAACAGAATGGAAAATATTAAGAAAAATTTCTGCTATTGTCACTGATAATGGTACTAACATGGTAAAGATGTGTGATTTGCTGGGAATAAGGCACATGTCGTGTTTTGCCCATACGCTTAATTTAACTTTGGACGATTCTATGAAGCTTCCTCAGGTGGAGGACATAACTAACAAATGTAAAGCAATTGTAAAAAAAATTAAAAAGTCATCTGTAGTTTGGCGAGCGCTTAAATTAGCTCAGAAAGAAAACCCGATTCTACGCCTTTGAAGATGATACAAGAAGTTTCTACACGATGGAACAGCACATTCTACATGATGAAGAGAATACTACAGTTAAGTGACGTTCTCGCATTGGTGTGTAGGAAATTGGTTCAGGCGCCAGACTACTTAACTGCTTCCGAAGAAGAAGCAGTTAGAGAAGTTATCAACATTTTGGAAATATTCGAGGAAGCTACAAAACTCGTTAGCGCTGATCAGTATCCGACTAGTTCACTAGTCATTCCAATAATATGTGGTCTATTTGAAAAATTGAACACTATTGAAATTTCCCTCACAACAGATACAGGCAAGATGTTTCACTCATCAGTGAAGCGAAACGTAGCAGACTCTTGGCATATGAGACAAGAACTGTGTCGCAAATATCTACATATTTACATCCAGCATTAAGAACAGGATTTCGTCTCCCAGAAAACATGCTGTCGGCGAAAGAGTTGGTAAGAAAAGAATTATCCCATTACTTAAAAGATTTCGCCGATAGCTCTGTGCCATCGAATTCAGAGCAGCCAGAGACTTCGGAGCAGCCAGGGTCTTCGGAGCAGCCAGGACAGAAAAAACCTGGACTGCTGGACTTCTTAAAACAAAGAAGACCCAATACTGGTTCAACTGCTTCTGTAATTAATATTTTACGCATGTATATAGACACAGATCTACGAAGCGAAGAAGCTGAGATCACAAATGCAGCTAAAAGTGCGGGAGCTTTTTGGTTCAGCAATAAACACTTGGCGCCTTTAGATGCAATAGCGCTTAAGTATTTGGCCATACCAGCAACATCCGTACTTTCGGAGTGGATGTTTTTAAAATCAGGATACATATTGTCCTCTAGAAGAAGCAGGCTACAACCAGATGCTGTTGATCAAATTTGCTTCATAAATCAAAACTACGATTTGTTGGAAACCGGCGAACTATAAAATTTCCGGCTATTTCTTTTATGATTGATGACCTGAATTTTTGTATAGTACCTAATTGTACCTACCTGATTATGTGAAAAAAAATAAATACTAAGCCTATAAATACATACTTTTTTAGAAAAAAACCTTAAAAAACCGTTTTTTTTTTAAATAATTAATCGGTATATACCAGTGTTAAAAATAGTAATCGGTTCACATCACTAGTTCCAGCTACGATCGCGGTGCGTCTCAACTTGCTGTCAAAATTTTAGCGCGATACGAAACGGTCAAAAAGTTGTGTTACCTTAGGGTAGCGGTTCAGTTGCGGTTTCGTTGAAAAAAAATAGCGCGATTGGGCTCCTGGTGTGGGGTGTCTCGGTTGGGCTAGGTACGAACAAAACATAAATCCACCAGAAAGAATTTTTAGATGAAATTGTAATTCGATATGGTTTTGAAGAATAAGCAATAAAACCGACTTCGAAAATGTGTGCTTTATTTAACCCCTGTGCCTGTTATCCTTAATAATGTATTTTACTACATTTAGATCATGATAATGCGTGTAACATTCTATTTTATGTCTACAAAAATGATCTGAAGTCAGATAAGTAACTTATTACATTTCATCCACGTCTAATATGTATGTGATTTGGCTCTACATTTCGTTTTTCATATGTCAAAAACTTTTTTACAAAAAATAGTCGGTGTCTTCGGTTTTGTATTTTCATTTTTTGCCACCGACTTCCGAAATCAAAATTATTTTTCACTTTGTAGTGTTTTTGTTGGAAGACGGTTTTATTTTTTGTCACAACAGGTCCTTATTGGCTATTCAAGAGATAGTTATAAGTATAGGGGGGAACCCGATCAGTCAATACGGTTTGCCCACACCGACAGTCGATGGGGAACGTATAAACAGAGAGTATGTATTACAAATTAGTTATAATCCCGTGGCGCTCGCAGAAATTTTACAAAATGGCTGTGCAAAGGACGATGGGAAGAAATGTCCCCACCATCCAACAGATTTGAAATAAGTGTCATTTGAAGCATCTAGTAGGTAGATTTTTTATTATGGCGACGGTACATTGTTGTTTTATATATTTTTTTTCCTTTTTAATTACATTGCGCATAAAATAATTATATACAGGAAACCGATTTGGGCTTGTCGAGACATGCACAGAGGTCCTGCGTCTCCTACCCCTCCCCTGCCTCCCTCACCCCTCAGGTATCGCCGCACACGCACCGACCACCCAGGTATTCGCAGTCGTCACTCGTTTGTTATTCGCTACGCTCGTGGTTATCATTATCGGATTGTTTACGACGCACAACGACCCTTGCTTGTTTACCGGACTGTGAGAATATCTTTGTGATTGACCTTGGCACGTTAAAGGACTTTGATTTTGAGAACATTTTGGCACAATTATGGATACAGGATGCCGATGTGTTATGTGTCCGCGAGGACAGATCCTAAGGCAGAGAAGACACATTTTGGAAGATACTTTGCCTCAAAGTTCACCAGCGGTGGCTGACTATATTTCTCAAAATGGACTAATAGAGGTTAGTAAGTAATGTTATTTTTTTCTTTGTCTAACAGTGCTTACGATGAGTTACAATAATCATTGTAAAAATAATATAACGTAGGGTGTGCATTATATCATCGTCGTAAGAAAGTAGATATTCTGTGTGCACTGCAACCTAGTCCTACGATATCTTTATTTATTGTGATAGGATATTAAATGTATTTTTTTTATTCCAGGTAATCGTCGTAAGAAAGTAGATATTCTGTGTGCACTGCAACCTAGTTCTACGATATCTTTATTTATTGTGATAGGATATTAAATGTATTTTTTTTATTCCAGGTTATTTTCAATAACATCATGGCTGTATGTCACAGATGCTGGCAAAGGGCCAACAATGATGTCAATCGACAAGACCTTCCTGACGAAAATGTTGTTGTCGATGTCAACAGTCCAGCTGAAGGCGCCCAACCAAATGAAATCTTCGTCCCTGAGTATGTAAGAGCTCCTAATTCTTCGCGAACCTGTTTATATAGGCATTGCAGAAATCTGGATCCGAGGCGAATCCCCGCGTCTATAAGACTGTTCGCCATTTGTAACTACAGCTTATATTTTTCACCTAGTACACGACTGTGTCAAGAGCATTTGTCCAATATTATTTGGGACGAATTACTGGATAATGTTAACGTGACGAATTATTTCAACGCTGAGCTTGTTTCGGACATGACAACAATGTTAATTCGCGGCATGAATATGAATGCTCCTAGATTACGCTTTGATTCCGTGACTGGATTGGATGCCCATGAGCTTAATTTTTGGACTGGACTAACTATTGAGCAATTTAATAGTATGCTATTGGAAACACCCAGCTTAGCTGAGAGACACAGACATCCGCGGAGAGTTCTTGGGGCCTATATGACGAAATTAAGGACTGGTGAAAGCAATGAAAGGTTAGCAACATTGTTTGGGATGTCACGTCGAACATTTGAAGACCATTTAAAAATAGCGAGAGAATGTTTGACACAAGATTTCGTTAATAGACATCTTGGTCTAGATCATCTGTCTAGAGAAAATGTTCTAGAAAGAAACTTACTGATTCCTAAAGAGTTTTTTGGTGATGAGCAAAATACTAAAGTCATTTTGATATTAGATGGAATGTACATATATATTGAAAAAAGCTCCAATTTTTTATTTCAGCGCCAATCTTACAGCCATCACAAGTTTCGAAATCTTTTAAAACCTTTTATAATTGTGAGCAGTGATGGCTACATAATAGACGTACTCGGTCCATTCCGGGCTACAACATCTGATGCTACCATTATGCAGTCATTAATGAATGAAGAAAATCCATTGCATTGGTTTTTAAACAGTGGCGATGTTTTTGTAGTAGATAGGGGCTTTGGAGACAGCATTGGTGTAATCCAGTCTTGTGGCTATGAAGTCCACATGCCACCTACAAAAGACCGGACCGCTAGTCAACTGACAACAGAACAGGCAAATAAGTCCCGATTGGTTACGATTTGCAGATGGGTTGTTGAGGCGGTCAACGGCAAGTTTAAGAATAGGTTCAGGTTGTTGCGTCAAACGTATACCCCTTTTTATATCCCAGTGATACTAAGAAAAGGAGCTTTGTCATTATGACATCTCACACCGATATTGCAAATATTGCTGAACAGCCGCCGAAGCCGACCTACCGTAAGAAGAAGCCACTACCACGTCCTAAGCCACAACTTACAGCGGACAAAAGTTTACCGAAGCCTACACGATTATCTACAACACAAACGCCGTTGACTAATGATCCGCTCTGGTTAGACAGCCTCATTATTGAGGGAGAAAAAGGCCTCACTTCGGAGAATTCCGTGAAGGAATTTAAAGCGGACGCAGCTGGGTATGTCTCTTTAGTAGAGCACGAATATAATGCCTTGTCGGATTGTGACAAGCACGTAACTAAGACGGTGCCCCAGAGTGCCTATGCTTATTATCACCACATCATGTGGTGGTACCATTTGGCAACTATCGCACAGAAACATGGACGAGCGAGCCCTGAACAGGATCGTTTAATCCACTTCGTCAACGGTTATGATGCTGTTGTTGGAGCAGGAGCTGCTACTTATTTGGCAGGAATGGGTGATTATGTCGACGCAACTGGCGTGAAACATTACCTAGCCGCGAATGAGCCTAATGAGAATGGCCACTTTGGTGTCCTAACTCACATGACACATCGTGACTATGAAACGTTGATCGCGCCTACGCTGTCCATTAACCGCGTCCTTAGTGACGTCGGACGGACGCACAACCGTGGCGGTGACTTTCTCATGCCGGAAGGCATTTTACCACGAGAGGTCTTCGACCGCGTACGTGACCCGGCTCCCAGAGCCGCCCGACAACCGGACATCGACCCAGAGAGAGCAGACGACGATGATATAGCCGAGGGAGTAGAAGAGGAGGAGGAGTTCGAGCGACCCCAGACCCCGCGGCAGATCAATCAGCCGACAGCAAAAATGCTAGGTTGGCGTCAAGCCGTCGATCTTAATAAAAACCAGATGGCTGAAATGCTACAAATATTTGAGGACCCACAAAACATTGATTTTGTCATCCCACGCTATCGCGTGCACCGCGAGCTCTTCGAGTTCGTTTACAGGCGCTTGCGCGAGGCGCAACGTTACAAGATACTACCGTTGCCGAAAAACACCAATGGCAGCGTAGCCCAACAGTTGGCCTGGAAGGCCACCTCCGCAGTTCTGGCACGTAACCGTCAGTTTATATCCGGAGAAGGGAAAGTGGTGTCTAGAACCATCGTACCTCTTAGAATTGTTACAGCCGCGCGAGTTCTTTGCTACAGAACTATTCGCCCACAGATCGACCACGACATCCATGGTCAAGTCGACCCCTGGTGTTGCCTGTTTTGGAATAGGTACACCAATGTTCCAGGTGATTGGCGAGGGATTTAAAAAAAAAAAAAAAAAAAAGGCATTAAAGGGGCGCTGTATCTAGCTTAACGTAAAAGCAAACGCTCTGGGGGCCTAGACAAAAACCAACGCTATTCCGTGCTATCATTTTCCCTTCCCGCTAAGGAATTGACATTAGCGTGTTGAGAAACGTAGACAAGGTCCACACGGAACGCAGAGCGCTGATTCCGCAGTGTTATCCGAAACACTCTATATTTAGTCTATGGAATAGTGTGTAGCGAGTGTCACTGAGCGTTGAACGCTGTCAAACGCAAAAGCGCGCCGACGATTATTATTCAAACAAAGTGAAGTGAGTTCAAAGTGTTTTACGTGTTTTGAAGAGGATTTTATTACAAAAAAAGTAAGTGAACGGCTTTAAATAATAATAACTATGACCTAGTTGGTATCTTGGAAAAATTGTACATAAATCTCATGAGTAGAAAAAATAGTTTTATTGTGAAAAGTAATATTAATACATTTTATTTCATTTTAGATGGGATCTAGACTTCGTGCGAGTCCCGAGCAGTTTAGTTTGCTGATAGAATTTATGGAAAGGCAGGTTTATCCAGATATTTACTCATTTATTCCAAATTTCATTCCCATTTTTGGTCAGTGGGTCGTCTAGGGGCTATACTTAGTATTGCACCTACTTGAGATTATGGAATGCTTAATGTAAACAAACACAATGGTGCGCCTGTGATTCGTTAAGTGGTTCTTTCATTATTGTTATTCCTATAAAGTTTAACTCATTTAAACCTTTCTTGTTTATTAATTAGAGTATTAAAATGCTAGTAGGAAATGCAAATGTTATGTTTACTGGCTCTTATTCTCACTGTGCACTAATTTTATGAATATTATTTTTAGTCATGGTGATCTTGCAAAACCACAAACTGGACTTCAAGGAAGACTAAGGAGTGAACATCAGTGGCAGGAGTTGGCTGACATTTTAAACTCAGTTGGTGGAAGTGGTATTAACAAAACAGCTGAAAAATGGAAAAGGGTAATGAGGTTTTAATTATTCAATAAAGTATGTATAGCTGTTTCATATGTAAGTAAGTATATGTATTATTTATTTTAATGTACTTACTATTTTTTCTTTTGTGCTACAGGTATGGTCGGACTGGAAAACAAAAACAAAAAAGAAAGCCTCTATTATAAATCGGGACATTCATGGCACTGGTGGTGGGCCTGGTAGGGGCAAACCACTAAGTCGACTTGAGGAAAGAGTGTTACGAATAATTGGAGTCGCCTCAATCACTGGAAATGAAGCCATACAAGAAGCAGGACTTGAAGTAGGTGATCTATTTATTTATTTTGTAAAAAAACTTAATGCATAATATTTTCTGGTCAATAACTGGATATTTTGTTGTTCTTAGGAACCATCTCAACCTCAAATTGTGTATGCAGTAGAAAGGTTACCATCACCAGGAGTTGAAGATAGTTTTCTTGCAATACCATCAGCTCCAGTCATTCCAGAAGACACACCTATATCAGTGCCAGCAGATTTTACTATTCATCCAGCTCCTACTTCACCTGCTCGTCCTGGCAGTCCAGTTCCAGGCCCTTCAAATAGTAGAACTGTACAAGGGGGTAATTATTACATAAAATGTATTGTAAAGCCATTAGGATCCCTATCACTAAAATAAAATATTATTAAATGATTTGGGTGCAAACTAATTTAGCATTAATCATTATCTTAGTTTTCTCTCCATGTAAGAATTATTATAACATTCTATAAATCACAAAATACACAGTAATACAGCTTTTATCTGTGTTTACAGAAAGATCACCGGTTTCCGCCGGCCCTTCTACTCCGCGACGTCACCGTAACAGACAGCGAAGACTCCGCCAAACTCCATTTGATCGAGCGACCAGTGAGTTTGTGGCAATAGAGGAGAGTCGGTTGCGTTTGGAAAGGGAGAGGAATGCTAGTCTGCAGGACTTGGAAAAAGAGCGTCTACGCGTAGAAGCACAGCGTCTGCAAATTGATGAGGAGCGAGTTCGAGTAGAAGCTAATCGAATTAGGGTGGAAGAAGCCCGCACACACATAGAGGCAGAAATACGTGACTCACTCCAACAGCTTAATTTAAAAATAAATTCACTAATTTCACTGTTAGAGACTCGTAATTTAGGACCAAATTAGCATTTAAATAGAATAGATCTTCATTAAGAATAAATACTATTAAAACCATGTAGGTATACGAACTTTATTGCTTGTTTACATTAAGACCTAATTATAAGTGTAGTTAGTAATAAGTGTAGTAGATTAATAAAACATATATTATAGAAAATATAAACGTTTTTAATATTTCCACTTGAATAATTGTTACACTGTTTTCACATATTATTTTTACACAACACACTAAAAACTATATAAGACTATAGAGTACAGTATATTTATTTAATAAGTTCATAAATAATACAGTAACTATGAGTAAGTTCTAAGAACATACCTAATGTTAACATCCTCAAAATGTATGTACACTTAGTTTGCAATAAAGATTATGAATGAGTGTGAAAATATAATAACAAAAGTAACATGGTTACTAAGTTACATATCAGAAAAATATCAACAAAGTCTAAAATAAATGTAATGTCTATCTTGCTTAATATTGGTTAATGTAAGTATAGTTCTAGTAAATACAGGTGCAACCTGACTGATGTAGGTTAATTCAAGACATTCAACAATGCTAAGTGCTTTACAGAGTGTACATATTGTTAGCATTAATACATAATAATAAAATGTCTAACAGTAAACTTGCATTTGATGTAAAAAATTAATATAATCTTTTTTCTGACTATGACTACCAACTAAAACTATGATTAAGACTAATAAATTTATTAAAGTCTGGATAAAAGACTATTTAGTGCAGCCCTGCCTTGGAGTAGCTCACTTTGACTACTAGTAGCACCATCAGATGCATTGTCCTGCTGAACATCATCATCTTCTTCTACCTCCATAACAGATGGTGAAGGTAAATTGGCCTCTAAAGCCATATTGTGTAACACAGAACAAGCAAGTACCATTTTTCCAGCAATTGTAGGGTGGTAATGCAAGGTTCTATGTCTTAGTAGACACCTCCAACGTGACTTCAATAAACCAAAACAGCGCTCTATACAATTCCTTGCTTGTACATGTCGCTGAGTATATCTCTCTTCAACAGAGCCAGGAACTGCATTTAAAATTGGAGTCATCAGCCACGGTCTCGGAGGATATCCCGAATCACCTTAAAAATACGTAAATAAAATATTAGGACTATGTAAGAATTATATGGAACACAACAATAAATTGATTATTGCATTCAACTTTTGAATAAAATGTTTACAAAATTTAACCAAAAAAGTTGCCCTATATCTAAAAATATACCATATTTTATTTCTAATTAGTGTTATTTTGTACAAAATAAAATATTTTTCTTTCTTTCTTATCTTTAGATTATTTTTTTTCATACCTAATAACCAGACATGTTCTCCATTTTGGTGCAGTTCTCGCATAAATGTTTCCATTCTGCTAGATGCCCATATAAATGAGTCATGGGTGGCTCCGCCAAACTTTGAATTTACATTCATTATTTTTAAATTACTATCACATACCTGCAAACAATGGAAAGAAAAATATAGAACTTATAATACTCTTACAAATATGTTTTTTTATGTACATTTAAAGCTTTAATATTATTGCACAGTTAACAAAGAAATGTAAACTTACCATTTGAACATTCAAAGAATGATAGCCTTTCCGGTTAAAAAATAAATGCTCGTCTTCAGCTGGCTTGACAATTGCCACATGGGTACAGTCTATGCATCCAACTATACCCGGGAGTCTAAACCGCCTCTGAAACCTGAGTTTTGAAAAATATAATAATATAGTAGTTTATAAAAGAACAGACTTTTTACTAGCATTTTTATAAGCATCTATTGGCCAGAAGGTATATTAAGTAGTCTGAAGAACAGTAGGAATACGCTTCTAATAAAAAGTATCTAAGGATACAATGTTTTCACATCAAAACTTACTCAAGTCTTATTTGGGCTCGTTGTTGTTGCAACCTTGGAAACACAATCCACTTATATACAATGGCCGAATGGTTCAGCGCTTCAACTACTTGGCGAATACACCTACTAGTTGTTCTTTGAACCAAATGCTGCGATAGTCCAACAATGCGTTGATATGAACCCGTAGCTAAAAAGCTAAGAGTACATAATACCTGAAAAATTATTTCATTAATAATTGACAAATTAGAGCACTATTTAATTATCATAATATGTACGGTACCTACAGTTGGAGGTACAAAACTTACCTTGATTTCTAAACTAATTTCCCGGGTGCCTTTTAATGATGTTAAACGCCGAAGATCATCACAAAGACGCCTAAAACTTTGTTTGTCTAACCTAAAACAATTAATAAATTCCAATTCCGGCATTTCCACAATTTGCTCCATTTTACGACGATATATTCTTTTTTGACGTCTTTGCAATGCTGCTTCATTATTAGCTGCCCATAATAATCTTAAAGTATGCATTTTAACACACGAAAATATCACTGTTTACTCTTTTGCAATGTTAGCGTCAGGGTGCGAGCTCCCGCTATTATAGCGTGCGGTGGAAACGTTATAATATCATTCGGGTTTGTCAAAAGTGGCACTTGTCTGACATTCTGATGGATTTTTTTGGCGTTTAAGTGTGACGCCCACTTCAACGTTCCTTTCCGCATGAGGAATATGGACTCTGTCTACGAACTACTTAACGATAATTTAGCGTTTCGTTTGCAAATGTCAATTCCATACAATTTGATTTTCCGTTGACGTAAACGCTAACAGAAAAGGGATTTCGTCTAGGCCCCCTGTTATAAAATATTTTTAAAAATACTATTAGTGCGTCAAACTTAATAAAAACTACGTGAACTTATAAACTATTAAGTAATAACTAAGTGACAGTGTTATCTAGGAGTTTAGTGCAAGAACGGTGGAATTAATACAAGAAACTCCAAACTCATAAAGTGACGTAATTCAATAACATTAGTGGCTTAATCTTCAATAAACAACAATTAACCAACCCTTACAACAACATTTCATCCAAATATATTAACACTTGCAAGTGAATTAACAATAAAGATTAAAACCTGAGTTAAAAGTGACTCATACTGTGATTCAAAATTAAACCGTCACAAAGCAATTTTTGAATTGTCATCGTGTCGTTACTAAAAATAAACATTAATCTGTAGCAAGTATACCATAAATTCGCAACTTAAATTAATGTACGAGTGGCACAGTGGTTAAGAATCCGGACTACGTTTGAGTTCTCAGTACTACACGAAAGGCCGCGAGTTCAAACCCAAGCTTTCAAGACTTTACTTTTTCTTTTCCATAAATTTGAATACACATTATTAATACTTAAATATGAACTTCTTCGAGAACATTACGTTTAGAAAAACACATACTCGTTCTATGACAGAAGTATCGCTCGAAGAGAACAGTGCAAATAGTTCAAAGATAGATGGCAGCACTAGTAGCTTTCCCAACATATCAGCTTGCGAAAACACATCTTTAGTACAGGAACTAAAACAACGAATAGACGACCTCACTTCAAAATTAGACTCGGCTCACCAAGAGGTCAATAATTTATCTTTGGAAAACACGGAACTCAAAAAAACCGTGAATGAATTAACATCTAAATATGATGTTCTTAAGAAAGCTACCAGTAAACTTTCAATTGGAATGGGGTCTCCCAGAAAAATCTTGCCGACGTCAACGCCACGCAGTAATTCCCAAAAACAGAAGAGGCAGAATAGCGGACTATTCACGCCAGTCCAACTAAAATCAAATACATCTTCTATTACCATAACTCCAAACCAAACAACTCAATCGAGAGAAAAGGAAATCACCAAGCCGGAAGCCATTAGGAATAAACTGTGTATTGTTAGTGCGAACAAAACTAACAACATTCTATCAATAGCCGAAGAAAAATTCCAAAATTATCAAATATGTCATTATGTGTCCCCGAACTGTGGAATAATACAGCTTGTTAGTAATCTACATGAAAAAGTTCACGATTATTCAATGAAAGATTATTGCGTAATTTTAATTGGAGAGGAAGATTTTCAAAAAACAGGAAATTATGTAGAAATAATTATAGAATTAAGAATGGCATTACAAAGCATACTAAATACAAATGTTATATTGTGTTTACCAACATTCAAACTTAGTAATTTCTCAACAATGTTCAATTGGCGCATTGAAACGTTCAATAACTTACTTCATTTAGATCTTCAAACCTACGACTATGTAACAGTGCTGGACTCTAATTTAGACCTATCTTATGATTTTACTATGTTTTCAAACTACAGCAGAAAACTGAATAACCAAGGAATGAGAAATATATTTCATAATTTAATGGTACTAGTATCCACAAATGTGATAACGCAATCACAACCTGAATTAATAGTGAATGATGATAATCCACACCCCTCGATTCCACGTGCAGATTTTTTTCGTTGACCAACTAAATATTAGGCACCAAAATATTGCCGGACTTATAAACAAGTCGGATCTACTTAGTATATATATTCAAGAATTATTATGTAAACAAATAGTCATTGATGTCTTATGTGTTACTGAACACTTCATAATGTCTGGTCAGGAACACTTGTTACTTATACCGAATTATAAACTTGCGGCATGCTACGCAAGAAGTAATGTAAAACGCGGCGGTGCTTGTATTTTAATCAAAAACGGTTATGAATTTAAAGAATTATCAGACATTGTGAAATATTCAATACCAGGAATCATAGAGTGCTGCGCTATTGAGCTCACTTTACAAAAGTTAATTGTCCTATGTGTATATCGACCGCCTAAGCTAACTAACCTAAATAAATTCTATGAGGTATTGGATAGTATCCTACGGGGAATATATACTAAGCACCACACTAAAATAATTTTATGCGGAGATTTTAACGTAGATATACTAAAAGCTAATAGAATTGCTTTGGATTTTAAATGCTTTCTCTTGAGTTATAATCTCAAACTACAAATCAATGAACCAACTAGGCTTAGTAGTAATACATGCCTTGATAACTTTGCCCTTATCTGTAAACAAAAATGTCAAAGTGAAGTTATAGACTCTGGACTGTCAGACCACACAGCTCAAATAATAAAAATAAAAGTGAGTAAGTTCTGTCCAATAAAATCTTGGAAAGTAAAGATACGAGATACTTCTTCAGAAAATCTCATCAAATTTAAAAACTATCTCCAAGGCTTGTCATTTTCTGACGTATACAACACAGAGGATCCTAATACAGCATATGGAAATTTCTTAGAAATATTTAAACTCTTATATAATTTATGTTTTCCTTACAAGCTAGTTACAATAAGATCCAAAAAGAAAATCAAATGGATATCACGAGGCATTCGAATCTGTAGTAAACGGCAGAGACAATTACTTTGGACACATAGACTTAAACCAACGGAGGGAAATAAGAAAACATTTGCTGCCTACTCAAAGAGATTTAAGAAAATTGTTAAACTGACACAGAAGTCTCAGAATGACTACTTAATAAAAAACTCACAGAATAAATCAAAAACATCTTGGCAAATCATTAATAATGCAAAAATCAACCGTGAACCCATTTCTCGGATCAAAAAAGATGATTTAATATTAACAAACCCTACTAAAATAGCAGAATCTTTCAATAATTTTTTTATAGATCAGATTACAGATTTACCAAAGCACAAATCAATAGACATTGTAGACGTAAAACACAACCCTCACTCGATATTTATGTCACCAGTTATTCCTGAAGATATTATGCGTATAATTACATCCTTAAAAAACAAGAAAAGCTTTGGATATGATGGCATCTCAACTAAAGTAGTTAAATTTGTCTCCAACTGTATAACTGACCAGTTAAGCCATATTTTTAACTTAAGCATATATAATGGAATATTTCCCGAAAGTCTTAAAACAAGTATAGTAAAACCCGTGTATAAAAAGAACTGTAAAGAAGACATGAAAAACTATAGACCTATTGCATTAATCCCCATATTCTCTAAAATATTAGAAAAGATCATTTATGAAAATATATATAATTTTTTGTAATTCGATATATTATGTGACGAACAAAAGGGCTTCAGGAAAAATAAAAATATAAACATGGCCATATTTGACTTTTTAAACCATGTTATGCCAAACGTAGACGCTAAAAGACCTGTATGTGCGATCTACACGGATATGTCAAAAGCCTTTGACTGTGTGGATTATGAAACTCTTCTTTACAAACTTCATTCGTATGGCATTCGAGGAAATGCCCTCAATCTGATAAAATCTTATCTTGTAGACCTACAAATAAAATACGGAGTAAACAATATACGGAGATCTCCAAAATCTGTCATAAAACTAAAATCGAAGTAAAATACGCATCATCTTACAGAGAAATAAAATTTGGCGTCCCGCAGGGTAGCGTTCTCGGGCCCTTGCTTTTTTGCTTTATATAAATGACCTCCCACGGCAAATCCCCCAACCTATGATACTGTTTGCCGACGACAGCACATTACTTATAGAATGTCACAACAAAGAAACATATGAAAGTGACATTAACAAAACT
This sequence comes from Hyppa rectilinea, assembly GCA_951799385.1. Taxonomy (NCBI): domain Eukaryota; kingdom Metazoa; phylum Arthropoda; class Insecta; order Lepidoptera; family Noctuidae; genus Hyppa; species Hyppa rectilinea. Next base: position 4,607,620 of record OX637303.1, read on the forward strand.
CTTGGCATTGTAATAAATTGGCTCAATCTTAATAATTTAAGTATAAATTTGCAAAAAACAAAAGTAATGCACTTCTACCAACGACTCTGTGCTGAAGATATGAACATTGAATACAATGGACAAGCTGTAGACACAGTAAACATTGCCAAATTTCTAGGACTAACAATAGATAGCCAATTAAATTGGAAGGCACAAGCAGAGGACATTTGTAAAAGGTTAAGCTCATCGGCTTATGCGTTACACATATTATCAAAAAAGTTAATCCACAAACTAGACTTATTGCCTATCATGGTTTGGTTGAATCAGCTCTAAGATTTGGCATAATTTTTTGGGGCAATTGTAGCGAAAGGGAAACCATTTTTAAAGCCCAAAAGCGCTGCATTAGAGCCATGTTTGGACTAAAAGTTACGGATAGTTGCGTCCCTGCTTTTAAATCTCATAAACTTCTATCGCTTCCCTGTCTTTACATACTGGAATTGGCCACATTTGTTAAGGCGAATCAGTGTTTGTTTCTTTCTCTAGATGAGGCAAGAAAAAGAACGACAAGTTTAAGGTCTCAGTACCAAAATAAGCTACATACAGGTGCATATAGGACATCCTTGTTGAGAAAAAGTTTTATTTGTATAGCACCTACTGTCTATAATCATATTCCCAACGACATTAGAATTCAGCCGCTAAGATTATTTAGAAAACATTTACTTATTGAAAAATGTTATTACTCCGTAACAGATTTTCTAGCCGATAAGTTTTTAGCTTAAGTATTTTGATAATGTGCTTAGATTCAATAGTTTTATATTATGCGGTATTTGGATTATGTGTTTAAATTTGAAATGTATATATTAAGCAGTACTTACATAGAATATTTGGTCTTTTAAGTTTTAAATTACTTGTATTTTTGTATGCCTTAACGGCAGAATGTACATGGCTTCTTACTACATATTTGTCATCTAAAACTGTATACCTACATTCTGAGCAAATAAATATATTCTATTCTATTCGTATTTTAATCGTGCATTAAGTCATATGTTCTGTGACTTTAAAATTGCAGCGGCCATAATAAACGCTTATTATCGAGTCGCTGTTGACAACAGATTCGCCGCCGAGATTGTAAATATAATTCATTCTAGAATGAACATGTCCAATCACTTGCATGATTATGTGCATATGAAAAATCTTAACAGACAGAGAGTGTCTTTTGAAGCCATGCAAGCAAATATTCCTAACTTCGAAGACTTCCCACGTTTATCTGAAGATGAAGTGTTTCTTTTCGCGCTAGGGAGCTATCACATTAAGCTTGCCAAGTCTTACTGCGCCGAGCACCTTCGCAATGGCCTTTATAATATAGAATTATACCGTGATAACGAGTTAAACAATTTACCGCGATGCAATATCCTACTAAATAATGTTTGGCTAGTCAGACATTTAAAAATATAAAAAAATCCGCCGATGTCGGGAGCAGGGTCCAAGGCACCGGTGGTTAGGGTTGCAGAGACAAGAACCTCCTCACAATGCGAGCCGTATCGAGGAGTACTGCCTTCTGAATCTGGCTCTTGATCCAACCGCCTAACGAGAGCCTCGAAAGATGTTGGTCGAGGCTTTTGGCTATCAGGCCATTGGCTGTTACGACAATCGGTACAATGATAGCCGAGCTCACATTCCTCATGTCAACAACCTCGTGTGCTAAGTCGAGATATTTTATTTGTTTCTCTTTCTCAGCTTTCACGAGGTTCTCGTCATGTGGAATGGTAACATCGACTATCATTGCAAGGCGCGCTAATCGATCTATCACTACTATATCAGGCTTATTGGCGACAATAGTCCTGTCAGTAATGATAGACCGATCCCAGTACAACGTGACATGGTCATTCTCAAGAACTGGCACTGGAACACTTCGTGGCACCCGTTTTCAATCGATAGAAGACATAAAGGAGAATTCGCGGCGAGAACTGAACTCAATTCCGGAAGCAGCGTTTAAAAAATGTTTTGATGAACGGATTATTCGCATGGCGCAAGTGTATCGTTTCTAAAGGAGCATACTTTGAAGGTGATAAAATAAATTTGGATGAATAACAGACATTTTGTGTATTATTGATCTTTTCCCGGTTCTTTCTTGACGGAGTAGTATGTCAATTAGGCCTCTCCCTCCATTTTGTCGATTGATAGTGAGTCGTTCGATCGCAGATTTAGGATGTAGGTTGTTGTGTTTTGTAAGTGTAGTGCGTGTGGTTCTTTCTAACTGTTCAACGTCAGTTTTTGACCATTTTATTATTCCGAATGAGTAGGTTAATATTGGTATGGCAAAGATGTTCAAGGCTTTTATAAGATGTTTTCTAGATAGCTGTGATTTGCAAATTACGTTAATTCTTCTCCGATACTCTGTATTTAGTGTCTGTTTAATGTCTGTGTGGTTGAGACCTTTAAGTTGCTTATATCCTAAATATTTGTACAAATCTGTTGGTTCCATAGCTGTATCGGTTTCACTAACTGCATAGTCGCCGGGCTTTATTTTTCCTTTTATAATATGCAATGTCCTACATTTATCTAAACCAAATTGCATATTAATATCCTGACTAAATGTTGTCGTCGCTTCTATAAGCGTTTTTCATTTCTTTTTCAGATTTAGCGTATAATTTAATGTCATCCATGTATATTAGATGCGAGATAATAGTTTCTTCCGTATTGATTTTAAAATTATATCCAGCCCGGCACCGATTGAGTATGTGAGACAAAGGGTTTAGAGCGAGGCAGAACCAAAGCGGGCTTAAGGAGTCGCCCTGGTAAATACCCTTCCTAATATGTATCTGTCGAGTTATGAGAGTGCAATGTTGACTATTAATCTGCAGTGTGGTTTTCCAACGCGTCATTACAGTGCGCATAAAATCTATTTTTTATAAATTTCTAGAATTTGTATCAACCACGAGTGTGGGATGCTATCGAAAGCTTTTTGGTAATCTATATAAGTACATTGTAAGTTTCTATTTTTTGTAGTGGCGTGTTTATGTATAGTAGAGTCTATAACTAACTGTTCTTTGCATCCCCTGTGGCGTCTCCTGCATCCTTTTTGTTCCTCTGCTATTATATTGTGGTGTTGAATATGTGAGTTGATTTTGTTAGTTATTGCCGATGTTAGAATTTTATAGATTGTGGGTAGGCATGTGATTGGTCTGTATTGGGAAGGCTCTGATGTACATTCAGTTTTAGGTAGCATGTAAGTTATACCTGTGGCAATAAATTCGAGTATATTCTGTTTCCCTAACACTATATCTGTTAAATTTTTTGCTATGAATTTGTGTAATGTCGTTAACTTTTTGTATCAGAAATTTTGTATTTTGTCTATACCCGGGGACTTCCAATTATGTAATCTACTAGTTAAATATGTAATTTCAGACTCTGTAATTTCTTTAAATTCCATTTCGTCTATTGTTCTCCATTTTGTTGCTTCTTCTGTCATCCAATTTGCTTTATCATTGTGATGGAACTGCTCTTCCCGTATGTTAGACCAAAATGTTTCTAAGTCTTCTTTTGAAGGTGTGTCTTTGTCGTTATGTGTTGTTGAATCGGTGTGCGGTTTCTGTATACTCCTATAAAATATTTTCTCATTCAAATAAGGCATTATCTTTTCTGCGCTGTTGTGCCTTCAAATATCTCCTAAGTCTATGAACTTTAAGTGCCAATTTCTGTTTTAACGTATCTAGAAACTCTTCAGGTTTTCTATTGTTATTTTCGTGTCTAGTGTGTGTAGATGTGTTTTTAAAAATTACTTCAACTCGTTTTACTACTTTATGTGACCTACTACCGTTGATGTAATGTGTGAGACTGCCACAGTCAGCTCTTAATTTTTCAATGTCTTTTTCATTATTATTATTATTATTATTATTATTATTATTATTATAATCATCATCAGGTCTCAATTCTTCGAATATGGAAAATGTAGGCCAAGAAGTTATACAAGATATTGATAAATCTTTACCAAAATGCAGTCACAAAACACCTATTAAAACAGTTAATTTTGGCACTTCAAACTATGTGATTCCATCTCCTTTTAAACGAAACTTATTTTGGCCTGAAACTGATGAAAAAACAAAAAATAAAAAACGTAAATTGAAAGAGAAAATACCATTTACAGTAACAAGCCCTGCATGGAAGGCCTACAATGGTAATAAAGAAGAACAGAAAAGGAAACAAATAGAAGAGAAAGAATTGCGCGCTAAAAAAAAGAGAAGAAAGAAGGCTTGAGAAACTTAACAAGAAAAAACCGTCAAAGCAAAAAAATTGATCCGAGTCTTCTGAAACTGAAACTGAAATAATTTACGCCGAAAGTGATGATAGCATCTTGTCTGGCGAGTCCGAATCGGATGACGTACCGTTGAATACGGTTAGTTCCTTCTCAACAGAAACTATCAAAGGGAAGTTACGTTATAGTTTTATATGAGGGGCAACATTTTCCTGGAGTCATTGAAAATACAAATAAAAATGAGTTTGAAGTAAGCACGATGACATTTTCAACAGGAAACACCTATACATGGCCAGAGAAACCAGATAGAATGTGGTACCAAAGAAAAGTCATTGTAGAGAATATTAGTCCTCCAATATTAATTAACAAAAGAGGATTTCACAGTGTAAAAGAGATGCAAAAATACTCAACTTTTACTTTTTGAATTGGTAACTAAGTTTTTAAGAAATTTGTGATTTTTATTAACAAATACGAGTTTATGATCAACTAAGATCACAACAGATAAGAAACTTTGTATTGTTGATTCTGATACATATTTTGTGCATGCAAAAAATCTTTATTTACAGAAATATCTAGTTATTACAATAGGTAGCAGAAAATTAAAAATTTTGTTGCTTAATTATAATTATCATAGATTATGAAAAAGTATTCGTAGGTACTTACATTAATAATTAATATAATATGAATGGCTGATTAAGATTACGTTCGTAAATTACTTATTAATAATTAAAAACGGAGTATGAGTAAAATTTAAATAAGTTCTATAATGTTATTGTTTTGTTACATTGTTAATTACAAAAAAACATTGTCGATTTAGAAAAAGTTTATTAAAAATAAAGCATAATATATATTATTCTATTGCGTTTTATTTTCATTTAAATAATTAAAATCATCTACAGCTTGACATTCATCATAGATTCTTCGATATATATACGTGTGCGTACTAGGTTCAAGTTCATTACTGGATGTCCAAGACTGTTCAAGTTCATTACTGGATGTCCATGACTAGGTTATGTTCATTACTGGATGTCCATGACTAGGTTATGGTCATTACTGGATGTCCACAACTGGTTTTTTGCTGTCCATAACTGGTTAAAAAACTAGAATTTTTATTTGTTACATATATTAAAACCAGCTTTGCAGTATCTCACGCCTAACACAGTAAAAATATTGAATAAGGACAGGACTTTACACTTAAGTACCGTAAAACCTTACAAGATTGCCCAACTAATCTAACTTTGCCCTGCAAGGTACTTTTCACAAATATTGAAAAAACTGGTAACATTTCTTAGTTACGGTTATTATTTAAACTAGAGAGGAAATTTAAATATGTGTCGGGCAACACTACGTAACTGATGTTTTCTAATGTCACTTCAGTCGGCTGTCAAACTGTGTCAAAGTTGGTGGTGTATTTTGCGGGCCGAAAATTGTGTAAAAAACTTTTTGTGAAACTTGATTTATAATAAGAGCAGGTAAGTAAGTTTTTTTTGTTAATCACTGTAAGTTTGTAATAAGTACACATGAATAATCGAATATTCAACGCAAAATCTCTCCTAAATTCGAAAATATGATGGTGGGCAATGTTAAACTAGTTTTTCAAAGTCAGTTGTCACGACTTTGCCCACCAAAATATTACCGTTAGGGTTGTCACCTCTACGGGGCCCCGGTGTGGGCGCGTTCATTGCGGCGGCGAGCCGCCCACTATCTGAACGCGCCCCAAAAGGTGGTAGCCATACGGCTTATCCGGGGGTGCCGCACGATCTCGGGCGAGGCGGCAAGCCTCCTTGCCGGACTGCCGCCGTGGGATCTGGAGGCAATAGTCCTCGCGCGCCTGTTCGAGTGGCGCGCGGAGGTACTAAGCCGGGGGGAAACTCCGTTGCCGCAACAAATTGCGGCGGAGCGGACGGGTCTCCGGCGCGATCTCATGGCGGCCTGGAATCAGCGACTGTCGCAACCCAGCGCAGGGCACGCCACGATAGTGGCGGTAAGGCCCCTCTTTGAGGAGTGGCTAGAGAGGCGTCACGGCGCCCTCACCTACCGCCTGACGCAGGTCCTCACCGGACATGGATGTTTCGGGAGGTTCTTGCACATCATCAGGCGGGAGGAAACGCCCGGGTGTCACCACTGCGAGGATCGCCCAGAGGACACGGTAGAGCACACGGTGCAAACCTGCCCCGCTTGGGCGGAGCAGGCGATCGGCGGCGGCGACCTCTCGCGCCCGGCCCTGGTGCAAGCCATGGTCCGGGGCGAGAGGGAGTGGGAGGCAGTCACCTCCTTCTGCGAAAAAGTTATGCTCGCGAAGGAGGTGGCGGGATGGGAGAGAGAAAGGTCCTCCCGTCCCAGCCGCCGCAGGAGACGCCCCGGGCGTCGGGAGCCACGTGACGACTCCCGGCCACCGTAGGCGCGGGCCTGCGGACGGCGTCCGTCCGATCAGCACCAGACCCGTGCCGTACGGCGCGTATATGTTCCACGCGCGCCTCAAAGAGATGTCAGCATATGAAGGGGCCCCTCAGGACCAAGCCTGCCAGGCAAGCGGGATTGTTCGAAAGGGTTACCGCTACCCCGGAACATAAAGGGCTACGGAAGGAACATGGATGGGGTTTAGTCAGTAAGAGTCTGACACTCCCTTCCGCTCCACCCAGAGCGGGAGCAGTCATTGGATGATTTCCCAGCCTTAAAAAAAAATTAAAGGGTTGTCACCTCAATGTTAAATTGACCTGAGATAAGTAGATACTTACCTACTCTATGTATTCAAAGGATTACAAGAATAATAATTAGGGGCAAGTGCTGTACCTATGGACGCTTGTACCTGTGGACACAATCGGTTCCGACGAAACTAGTAACCCTAAAATTCTAATTTGAACGCGACCGTAAAGCTTTGTCTATGGTTGATAGTTTTGACGTGTCGCCATGTTTGTTTTTTGTGAGGTTCTCTAAATGTCGGCTATGAAAGTTTTTGGCACCAAAAAGTAAGTTATTTTGCTTAATTTAAATGAGTTTTACCGTCATAATTCTTATAATATCGGTTTGATCGTGTTTGCACTATGATCTGTGTTGTTTTTTGTTTAATTTGTGTTTTTTCCCCGTCTTTAAAACTGTTTTATCCACAAATTTAGATCAGTTTTATTTTTATGTCTGAATTTGTACCTGTGGACAAAAATATGAGTGTACCTATGGACTGTCCACAGGTACAAAAGTATCATAATGTTTACTTGCGAATCTGATCAGTCGTTTTGTTTAACTTTTTCAGTGCCTCGCAGTAAAAGTGGTTTAAAAAGAAAAGTTATATGCCCCGATACACTCACAGCAGCCGTAAAAGAAGCAAAAAGTGGCAATTCATTAAGAAAAGTAGCTGAAAAGTATAAAGTACCAAAGTCAACCATTTTTAAGTATTTAAAGTTGCACAAAAACTGTGATTTGAGAAATAACATTAAACTATTGAAGAATGATATAAGAAAGATATTTGACCCGGAAGAAGAAATATTGCTGTGCAAATATTTAAGAAAAGCTGCATTTCTACACATGGGTTTAAATACAAAACAATGTAGAGAGCTGGCTTACCAATACGCCGTTTCTAAACAGAAACCAAATCTGCCTGCTAACTGGAAAAAGCACAAAATGGCAGGAAACGGGTGGCTCCGTAATTTTCGACTTCGTTTCCCGGAGTTATCTCTTCGCAAACCCGAACCAACGATCATAGCGAGAGCAACGAGCTTTAACAGGGCAAACGTCGATGATTTCTTCAACAACTTAGAATCGGTCATGACACGATACAACTTTCCACCAGGATCGATTTACAATGTTGATGAAACTGGAATCTCCACTGTTCACAAACCAGGCAAAGTATTGGCTCCTAAAGAGATTCGTCAACTAGGGAAGATGACTTCAGGAGAACGAGGAGTGAATACAACAATGATAGGTTGCATAAATGCTGTTGGAAACGCCGTACCTCCTGTATTCATATTCCCACGGGTTTTCTACAAGGATAATATGTTGAAAGGAGCTCCACCTGGTTCTTTAGGCGTGGCTAATCAATCAGGGTGGTCAACGGAACCGATTTTTAAAAAGTTTTTGGATCATTTTATTAAATTCGTTAAACCAACAAAAGAAAATCCAGTTCTCCTCACAATGGACAACCACGAGACTCATATCTCCATTGAGATAATCGACAAAGCCAGAGAGAATGGAATTGTATTATTGACTTTGCCTCCACATACATCCAATCATTTGCAACCACTAGATCGCACGGTTTTTGGACCATTTAAAAGTCAATACAGCCAAGCAGCTGACAGATGGACACGAATTATATATGGACAACTTTTATTATTCTGTGCCGCTCTCAGAGAAACTTTTAGACCTTAAAACCCACCCTTGGTTCCAACAGAAAGGGAAACCCTGAAGCTGTAATTAAAAAAAAATGAAAAAGGGGGAATACTTTTGGCTCAGGAAAAATAAGGTATATGTGAGCAACTGGAAGGACAAACGTCAAGTTTTAATGATAAATACGCTAAAACAACCAGGTATGGCTGAAATAACTAACAGGCGAGGGCAAAAGAAGCTCAAGCCTGTAGAAGTTCTGCATTATAATAACCACATGGCAGGTATTGATCGCGCAGATCAAATGATAAGTTATTATTCGTCACCACGCAAATCAATACGATGGTATAAAAAGGTTTTGTTCCACATGCTAGACATCGGTGTTTGGAATGCTTTTTATTTATTCAAAAAGTATGTAAAAAAAGATCCAAAATACGAATACGTTGATTATAGAGATCAGTTGATAAAAAATCTATTGCAACTTCAAACAGGTGTGATCGGAAAAGATTTAGTTCAAGAAGGGGGGCTACATTGGCACAAAAGAACGGCTCAAGCGAATCCAGCTGAGCCACAACCAAGTACTTCCTCACAACCACAAATCCATTGGCCAACGCGTATACCAGCGAAAGAAAATTCAAAAAAAAAAATATTCCTTTTTAAATTGCAGAGTTTGCCACCAAAAAAAAATACGCCGTGAGACTAGCTATAGGTGCAAGGATGTCATAGGTCACCACCACTTTGCCCAGATTGTTTCGAAGAATGGCATCTTAATACTTCTGACTGATTATTTTTCTAATGTTTTTTTTTATTTTATAGATAGTTACCTAGTTTCTAATTCCATCCAAATATTATGACTGATTAAAACTTAAAAACTAAACAAAAACTTGAATAGACAAAAAATACAATACAATAGTTAATAGTTAGTTGTGTTAATACAATAGTTTTGTCTATGCAAGTTTTGAAATTGAAGTTTTTATGCTTCTATTTGTGAAATTTAGCGTAGGTACACATAAAAGGTGTACCTATCTGCTTTTGATTGTTTTTTTCTTATTATTTTGATTTTGATGCTTATAGTTTATGCATCCTGAATGGATAGCGGTAATTAAAGTTCCTATAGTAAAAATAGCTGTTTTTATTTAACCCTTACAAACAAATTTTCTTTGATTTAGATGATTATACGATTAGTATCGCCTGGAGACGGATCGTCGCACGCATTGCAAGTTCCTAGATATATTTGATTATTTATACAATCCGGCTACAGATGATCCGCCTATGGACGAAAGGTCATACCGGAGACTAAACTAACTCCTATAACACGACAATCCACCTGTAGTCGGTACCGGCTACGGGCGGATCGCCATATACCAAGTAAACTAACTCCTTTGATATGACAGTCCACCTGTAGACGGTACCGGCTACGGGCGGATCGCCATATACCAAGTAAACTAACTCCTTTGATACGACAGTCCGCCTGTAGACGGTACCGGCTACGGGCGGATCGCCATATACCAAGTAAACTAACTCCTTTGATACGACAGTCCGCCTGTAGACGGTACCGGCTACGGGCGGATCGCCATATACCAAGTAAACTAACTCCTTTGATACGACAGTCCGCCTGTAGACGGTACCGGCTACGGGCGGATCGCCATATACCAAGTAAACTAACTCCTTTGATACGACAGTCCGCCTGTAGACGGTACCGGCTACGGGCGGATCGCCATATACCAAGTAAACTAACTCCTTTGATACGAAAGTCCGCCTGTAGACGGTACCGGCTACGGGCGGATCGCCATATACCAAGTAAACTAACTCCTTTGATACGACAGTCCGCCTGTAGACGGTACCGGCTACGGGCGGATCGCCATATACCAAGTAAACTAACTCCTTTGATACGAAAGTCCGCCTGTAGACGGTACCGGCTACGGGCGGATCGCCATATACCAAGTAAACTAACTCCTTTGATACGACAGTCCGCCTGTAGACGGTACCGGCTACGGGCGGATCGCCATATACCAAGTAAACTAACTCCTTTGATACGAAAGTCCGCCTGTAGACGGTACCGGCTACGGGCGGATCGCCATATACCAAGTAAACTAACTCCTTTGATACGAAAGTCCGCCTGTAGACGGTACCGGCTACGGGCGGATCGCCATATACCAAGTAAACTAACTCCTTTGATACGAAAGTCCGCCTGTAGACGGTACCGGCTGCGGGCGGATCGCCATATACCAAGTAAACTAACTTCTTTGATACGACAGTCCGCCTGTCGACGGTACCGGTTATCGACATACCGTCATACTATAGGTACCCAGGCTTTTTTATTACGGCAGTCCGGCTATACGCGTGGTATTATTTTATATGAAAAATTTTGATCGTGAAAGTGTTATATTATTATTTAGAGCTTAAGTTCTCCCACTGCAGGGTAAATGCCTTCTATTGTTCCAGTATTGTATATATTATTAAAATAAAATATCCTCGTACTTATTTCAGATCCAGACACTCCAGTGCATGAGAAAATCATGCCACTTGGAAGTCCTCCAGATCCAGACACTTCAGTGCATGAGAAAATCATGCCACTTGGAAGTCCTCCAATTCCCAAGACGAATACAAAACCAAATCTTGGTATGTTTTCATTTTAATTTAAGCAACAGAGTTTTTTACTTTTGGCTTCGCCAAAGGTGGCTTAGAATGAACTGATATTCATTCATTTCATTAGTTCTGAGAATTTATAGTATAAGCTGAACTCTCATTGTACGAAAAGTCTATTCCATACAAGGTCATCTAAAACTGGAAATGTACAGCTTGTTAAATCGTTGTGTGCACATAAATCTTAATTTGTTAAAGTAATCATTATTATAATTATTAAATGAAATAATCCATTTATGTGAAATAATTAACATGTTTTGTTTCTATTATACAGGAAGAAAAAGAGTTGTCAGGAAAACTACTAAAAAAGTATTCCTTTCTAATGTGGAGAAAGAACTACACCAAAAACTTATCGCTGCAAGAATAAAAATAAGCAAAATAAAAAATAAAGCAAGACAACAGTCAGCCAACTTGAAAACAGCAAAGAAATTGGCCTCTAGTCCTGCAGTCTTAGAAACCCTTCAAAATTGTACAAGTACTGCTAAATTGTAATGCGAATGCAATGGCGTGAGGATCGAAAAAGGGAAAAGGACGACGTTTTACATTGCAGGAAAAAATTGCCGCTTTATCAATCTTCAAGCAAAGTCCTAAAGGATATAGATTCTTCAGGAAGATTTTTATTTTGCCTGCTCAGCAAACTCTTATCAAATTAATACAAATGAGTAATATAAAGCCTGGGATTAACAAAAACATTTTCTCTCAATTAAAAGCCAAAGCTCAGTTTATGAAAACAGAACAAAAGCTGTGTGTACTAATGTTTGACGAAGTCTCTCTGAAGCCCAATGTTACATTCCAGGAGCGGAAAGATAAAGTAACAGGCCTTGTTGACAATGGGCAAGAAAGAAAATGTGAGTTTGCAGATCACGCCCAAGTTTTTATGGTGCGTGGTCTAATTTATAATTATAAGCAGGCAGTTGCATACACATTTTCGTCAAGTGCAAACAAGGGACCTGAGCTAGCAAAACAAATCAAAGAGGTGATAACGGGCTTGCAAGAAGCAGGGTTGATAGTGGTTGCTTCAGTATGTGACCAGGGAACCAACAATAGACAGGCTCTAAAACTTGCTCAATGAGACCAAAGGCATTTATTTAAGAAAAGGAGAGGAATTGAAAGAAAACATAATTCTATTAAATGACCAAGAAATTATACCTCTCTATGACCCCCCACACCTTCTGAAAGGAAATAGAAATAACCTTTTAAATAAAAATTTGGAATACACCACAAAAGAGGGTGTTACAAAAACCGCAAAATGGTCTCATTTAAAATTACTGTATGACGAAAACCCAGGTTACAAGGGCATTAGATTAATCCCCAAATTAACTGAAAATCATGTCAACCCTGAGAAACTAAATAAAATGAAAGTAAAATTCGCCTCACAAGTATTCAGCTGTACTGTGGCATCTAACATGGGATATCTAGCAGGTAATATTTGGCTCATTTAACATATAATATGACTTATTATATTAATAATATATTAATTATTATGATCTTATAGTATTAGTAGTCTTAGTATTTTATATTATGATCTAATAATAAGACTGTGCTAATCCAAATCTAATCTAATTCTAGAAGATTCTAATAGATTATATAGATTTGGATTAGCAAACTGGAGGTATGGTAACATTGTTGGTATAGTATTTTCCTTACTATACTCAGAACAGAATAGAATAATTATTTATTTGTTCAGAAAGTAGGCTGAAATAGCATCTGTATCTTGTAATACAGAAAAAGAATCTTGATTAATTTGCTTACTTAAGTATTTACAAAATGTGAAAACTTTAGTATGAATGTAAATAAATGATCATTTAAATCGGAAACTCAAAACAAATATTAACATGGTAAATATCCCGTTTTTAGTTCTAACTAGCGACCCGCCCCGGCTTTGCACGGGTAGCACTTCTCAAATATAAATTTCGAATAGGTACAACAAAACCCACCCTGATTAATTTTCTGCTGGGATATTTCCCTTGTTTACTGAGTATTGTCTTCAATTTTCTTTTTCTCTTTATTTCAGATAAGAACATCCTTCCTACAGAATGCAAGGAAACTGCGGACCTGCTGCTTTTTATGGACAGAATATTTGACTCGGTCAATGGAAGCCATATAAAAAATAAAAACGCCAAACCCTTGGCCCAGCAACGCCGAACTCTGTCCACCATAAAACATGGGTGGAAGGCATAAAAATATTTAACTCAATGAAATTTATTACTTCGACTGGTAAAAAAGAAAGTGTTCCCTCTGTAACCAATTGGGTGTGGACACTGAAAGGAATACAAACTTTATTAAGAAAATTAAGAATAGATTTTAACGTGTCGTCAGTATGGTTGCGGCACCTTAATCAGGACCCCTTGGAGAATTTCTTTGGCGCAGTGAGAAGCCAAGGGTGTCGCAACACTAACCCCACCTGTGACCAGTTCGAATCTGCATTCACCACTCTCTTAATAAATAATTTAAGCAGTGTTCACACCCGTGGTAACTGCGAAGGAGACTTTTGTGATGCATTGCATTCTCTCATCACGGATTTGTGCAAAGATGTATTTGCAGATTCAAAATCTGCCGATCTTAGTTGCTCGATTTTAGTTCTGCTCGGGATGCTATTGTATCTGCCTTTCTCTCACTGGAACAAGTAGAGCGAGCAGATGCAAGCGGCCTTGTATCATCTTTAGTGAAATGTCTACAATTTCATGAGCTACCTATCCAAAATATGGTTGGTTTAGGAACCGATAATGCTGCGGTAATGACGGGACGGCACAATAGCGTTTACGAAATACTCCGAACGCAGTACAATCTTCCCAATCTGATTCTTATAAGATGCGTTTGCCACTCACTCCAATTGGCTGTCAGCCATGCATCACAGCAAACCATTCAGAGCATATTGAGTTTTTGATACGAGAAACCTACAAGTGGTTTTCAACTTCGTCTAAACGCCAACACGAATATAAAGAAATTTACAGTCTTATCAATTGCGGAGAAGAACCACTTAAAATTCTCAAATCGTGTGATACACATCATATTGTACGCGTGGACGGATCATATTCTGCTTTAAAGACTGGTATAGGACTGCCATCTGAGAGGTGCCTGATCCTATTTTACGGCACAGACGAATTACGAATCAGAAATACGAAACCTGTTTACAGATAAAAAACTGAACTTATTCACCACGATGTATTATACACCCAGAGCTAACGTCGAGGACTTGCTTCCTAATGAGGATCTGTCGTTATATACCATTTAGGCCAAATCTAAACACTATTTGGCAGAACATTAATCTCAGACAGCAACTATCGCGGAACAATCGATACAAGTCTCAGATTCTCCCGAACCTGAACATGCAAGAGAATCCGAGATTTTGGCACCAAAAACTCCTGAGGCATATGTGTCCGAGAATCCAGATTCTAGTTTCCCTGAACACACAGTGGATGTCGCTGATCGCATCAGCAATAAAACACCAGAAACGTTGCCCACAGATATGCAGGAAAGTGAATATCAGCCGAGTCCGTCACAAGTTTGTACAGACTTGAATGCTACCGATGGCGATGGTGGCAATTCAGATCTACAGGAAAAGGACATTAAAACACTGTTTTTTAAAAGTCCTCTTCCTTCTGTTACAGATATAACTAAAACGGCATCCAAAGATATTCCCTGCACGGCAATGAATTCTAGACCTAAGAAAGTTCAGACTTTTAAATCAAGTGACACTACAGCAAAATCGTTGCATTCCAACGCACAACATTTAATAGAGGGAACTATTGAATCTATTACAGAATTATCGAATATGGTGTCAAATGATATTCTATGCTCAGCAATGTGTACTCCTGATAAAGTTCAGACTTCTGAATCAAATGACACTATAGCCAAGCCCTTGCCTCCAAAGCCCCAAAATCTAATGGAAGAAAATATTCCATCCCCGTTTAAACGTGCTTTATTTTGGCCAGAACCAGATACGAAAAAAAGGCGACCTAAAGAACGGATTCCTTCAGCAATTACTGGTGAAACATGGAGAGCATATATGACGAAGAAGGAAAACGAAAAAAAAACAGAAGGAAGAAGAGAAAAATAAAAGAATGAAAGAGAGACAAGAAAAACAACTAATGAAAAAGAAGATGGCTGAAGAAAAGAAAGTTTTAAATAAAAAAAACATCGCAAAAACCGTAACTAAGAAAAGGAAGAGAATTGAGTCATCTATTTCATCAGAAGAAGAAAATGATATACATATACCATATCAAGAAAGTGACCAAGATTTAGAGTTGTCTGAAGAGGACCAGATAAACCAACCAAAACGTAGAACTGAATCAACAGATTCAGATGAAAACATTCCCCTAAAAACATATCCCTGCAGTTATTAAGGAAAAATACATATGTTATAATTAAATACGAAGGAGAATACTTTCCGGGGTTGATTAAAAATATTGATAATAATATATACGAAATAAGTACAATGGTAATTTCGAAAGCAAATACATTTAGGTGGCCTGATACTCCAGATCAAATTTGGTATAATAAGGAAGCAATAATTGAAAAAATTCAGCAGCCTCAGGTTATTAACAAGAGGGGATTTTTTAAAGTACCTGAAATGCAAAAATATTTGCCATTTATCTGTTAAGTTTAGTACTTATTGCCATATTTTAACTAGGTACATATTGGTAAATATTTTGTTTATAATTATGAGTGCAAAGATATTGTTACTTTTTGTGAGTTCAATTAACTACCTAAGAAGGTAGTTTTATAAAATTTTGTAACATTATTTGTATTTTTACCCTGATGTTTATAAATAGTTGTGTTATACACAAGGAAAACTTAGATCTCTGTTAAATATGAATGACTGAAGAAAGTGATTTTTGTGACTGTTTTTTCTAGTGATATTTTAACTAAGTACGTATTGGTAAATATTTTGTTTATAATTATAAGTGCAAAGATATTGTTACTTATTGAGAGTTAATTTAACTACCTAAGAAGGTAGATTATTAAAAAAATGTGTCATTATTTGTATTTTTAGTCTGATGTTTATAAATAGTGTGTTTTAGGCACCCGTTACACGCTCAATCTAGAATGTGATCCTTGATCATGATCATTGATCTCAATCCAGATTGACTGTGTAATGTACATATTTGATTGACGGATCGTAAAATCTGATCAGAAAATATATAGATTTTTTGAAATCATCGATCTCGTGTTCCAAAATCGTGGACATTTCGTTGTGTTGGACCTTGCGTTTTTAAACAACGCAGAACAGCCAGTTTCTCAGGTAAGCTCAATAATTTGAACCACATATTTCGTTCAAAAGCCGTTTAACCTAATCATTTATTACTTATGATGCCTAAATCCTATCCTACTAATATTATAAATGCCAAAGTTTGTACGTTTGTTACTCCTTCACGCAAAAACTACTGGATGGATTTGGATAAAACTTAACAGTAATATAGGTTGTACATCAGAATAACATATAGGCTATATCCCGGTTTTTTCACGGAAACGAGCACCACGCGGGCGGAGCCGCTGGCAGAAGCTAGTGTTACATATTAGTGATAAAAAAAACAGTACTTATTTATTTATTTATTTTTATTTATTGATCTTTGGGAAACAAACAGATGTTATACATATATGTAGATAGCATAAAGACAGACAAATAAAATACAAACTATACATAATCCACAATAGTTTCTACATATTAATTGTTACATGTAGTACCTACATATTAATGTTACTTACATGATAACATGTTTAATCTTTATTTATTCAAGGTGTTTTTTAACCATGGTAGGTACAATTTATACAATGTGATTCTGTAAACAAGAAACATGTTCAAATAGCATATAGATCTAATGATTCGCATTCCAAAAATGTATTATAGGGGGTTTTAATTTTAAAAATTTTGATTAAGTATGCTTTACATTTTACCTTCATTACAAAAATATTTACATAAGTTTGCCCTTATCACATTCGCATCACGTGGTGGGTTTCAATTACGAGTGCATTCCAAGTTAACAAGCGAATTTGTACGTTTTGAATTGTTTTTTTTATTTGAGGAAAGATAAGTATTCGAAGCAGTTTTCATGAGGTAATTGTGTAAATAACAACATGTTGCTGTTATAAGTGCTGCTTTGCTGGGTTTGAAGGCTATATCTCTTTGAAAAACACCAAATTTAGAATTAATTATGCCAAAAGCACATTCAACTACCGATCGTGCTCTTGACAGGCGATAGTTAAATACTTTCCGTTCTTCAGTCAATGAATGTTGTGGGAAAGGTTTTATTAAATTTTGACCCAAAGCGAACGCTTCATCAGATACAATTACATGTGGAAATACTTGGTCAGAATTTGGTAGTTTTGAAGGTTGGGGCAAATTCAATTTTTGTTGTTGGTAAAGTTCCCAAAATTTAGTATAAAATAATACGCCCCCATCAGATACACGGCCATTTGTTCCAATATCGACCATAATAAATTTCTTTTTTGCATTCACTAATGCCATAAGGACAATGCTATGAAAGCCTTTGTAATTGTAATACAAAGATCCAGAATGAGCAGGTTTTATGATTCCTACATGTTTTCCATCCAAAGCTTCCAAGCAATTCCAAAATTGATATCTGTTTCCAAACTCTTCTGCTACTTCTTTCCATTCGTCTTGAGTCATTGGCATCTGAAACAAATTTAATATACTTACTTAATGAAAAATGTCCTTGTCATTGTGCTATGCTGAGAGTAAATCTGATGTGAGTAACTAAAATATCCTTTTGTTTTGTAGATTCAAAATAACAGTCAAGATTCCGACGATTCTAGTCATATACAAGAACAGAATGATTCGCAAGATATATCGCGAGAAGTTCTCAGCCAGCAACGTGATTTACCGCTGTCCTCTATAAATTTAATGACAGAGCCTGCTGCTGTCAATGAGGGATCTAATGCAAAAAGGTACAAATCAACAGTCGCTCGCACTCAAAATGAGTTACTTAAAAAGGCTTGCGCATACTTAGCTCAACGTACGAAAGCATGCCGCCCAGCAGCATTGCTTTGGTCGGAAAAGCTTGAAGAATTGGATCGTACACAAAGATTATACGCCGAAAAAGCTATTAATGATATTTTGTTTGAGGCACAACTGGGGAATTTGCATATATTTTCTGTAAAAATTAACCAATCTGCTGATACTTCGTCCCCTGTATATTCTTCATCAACGGCACACCATCGCGGGAAAATCGCTATAATTACAGTAATATATCACAAGAGCAACTCTCGGAACATTTTTCATCGGAGGCATATTCACCGTCACCTAATGATTCATTTTTTTATTTTATTTATTTGGCTCACCAACAATTGAATACACGAAATTAAAGATATGAGATACATACATTAGAATCACAGACAAATGTATCAACCTCTTACAGGTAAGCACAACATGCACAACTTATTCGTCGTTGAGTGCCTACTTAGAAACTGGTGAGTAACATACTACTCACCGCACATAACTATCGATTTTAAATATATAGTTAAACTGTACTAAAACTAATTGAAACCAAACATAACACTAAAACTAAATTTACAAAATCAAAAATAAATGCTCTAAAAGGACATCGGGCGTTTTTTACCCGATTTTTTAAAAGTCGCGAACATAAACCAAAACATTTTTAAATGATAGTGTTTGCAATCATATTTAATATTGTGTAGTTATTTTGATTCACAATAATGGGAAAATGGAAATAATTAGTAAAATGAAAATCATATTTTAAGTTGACTATTTTTCCTAATTACTAAACAACCGCTCAGTAAGTTAAAATATCACTCCGTGGTATTTTTGTAAACCCAATCAGACTAAATCCGTCAAGTTGATGTGCATGTTTCGTTCTCACTCTCGCCCATAGTCCTAAAACTGGTTTATGTTGCGCTCGCGCAGGTAGCTAGCTTATCTTACTACATCGCAGTCCTACGTCATCCGTCGTAGCGATCTGTGTTTTACTGTGTTCCCATTGTGGTCTGAGTCAACTAATTACCTACTGCTTGTTTACTGGATTTCGTTTGCTTTCTAGTTCGATTTTGTTGTGAAATGGAACGACAAAATAGTTGTGTGTCGTGTGAGCGATCTGTTCTACGTCGTAGAAGACACCGTCTTACTCAAATGTTTTTCGAAAGATATCGTGACTATGCAGTACTATTATTACAAGAAATAATGCCACGGGAGGTGAGTTAATTATATTATAGAACATTAATTATATGTAAATACTAGAGTTTGTTCAACTTTTGCGCAGCAACAGAGCCTCTATTTATTCTCCTAGATATCGTTTTATATAGTTGACGTCATCATAGGACTCCTTTTCAACCATTGAAACTGTTCGTTTCCTTGGTCATAGTGTATTACGTTGTGACATTTATTATTATGATTATCAATAAATAACAGTACAATCTTGTTACAGATTGTTTTTGATGGTACACTATCAATATGCAATCCTTGCTGGCTGAGATTTTATCGCGCATTGCAAGCCCGGCCAGTAGATGATCCATTACCCCAGCAAGTTCAAGAACCATTACATCAGCAAGTACAAGAAGAACCATTACCCCAGCAAGTACAAGAAGAGGAAGTCCAAGAAATAGTAGTTAACGTTCAACAACAACAAAACATTGGCATTATGACTATTCCTGGATATTTGCGTGTATCTAATACTGCTCGACGCTGTGTTTTTCAAAACTGCAGAAATGTACCAGCAAATGCTGTGCCAAAATATGTTAGGTTACATTTATTTCGTATGAATAAGCTATTCATACCAAAACTTGCTCGAGTTTGCCAACCCCATATGGTAAGCAATGAATGGGAAGATCTACTTAATGTGCAAATACCTCTACATGAACACTTTAACAGGGGCTCAAGTCTGCTATTACAATAGTGTCAGAATGGTCGATCATTGATTTCAAAATTGTTGATTTTGACAAGTTTCGTAATCTACTAATATAATGGCGTCATTATGACTTTCCAATGGTCAACCACTGACACACCATTGAAAGAAATGGCTTAAATTGGTAATCTCGTACGTAATGACAGTTGAATGTCAGACTTAAGCGGTAATCTGCTAAAATTTTGACAGTTCCTTTGATCATTGAACTACCATTCCAACGTCATTGTGCAGTCATAGCTTTTAGATACGTGCAATACTGTGCGTCCAAAAAGTTTTACGAGACCACTGACCGATCAATGATCGACCATTATGAATTTAGTAGACTACGAACAATTAGCAAAATGACAATGGGATCGTGATGGAATGACAATGGTAATCAAAATAGCAGACTTGGGGCCCAGCTCATGTTCTCGATATTATCGAGCTGTATGAATGGAAATTGGAACGAGGAACTCAGTTGGACTTCGAAAATATTGAGGAGATAGATGACAATGAACTACATTTTTATACAGGTATGGATAAAATTCAATTTAATAGAATTTTGAATCAAACATCTCTTCGTGACAGAACCAACAGTTCTGCTACTGTTTTAGGACTGTATTTAGTTAAAATAAGAACGGGTGAACCAGACGAACGTGTAGCTTCTATGTTCAATATGTCGAGAAGAACATTGGAGCGAAAATTAAAAATAGCTCGAGAATGTTTATCTGAAGAGTTTGTTCCCCGACATCTGGGTCTGGATCACATGACGAGAGAAGATGTAGTAGCTCGCAACTTAACCATCCCGAGTCATATTTTTGGAGGTAACCAGAATGAACCTGCAGCCATTCTTGTGTGTGATGGAACATATATATACGTGCAAAAAAGCTCCAACTTCCTTTTTCAGAGGAAAACATATAGCCTGCACAAATTCCGCAACCTAGTAAAACCCTTTTTAATTGTATGCACAGACGGCTATATTGTAGATGTATTAGGCCCGTACCCAGCCATTACTACGGATGCCGAAATAATGAGTCACATGATGCAGGACGCCGCTTGGCATTGGTTTCTGAACGCGAACGACATTTTTATATTGGACCGCGGCTTTAGAGACTCTATTCCTGCCATTGAAGAGCATGGATATGATGCGCATATGCCACCAACAAGAGCAAGAGGAGAGCAGTTAAGCACAGTAGATGCAAATAAATCACGGCTAATAACTATGTGTCGTTGGGTGGTTGAAACGATTAATGGTCGCTTTAAAAAGGACTTCAAGATATTCCGCCATGTTTATTTTAATGTAGCGTTGACAAATATGATGACCGATTTTAAAATAACTGCAGCACTCATCAATGCCACTTATCGACCATATAGAGATAACGCTCATGCCGCACAGTTTATAAATATAATAAATGAGAACATAAATAGAGAAAACGAATTGGCTGATTACGTGATTCGAAACAATTTAAACAGACAAAGAGTCGGATTCATGCCGCTAGATGCAAACAATCCCGAATTAAGAGATTTCCCACAATTGACTTACGACGAGCTACTTTTATTTACCTTGGGAATATACCATTTGAAACTGGCCAAATCTTATTGCCACGAACACATGCAGCCAAACGGAGTGTATATAATGGAATTATACCATCGCAGAGAGTTGGTAGAAAATAAAATATTAATACGAGGCAGAATACAGTCCCGTCACATAAGAGCAAAACGCTATTATACATATCTACTAATAAATCCGGCATTGCAGGGAAGACAAAGCCTCGAGGGCTATTACTGTTCCTGTATACACGGCCGCCGCACTGTTGGGAGTTGCGCGCACATCGCCAGTGTGGTATACTTTTTATCTTGGGCTGTATATCAAGACGAATTTCACACACCTGCGGCGTTTTTAGACGAAACTATTTTAGATTTAGATGCAGCAGAATAAAAGTTAAGAGAAAAATATCGTCTGCTTACTGGTAAAACCAGATAAATGCATTTTTTTACTAAATCGAATTAAAAATGCAGTTAAATGTAATTTTTTACGCGCTTTCTACTGGTAAAACCGAATAAATGCAATGTCCAATGGCTGCAGAGATAATGAATTTGTAAAAGTGATATCTTCTCACATTTTGAAAAAAATATACCGGTATAACCTAATAAATAATCTTATGCCTCAAATCCGTTTCAGTTTAACAGTTATACAACAATAAATACGGTTAAATCTTTTTACATTTTATGATTTAAATAGTAAAATGGTAAGAATTATTCTGAGAAAAGGTCATAAACGCATTTATTATTATGAACGTAATAGTTTAAACAACATAACCATATTAAAGTTATTTATTCCATTTTACAAGTTAAAAACTTCTACTTTGTTTGCTAATTTCTCTACAGCAAAAACGCAATAAATGTCATTTATGCTTTTTTACCAGTAAGAACGAGAGCGAGCGATCGCAGTTGTCACATTGCATAAGCGCGTCCGCGTGTGTTCTGCGTAGAAATAAATACTGTGTAGCTGTGTTTTGTGATAATTATGCAATCCAGAGGAAAAAGATTAGTGTCCATGATAAATAAGCCTAAAATACTTGAAGGTAAGTGATTTTAACTGCAACATTAATTGTAAATTTTGAGGTTATGTTGGTAGCTTTTGTTTTATTCAACGATTTACCTACGGAATGTTTGCTTGTATGGTGATTTTATTATGTACATAGCTTTATCATAATGTATGTAGGTACTTACAGAGGTTCTATGATACTTAACTCCATTTTCAAGGCTACGAAGTTGCTAGATTTTGGTGTGTTTCAAAAATTTACGTAAGGAAATTTTGTTTTAAATGATAACTTGTTTTGTAATTTTGTATATCGCTCTGTAACCCTTATGTCGGTACCTACGTAGTTTCTTTGAAACTCACATTCTCTCGATTGTTGACACTGAATGACGAGTTCATGGGCGTGATTCATTGTTTGTTTACATTATAATCTTATATCTAATAAGTTTTGTTTGTCTTTTTATTTTTTTACAGATGATTTTGGTGAAGAGCCAGGCCCTTCGCATCAAAGGTTTTTTAGCCCAGCTTCGAACTGCCCCGTGCCGGACGGCGCGTATATGTTCCACGCGCGCCTCAAAGAGATGTCAGCATATGAAGGGGCCCTCAGGGCCTGCCGGGTAAGCGGGATTGTCCGAAAGGGTTACCGCTACCCCGGAACATAAAGGGCTACGGAAGGAACATGGATGGGTTTTAGTCAGTAAGAGTCTGACACTCCCTTCCGCTCCACCCAGAGCGGGAGAAGTCATTGGATGATTTCCCAGCCTTAAAAAAAAAAAAAAAAAAAGCTTCGAACTGCACTTCGGCTTTGAGCGACTCTAGAGAGAAAATAGTGGCTGAAATGGAGCGCATGTTTGACAGCGATGACTCTGATAAAGATCCCACTTACAACCCGAATCCAGACTCTTTAATACAACCAGAGGATTTATTTGGAGAACAATGGGTGAATAACAAGGATGAGATCATAGAAAATGTTGTACGATTCTGTGGCGACGATCATTATATTGACGAAACAGTTCAACCTAATGACGGTGATGTTATGATTGCACAGGTGTTGCCAACATCTGATGCACATCAAGTCGTTATATCTCTGTGGGGGCTCTTATTGAAAGGAGTATTCGATGCTACTCGGAAAAGGAAACGTTGGATGAAACCAGAACCTGAAAATTGGAAAGTAAATATCGCGAAGAAAAAGCGATCTGAAGGTTTACCTTATTCTACGAAAAAAAAAGAAAGGAGTGCTAAAACACCAAAAGAGATTGACTGTGAGAAATGTTTCTATAAATGTAGTATAATCTCTCTAGAAGAAAGAAATACTTTCTGTCGTCACTACTGGAGTTTGAGCTATACTGAACAAAAGAATTTCATTCTCAGTAATGTGGAAGTAGGCACTCCGAAGAGAGTTCTTGCTATTCGTGGACCAAAGAAACAGCGTCAATTCACAAAAAGATGTTTCTTTTTTCACAACGGGGAGAAGAAGCAGGTATGTCAGAAGTTTTTTTGTCACACGCTAGCCATTTCTACGACTGTTGTGAATGATGCTATTCGAAAGCGGAATGATTTGGGGCTGTACAAGGATATTGACAAGAGAGGTAAACATGAACCGCCCAATAAGACAAGTGAAGCTGATGTGAACTTTGTGAAAAAACACATAGAATCCTTCCCTGTCATGGAGCCACACTACATAAGGCAAACTTCGAAACGCCTGTATCTGGATGCTTCGTTATCCATCACGAAAATGCATAAACTTTATGAAGAAAAGTGCACTGAAAATAATAAGGTTCCGGTATCTGAAATAACGTACAGGAGAAAGAGCAGAGAAAGATAAAGAGTTTTGCTGTGTAACATTTGACTTACAAGCTGTGTTACAGATACCTTCTGGACTGGTGGGACAGCTTTATTATTGTAGAAAACTATGTGTTTACAATCTCTGTATTTACGAAGCAGCACTGCCAAACAACGCATATTGCTTTGCTTGGTCCGAAATTAATGGTAAAAGAGGCAGTTCCGAAATAGGTAGTATCCTGTTTTACTACCTTTCTACGTGCGTTCCTTCTCATATAACCGAGGTTTGTCTATATTCTGATACGTGCGGAGGACAAAACCGGAATCAATATGTTGCTGCATTGCTTTTATTTGCTGTTCAAAACATTTCCCACTTACAAAAAATTGAACACAAGTTTCTTGAATCAGGACACAGCTACATGGAGGTGGATAGTATGCATAGCAGTATTGAGTCAGCAAAGAAAAATTCTGAGGTTTACTGCATGCCTGATTATTTATCTATTTTCAAACGAGCAAGATCGAAGAAAACAATAACTGTTGAAGGTAATTCTTTCATGAAAACACCCTACAAAACTAAAGAATTTAAATTCAAAGAATTTTACGATTTAAAAAAATTAGCTGATGAAACTGTTTTCAATCGCTCAAAAGATTGTAATGGAAACCAAGTGAAGTGGCTGAAAATAAAGAGAATACAATATCTTAAGAAAGAAAGTTCAACAATTTATTTCAACTATGACATGTCAGAAACGTTCTTACACATCGATGTCTCAAAAAATGCGGAACCATCTCAACGTCTCAGTACTAGATCTAAAAAACGCATGGAAAACGCTACGCCTCAGACTAATTCTATTATTTTAAAACAGCTTTACCTGAATCCTTTACCCATCAGTGAAGCAAAAAAAAGAGATCTTCTCAGTTTATGCACCAAAAAAATAATTCCTGAGGAATATCATGGTTGGTACTCTTCTTTACCAACTGCGAACTATGAAGCAGATCGTTTACCTGAACCTTCGATTGACGAAGAGTCATCGGAAGATTAAGATACTGTAATTCATTTAATAAAAGTCGTTTACCCAATAAGATACGTCTTAAATAGAGTTTGATTGTTCTTTATTAGTGATCAAAGTTTGATTGCCACAATTATGTGTGATAAGTAATAAAATAGACTGATTATTAAAAAATTGTTTCATTTATTATCGTTATTACCTATGTAAAATTAATTTATTTTTATCTAATTATTAAATTGATCACTTTGTAGTTGATTTAATACATAATAAGTGACATACTTACACTAAAACTCTACAGGTAAAACAGGTTAAATGTAGCAAAAATATCAATATCTTAGGAAGTTTTGTAAAAAAAAATATTTCCTATCCAGTAATTGGTGTAAAATATAATAAGCTATAATAAAAAACTAAAATGAGCTTTTCAAATCAATGAGTTCGGGAGATATTACTTGTTTGTTAAGTACAGGTAAAACATATTAAATGCGACCCCCTTTCGGTCTAAATTAAATTTTATACAGTTTTTACGTACACCAAACATTATACATGAGTAAATCTGAAAAGTAGGATAGTAAGTGCAACATTTTGCTTTAACAGTTTTTTAAATAAAGAGTTTGAATTAGATTAAATTAAAACGTAAACTTTAAAAAGTCATTTACTCGAATTGACACTAACTGCACTTATTACTTTTTACCCGTAAGCAGACGATATGTTGTTTTAATTATTTTTGATTCCCTTTTTCCTCTTCAATTATTGCCCAAAAACATTTATAAATATTTTTTAAATGTCCATTTTCTCCTTATTGCCACGACCCACAGATATGGGAACTATACCATTGTAAACTAGATTTAATTGCCTATCCACCGTACCTAATTTTATTTTTGTTCGCCGTAGGTAAGTGTCCCATACAAAAATGCCCGATGTTCTTTGTTTACAAGTTTTGCTTAATTATACTTTTAAACTTGCTAAGTGAGTCGGAGTAAACATCCACAAGATCACTGCAGCTGTTTAATAGTTTGCATAGACGAGGGATAGGCGAATTAGCACCAAGTACGGTTCTGCGAAGTGGAGGACGCAAGGGGGTTATAGGAGCTCGTGGGCTCTTCGTGGGCACACGGAATTTGAACCTACGCAATAATTGGAGACAGTCAATCTTATTTCTCAATATTTTATATAAGAATACTGAATCTAATAAATCTCTCCTCTTCTGTAGGGATATCATCTTAAAGTGCATAAGTCTCTCTCTCTGATAATGATAATACACTTGAGAGCAATAAAATCGCACACCCCTTGTTATTTGGTTAATCACTGATTATTTTCTTAAATCTTTAGATATTGAGTACAAATCATAGGCAAAATTAAAGCATACAAGCTTAGCTTTACAACGATGCAAAATTAAAATCATTGCCCTTCACGTAAGTTACAAAATCCAACCGTAAACCAATTACCCCAAATTGACCCGTTTGCATTGTCACTACTTGGACCCATACCTGCAGGTATAAAAAGGTCATTTGTTTTGAATTTGCATACCGAAGGTCAATGTGATAACATCTCTACTGGAAGCATACAGATTTACTGGAAAAATATGGATACCACGCCCGCAGAAGTCGCTCAAGTTATTGCTTTACTTGAAGCAGGCCATAATCAAAGTGAAGTTGCTCGACAGTTAAATTTGAGCCCCTACTTTGTATGTCGTGTATACCAGAGGTTCCAAGAAACCGGTGGCTACATACGGCGACCTGGATCTGGCCGGCGACGCTTAACATCAGAGCGTTATGACCGCTTTCTTGTGACAAGGTCTTTGAGAAATCGGCAACTGAACGCGGTTGATCTGGGACAACAGCTTCGAGAAGTTCGCAATGTCAGTATAAGTCGGTGGACAGTTAGAAGAAGATTGGGCAAAGCAGGATTGACTTCACATCGCCCAGCAAATGGTCCCAAATTGAACACAGCTCACCGGCAAGCCCGGCTACAATTTGCCAGAGAACACTTAAATTGGACGTATGACCAATGGCGGGTTGTTATGTTCTCTGATGAGTGCAGAATGACTTTACATGGTCTTGATGGATGCGCGCGCTAGGGTCTACAGAAGATCATCAGAGAGATTTGCACAATGCTGCATTAGCGAACGTGTGTCTTTTGGAGGTGGATCGTGTATGTTTTGGGGTGGCATAATGTTGGACACTAAAACTGACATTGTATTCATCACTGGGGCGAATACTAGCCCGAGATCGAGAGGATTGACAGCTCTACGATATGTCGAAGAAGTGCTCGAAGAACATGTGAGGCCGCTTGCGTGGCTTATGGGAGAAGATTTTCTTTTATAAGCACGACAACGCCAGGCAGCATGTCGCTAAAACAGTTCGCGATTACATGGAAGACGTTGGAATTACGGCGATGGAGTGCCAGCTCGTAGTCCTGATCTCAATCCGATTGAGCATGTCTGGGATGAGCTGAAAAGAAGAGTTCGAGCAAGACGCCCTGCTCCTGCGCGCCTCCAAGAGCTTCAACTGGCAATTGAAGAGGCGTGGAACCTCAAGATTTAGTAGTAAAGTTAATACAGTCCATGAAAAACCGTTTAAGAGCTGTGATTAAGACTAGGAGAGGGAATACACCTTATTAATAAACAATTTGTTCAAGAATTTTGAGTTTGATTATCATTCTTTCCTAAGCGAATTTGAGTAATTTTACTCGTATTTTAGGTTTTGGTGTCATAAAACCCCATATGGGTATTTTTATACACTGTATTTGGTATCATCAGAAAGGTACTGATGTAATCTTTCAATAAGTGTATGTTTTTTTTCATTTTTTTTTTCATATTCATGGAAAAAACTGCCTTAACAAAAAAAAGTCAAGGTGTGCGATTTTATTGCTCTCAAGTGTATATACACAACACCATCTCCACAATCACAAGGGCAAACAGTTTTACAATCAGGTTCTGCATTGCAAATAATAATCACTCATCCTATTTCAAATCCAAAAATCCAAACTTCTCAGACATCAGTTACATTCCCGCCATCATCTTCAATGACGTCATCTACTCAATACTCAATTCTTTATTGCATTCCACAATGTACATGCTTAGGTGGTAGGTGAAAATTTTTGAGACACAATTATGGACCCTGTTGGGCACAGCAAAAGACAATAATTTAACATAAGAAAAGGACTTACAGACTAACTTATTCTTATTACAATTTTATTAAACATACACAATACAAATATGGTGAAACAAATTTTTCCGATAACCCAGGATCGCAAAAATGCATATTTAAGGCAGGCACTAAACACCCAAATAAAACATTAAATAATACCAAAACGGCAATATCCGTTATGTTCTCAGCATCGGCCAGTGGACAAATTTTTCCACCATATGTGCTTTACAAAGCTGACAATCTATGAACAAAATTGGTGTGCCAATGGTCCTGACGGAACCAGATATAATAGAACCAAATCTGGTTGGTTTGATGCGGATACGTTTGAGGATTGGTTTAATTCCATAATCATCCCATGGGCTGAGAAAACTACGGATCCGAAAGTCTTGATTGGAGACAATTTATCGTCTCATATAAATATAAGTATGTCGGATCTTCAAGATGGTTCGAGCTACGATCGGCCATTAGGCGGGCTTATGTAGGTATCGTGCAAATAAAATAACAATTACTTAGCAAATTTAACAAAATACAATTCAACTGACTGTATTGGACTGATCTGGTAATTATGTTTTAACAAAACGTAGGACAGTTCCGAAGCGTCTTCACTGCTTGTTCAACGGGTTGAGAATCTGTCACTTCGCGCGTTTTTTTTTATTCTTCGTAAAACCCGCCGAAACGCTCCGACTCTGTCAAAGCGCGCCAATTCTAGTTTCGGTCATGGCCGCTAGGTGGCGCACCTTGTCTTGTTGTAAATATCCGATACCGGATGCGACACGGCCATCCTGCGAGGACACACGTCCTCGTGTGTTAGTCTGAAACAATATTCCAACAGCACAGTATACGTTCGGCCATGCCTGACATTGACTCAAAGTGTATGTTATCTGCTTGCTTTCAAATAAAGAATTTTGAACTGTAAAGTTTCTTTATTTAGCTAAAAATTACATCATATTTCTTGCATCATTCTACGAACATCCAAAATTAACAAAATCAGTTTAAAACAATAGCTTTATGTTATAATTCAGAGGTAGTAGTGGTAGACAGAGATAACATTTAAATAAGCAACATAACAATCAATCAGAGTCTAGATAATATTGTCGATTATATACACTGCTATTTCAACAATCGACCCCTACTTATTAACTAATCAACAAAGCCCCAGGTATCTCATTCGCGGTCAACAATACGGATACACTTCCCGCAGGAATACCGAGTCGCTCTTGACTCTACGGTCTTGGCTTCAAGGCTAGACCCGACCATACTACCCAGAGCTACCGCGTACCACGTACCCACGGTCTAGCAAGTAGATACCGATTTCTAACGGGCTATGGCTACGATACTCTGGTACGGTCTCCGACCCAACGAATCGAGAACCCGTGCATCTCACATAAACAATTCAATTCGATTCTACCTCCGCTATCTCATCTTCCTCAACAACCTCAATTGGTACTTGGCCCTCAGGCATTTTCTGACACGATCGTGTGCATACTTGTAGGTACGTTTATTGACCAACGACTTTAAAAGGTAACGATCTCCGTCTAGGATTTGTACAATTTGAAATGGTCCTATATACTTGGCATCTAACTTGGTTTGATTACGCTCTTCATTTTCTATTAAAACGAACTGTCCGATGGAGAATTTACAAACGTTAGCCTTAGTACTATCAAAACGCTTTCCTTTAAATTTACTCGCAATACCTACTTTCTTTTACTAAAGAACATTCTGCACCCGAATCGTAATCAAATTTAAAATGCTTACCAAAATGCTCCAACGTACCCGACTGGGGCTCGACCACTCACAGGTCGACTCGCTTCTCCGCGGGGGCTGCGGCTCCAGACGTGGGGGCTGTGCAGCGGCTCGCGATGTGGCCCGGCGCGCCGCACTTGTAGCACGTGAGCGAGCCGGTCTGCTGCCGTTGTCCAACGCCCGAGGTAGCCACTGGTGCTGGAGATGGTTTCTTCGTACGGCATTCTGCTTGCTTGTGTCCCAATTTCCCACATGCGTGGCATGTTATTGAAGGCGATGATGAAAATCTTGGTCGTTTTTCATTTCCTGGATCAGCCACTGTTCGTCCATCCGAAGGGTTTTTGCGTTTCAGGTAGGAGAACGCCTGTAGTTCTTGTTGCAATTGATGACGCGTCTTGATTTCTGTGGTGAATGCAAGTCGTTGCAGGCGCGTGTCTATTTGTGCCAAATGAGCGATAACGGTTGACACTGCTATTTGTTCAACGCTCAAATCCTTCCACTTATTTAACAGCGACGCAATTAGGCGACTCGAATAGGCAGCGTAAGTTTCGTCATCTTTTGGTTTTTCATTATGAATTTTGATGAGAGTAGCTGCTGATGTTTCGACGCACACAAATCTTGCTTTAAATAATTCCTTAAATTGTGCCCACGTTATGCCTGAATAACTTACTTGGGATAGCCATGTAGATGCGGATCCTTTTAATGCTTTACTGATGGTCATAATAAGCTGACTCCCTTCCATCGCACACTCTCCAAAGCACAAATCAGCAGTTGAACACCACGATGCCGCGTCAGATTCTTGTTTTTCAGGGTTGAATTCAGGTAAAACCACGTGGTTGCACATACTTGGGCTCTTCAAAGCGTGTATCAGTGCTTGCATTTGCTGGTTTTGTAACTCGAATAGTAGCCGCCATTGTGTATCACTGTTGCTCACACCGTTTGTAGATTCATTTGCACGACTGTATCCCACTTCTGATGTCGGATCATCAAGATGGTTCGAGCTACGATCGGCCATTAGGCGGGCTTATGTAGGTATCGTGCAAATAAAATAACAATTACTTAGCAAATTTAACAAAATACAATTCAACTGACTGTATTGGACTGATCTGGTAATTATGTTTTAACAAAACGTAGGACAGTTCCGAAGCGTCTTCACTGCTTGTTCAACGGGTTGAGAATCTGTCACTTCGCGCGTTTTTTTTTATTCTTCGTAAAACCCGCCGAAACGCTCCGACTCTGTCAAAGCGCGCCAATTCTAGTTTCGGTCATGGCCGCTAGGTGGCGCACCTTGTCTTGTTGTAAATATCCGATACCGGATGCGACAAGTATAATATCCAAATGTCAAGAGCTCAATATAAGGTTTATTTTCTTGCCACCCAATTCCACGCATCACACTCAACCTCTTGACGTGGCTTTCTTTGGCCCATTGAAGAGAGAATGGAGAAGAATTTTAATGGACTATAAAGTTCGAGATCCAACCGGAAATAC
Source organism: Hyppa rectilinea (assembly GCA_951799385.1). Classification (NCBI taxonomy): domain Eukaryota; kingdom Metazoa; phylum Arthropoda; class Insecta; order Lepidoptera; family Noctuidae; genus Hyppa; species Hyppa rectilinea. The sequence continues at coordinate 4,639,386 of OX637303.1, forward strand.
ATTAAATAAACAGATTTACCCAGAATTACTTAAGATGTTATTGGATGCATAAAAACTTACGCAAAGTAATAATATAATAAGTGGATTTCGTGCAGCTGGGATACACCCCATTAATCCAGAAGTAAATCATCCAACGACTACTCCCGCTCTGGGTGTCGCGGAAGGGAGTGTCAGACTCTTACTGACTAAAACCCATCCATGTTCCTTCCGTAGCCCTTTATGTTCCGGGGTAGCGGTAACCCTTTCGGACAATCCCGCTTACCCGGCAAGCTTGGCCCTGAGGGGCCCCTTCATATGCTGACATCTCTTTAAGGCGCGCGTGGAACATATACGCGCCGCACGGCACGGGTCTGGTGCTGATCGAACGGTGAGTCACCCATTACTCACCGCCCGCAGGCCCGCGCCTACGGTGGCCGGGAGTCGTCACGTGGCTCCCGACGCCCGGAGCGTCTCCCGCGGCGGCTGGGACGGGAGGACCTTTCTCTCTCCCATCCCGCCACCTCCTTTGCGAGCATAACTTTTCCAATCCAGAAGCTGTACTAAGGAAATTGCCAGATGCCAGACAAGCAAAACAGAAATGCAAATAAAAAGCTATTAATAGAGCCTGGAAAATCTGTAAGTGTTAATGACATTTTGTTGGATAAAAAAACAAAAAAACGAAAAGCACCAGATACTACGGTTAGTAGGGTAAAAAAAACCTAATCTCCAAAAGGAACGTATTATCACCGAAGAGATCCAATTCCGTCAAGACGTAGAAGACACTTCTACATCTATTGGATATTGTACTTTTAACAATGTCCTATCAAATATTAGACGAGATTCATCTAGCGATGCAGACGATATTGAACATGTGGCTAATGTCATAGTTAGTGCTGAAGTACATCAAACAAACGACGATGAAGGACACGGAGTTATCTAACCAGACATATACCAACAGTACTATTTCGAAGATTCCATCAAACGTTGTTGTAAATGTCGATAAAAATTTACGTCTATCAAAAAACAAGAGTTTATTCAAAGATGTTTCTGACTCTAACACAACTACAGCAACTGAAGGTATGTTGATGAAAAACCTGATTCTCTCCAATATTCGTATCAAATCTCCAGATGTAATTACATTTGACGATAGCTCTTCACAAAGCCAAGTTAAGCAAGAAAATGTCTTTCCAAAAAAAAGGAACAATAGAGGGTCGAGTTCAGAAAGCTCAGCGATGTATACTGTTGATGATTCGTCTTCTGATGGACCTTTTCTTCCATCCAATAGTGACACAGAAACCTACTTGGAAGAAATTAATGAAGAAATGGAACACGATGATGAAAAAGAGAATAATGATTGTGACATTGATGTTAATAGATATGTTCTTGTTAAAGGACCATGAGTCAAATTGGGCTCAATGTCCAACAGAGTTATGGCATATGCCATTGTAAAGGATTTTGTTCGCACTTAAATTGTTACTATCGGCGCCACCTTCAATTACATTGCAGAAAAAAGATATACACCTAAATAAGTATCGTAGAAAAAGACAATTGTTAGCCATAAAACTGTTATTTAAACATTAAATTCAGGTTTATATAGGATAGAAATATATCCTGAAAATGAATTACATGATTTAGCAGCATGAAACATCCAACACCAAAATGTGGAACTTCACTATTTGGAGAAAAAAAATCACTTTAGTTTCGTAAAAAGGTCGCGACCGCCTCAGGAGGCGTCTCTCTCTGATTGTTCCTAGTGATGGGCGACTCGAGTTATCTAACTCGGGTTAGACTGTAAGCGAGTCAGCACGAGTCGAAATATCTGCAAACCGAGTTGACCCGAACGCGTGCGGCGGGGGAAATGCGGTAGGTTGGCGGCCCGCGGCTAGCCGCCCAGCCCGCGAGTCGCCAGGCCCGAACGACTCCGAGCGAGCCCGAATCAGCCCGACAACCGAACGTCCGAGCCGCGAGTGAAAGAGATAGTTCTCGTTGTTGGTTTCATAACAGACGGTTAGTCAGACAGGACTGATGAGAGAGTTTTGAAAAACGATAGAAAGCCAACTCGCTTATTTGTTTTTGTTTACTTTTTTGTTATTGTTACTTCGACCTTCGACCGCTGTTTATTGTTTTGTTGCAGTTTATTAGTTTGAGTGTTGTTTGTTTTGTTAAGTTCAATAGCTTTAGAATGGCTCCTGGAAGTAAAAAAAGTGTTGCGTGGGAGTTTTTTTCGAAAACAGACGACAATACCAAAGTAGTTTGCAAGTTATGCTCTCGTCAGTATAAATTTAAAACCCACTTAAAAAAGAAACATATAATTCAATACAGTGAAACCGTTGGCGCCAATTTACCCAGAAACGAATGTGCAAGTAGTGAGCGTGAGGTTTCGAGAATTGACTTGCCAATGCCAAGTGTATCTGGTTTTTGTGTGTCGGAGAATCGGGAGGAGAATAATACCGTCGGCGGTTCTGTTCCTGAGCCTCCTCAGCCTCCTGCAAAGCGGGCGCGACAGATGCGCTTAACTGCTACTTATAAAATAAACCAAAAAGCTGGTGATGAAGCCCTACTAGACCTAATAACAATAGCTATGCAACCCCTACAAATTGTTGAAAACGAGGTTTTTCTAAAATATTCAAAAAAAATAAATCCTGATTATGTGTTGCCATCAAGAAAAAAATTAACTCAAATGCTGGAAGAAAAATATAACTTATGCAGTTCTGAAATAAAACAAAAATTACAAGATGTAGAATACATTGCCCTAACAACGGACATTTGGAGTTCAGATAGTCAAAAAAGTTATATTAGTGTTACTGCTCATTTCATTGAAAGATCAAAATTACAATCGCTTGTTATATCGACATCTGAACTTGCCGACCAGCATACGTCATTAAATATAGCAAACGCTTTGCGAGCTATTTTAACTGAATGGGACATTTTCAACAGCCATAAATTTTGCTGTGAAAGACTGTATTCAAACAGAAAATGACGCATTCCCACATTTGAAAAATGGCGCTGTGTTAGAGGTCATTTCAAAAAGTCGCGCCATAGTTACTCATTTTAAGCAGAGCATAAAATCGTCCAATGAACTGAGTGAAATACAAAGCCAAATGAATTTAGACGTAATTCAACTCAAGCAAGACGTAGAATTCCACCGCGTTTGTACACAAACGCGGTGGAATTCAAGTTTCAAGTTCAATCAGAGATTGTTAAGAACCAAAGTTCCCCTATCTGCAACATTACCTCTGCTTACGTCACCTCCACCAAGCTTGAATGCAGACGACTGGTTGATAATAGAAGACTGTGTTGCTCTTTTACAGCCAATGGAAAAAGTCACGTCCGTGTTATCTGGTGAATCGTATCCGGCGCTATCGTGTATTATTCCAATAGTCAGAGGACTACAAAATTCCATTCACAATAAGTCACCAAAAACCGAAGCTGGAAGACATGTTAAGCGGTCGCTACTGGAAGTCATTGATAGAAGATTAAGTGTCTATGAGTCCAACAGAACAGCAGCAAAGGCTACCTTATTGGATCCACGCTTTAAAACAAAAGGTATTGGTGTAGAAAGCAATGCCGAAAATGCGGTTAAATTTGTCCTTGAGGACTGTAGTACTGGTTGCAGACTGTATCTAGTTGCAGACTGTATCTACGGCGCTAACTTCTACAGATGATGAAATCTGGGATTTTTTTGATAAAAAACTAAGTGAAACTGTAACACAACAAACACCAATATCGTCCGCTTCAATGGTTTTGAAAAAATATCTAGATTTGCCTTACTTAGACACAAAAGAAAATCCGCTACAATTTTGGGAACAAAGAAAACATAATTTTCCAACCCTTTATCGAATAGCCTTTAAGTATTTGTGCATACCGGCTTCCTCTGTCCCATCGGAGCGACTTTTATCTAAGGCTGGTTTGGTTACAAACCAAAGGAGAAACAGGCTTAAGCCAAAAAAATTAGACCAAATATTGTTCTTGAACTCGTACTGTAGCGAGAAAGGGAAGTCGTAAATATCTCAATCTCAAGAATCTTGTAAGGCGAAACTTACACTTAAAGTTACCGTCATTCAAACGTGTACGCTTTGCCTTAATTACTTAGTTAGATTTTTTATATTCATAATTTTTGTTCCTTATATCAAAAACCTAATAAAGTATGCGTCGTATTAAGTAAGAATCATTTTAGAGTCATTTTTATTTTAGTTACTTATTGCAAATTTTATAAAAGTACGAACCTACAATGTTTTTCTTTCTAAGTATTGTTTTGAACCTAAGACTTTAAGGCCTGTATTACAGGAGCTCACTCAAGACCCAAGCATTACTTAAAACTAGTTTCAACCAATCAAATGGCTTTAATCGAGGCTCAAGCAATGCCTCACTCAATACTCAAGTATTGAGTGAGGTTCTGTAATACGGGCATAAGACTGAAATTCAGAAACAAGTGCCATTTTTTTATATAATTACTTACCAAGTAAGTATTGTTGATTTTAAGACTGATATTTAGATTTATAGGTACATACTATTAGTACAGACGCCACGTACTGGCGTCAGTATACGGTCTATTAAGTCTATTTCAAAGTTGATTAGTTTGTATTACAGTTATTTTTATAGAGTTACCTACAACGTATTTTTTGAACTTATGACTATAAATATAAGACTTATTGTATTCATTCAGAAATAAAAACGTTCATTAAAATTTGCACAGGAACAAAATTGAAATGTCTAACCTACCTACATCACGGTTACATAATTTCTAGACCTGGCGTCGATGACTTCATATCGGCAAACATAACAATAAATATCCAAAAACGAACACACATAACATAACATCACGCCTTGTTTCCCCGAGAGGTTAGGCAGAGGTGTACCAATAGCACACCCACATTTCGCCAGTTATGTTTAAATCCCATGTAATAGGGGGCAAGCCTATTGCCATCAACCGGGCACAAATCCAGACGCTGTGCTATCGAGAAATTCCAGATAGAAAAACCCAATAACAACGCCCGACATGGGAATTGAACCTAGGACCTATCCAGAAACAAAACAATGATAAAAACTACCAAAAGAATTGATAAAAACTACCAAAAGAATGAAACGCATATGGGCAACGAAAAGGCTCACCGTACTGAGGTACTGACGCGACGCGACGCGGCTAACATGGGGAGGTGAAGGGGCAAGCGAAATGAGCATCGCATTCCAGCGAGGTTCCTACCGAGATAATTGTGACCGTGTTGTAGCTGTCTGCACTCTGCACGACGTGCTCTAAGTAAGTACCTACTAATAACCTTCGGTCGAACTTCGATTCTGATGATCAAGGATCGCAAAACTCATTGGTAGGTACAGGCCGAGGTTTGAACCCGGGTCAGCTCACTTGAGAGAGCGGCGTCCACGGATATGCGCGGCGCGGCGCGACCTCGGCTCCTTTATAACATGCCGCCAAAATAAATACCTAAGTAAAAACATTACAGAGGCGTCAAAGGTTTTAAATTGATGCACCGATGAGTCGATAGTTTAATCGATACTGAATGAAATTAAATTAAAAAATCGTTGACTTTAGCTGTGATTAACTAAAATAAATCATCGCGTGTACAGTTTGCATCAATTAAATTTAAACTTTATGTCAATGTAATTGGAGTCACACGACTCGCGCTCGTTTATTGCAATAACTGTATCCTTAATTTAGTAAATAAACCAAGCAATTGAAAGTGGATAATTTAATTAATTTAATCTAAGAAACCCGTTAAATGTTATTTAAAACTTGAAAGTAAGTACAATTTCCCAATTACATTTTTTTTATGGTTTCTGATTTAATAATTATTTTTCTAACATTTTCTCTTCTGTAATTTGTTGATCTTTTAGTCCGGTCAATTTAGACCAAAAAATGAGAGTGACGTTACATAAAGTCCCAACAAGCTGAATTTCTGTGAAATTGTTCAAAATATAATTATAAACAATTTCTAGAAGTTCCCCATCATTCCCCTGTAAGGAAAAAATTTTATTCAAGGTCAAAGGTCAAAAAAATGAGTTTTTCGCGGTTTTCAGCCAAACGGTAAGTTTTATCATAAAAGTACCTCAGACAAAAATTGTAGATCATAAAATTATCTATAAAAATGTATGAATACTTTTTTTCTTACGAGCCACTGTTTCTGAGATATAACGATTCAAAAAGTTACAAAAGTTGTTAACGTCATAATATGCATGAGTACGCCACGCCGGACGCAGGTCCTTAGTCCCAGCCGCCGCAGGAGACGCCCCGGGCGTCGGGAGCCACGTGACGACTCCCGGCCACCGTAGGCGCGGGCCTGCGGACGGTGAGTAATGGGTGACTCACCGTCCGATCAGCAACAGACCCGTGCCGTACGGCGCGTATATGTTCCACGCGCGCCTCAAAGAGATGTCAGCATATGAAGGGGCCCCTCAGGGCCAAGCCTGCCGGGTAAGCGGGATTGTCCGAAAGGGTTACCGCTACCCCGGAACATAAAGGGCTACGGAAGGAACATGGATGGGTTTTAGTCAGTAAGAGTCTGACACTCCCTTCCAATCCACCCAGAGCGGGAGCAGTCATTGGATGATTTCCCAGCCTTAAAAATAAAAAAAAAAAGGTCCTTAACCGAGATGGATGTTTCGGGAGGTTCCAGCACATAAACAGGCGGGAGGAAACGCCCAGGTGTCACCACTGCGAGGACCATCCAGAGGACTTGGAGGAGCACACGGTGGAAATCTACCCCGTTTAGGCGGAGCATAGCCATCTCCTCATAGAGGCGATTGGTGGCGATTGCGACCTCTCACGCCCGGCCCTGGTGTAAGCCATGGTCCGGAGTGAGAGGGAGTGGAAGGCAGTCATCTCCTTCTGCGAAGCAGTCATGCTTGCAAAGGAGATGGCGGAAACCCATCCCGCCACCTCCTTTGCAAGCATGACTGCTTGTCCCAACAGGGGAAGGTCCTCTTGCCTGTCCCTTGCTGTCCTCCCGCAGCGACGCCCTTAGCCGAGGTCCGTACCCCAGTGGGGGTGCCCTTAGCGTGTAGTCGCTTATTCTGTAAGTTTTTATAAGCCCTGGCTAGAGGTTGCAATTTATTGTGGGATGTTAGTGAGATGGGCAAATCATTCAATATTATTTAGGATTGCTCGTTTAATGTCTGTATTTCTATTTCTCGTGCCCAGATCGTGTATTAAAAACGAATTGATTTCTTTTATCTGTGGCAACGAAATAAGGGGTTGCAAAAAATAACGATATTTTTCCCTCGTCCATGCGTTACTTTATGCAATATTCTCTAGTTCTTCTATTGTTTTATTCAGAAGATAATTTTATTATTGTTAGTAAACCGGTCAGTAGCTATTGTTAGTAAACCGGTCAGTAGATATACATATAATGTGATTATTTAATCTAGAATAACTTATATAGAACAAGAAGAAGATCAAGAAGAACAAGAATTTGAAACTTACGAATAAGACGAATAAACTTCAACACTTTTTTTTAATTAACATCGCTTTTATCTTTCCCAATCTTTGAAAATTTCTTTTATTATGCAATAGTTTTACATTAAACAGGATCACAACTGACCCGTGGAGTAGGCCTACTGGAGAAACCACGTTAAAAAAACGCGCTAAGTACACTACCTCATAGGTGGCGTGGAAACGTGTGCATATTATGACGATAACAACTTTTATACATTTTTGAATCGTTATATCTCAGAAACGGTGGCTCGTAAGAAAAAAGTATTGATACAATTTTTATAGATAATTTTATGATCTACAATTTTTGTCTGAGGTACACACGGCAGCACATCAAGTTACCCCACTTTGACCTTGAAGGCGCTATGAGCAACAACAGCGAAAATCGTACGAAAGAGATAAATAGCTTTTTATCCGTTCTTACTCGTAATGTTTCGTGCTGCAGTGCGATGTGAGTGTGTGTGTATGCGCGTCGTCGTAGTGTAGAATAAGATACCTAATATGCGATTACAAATCGTCGCGTAACAGTTGAATACTTGAATCGAATCGAAAAATGCGTATGCGCGCGCTTATAGGTAATTTAAAATTACTAATTTTACATTAATCCTTCATTTTACATATTTGTTGGATACATATGTTAATAAGGCATTACCTACTCTTAATTAGCGAAACTCGTGATGAATATTGATGAGGCAGGTAACTAGGTATAATCTTCTCTCGTAGCTAAGTAATAACGGCCGCGCGGGTCGATCCATCAGGTTAAGCTACGCTTGCCGGGGTTGGTCAGTCGATGGGTGACCATCTTTACATACCGAGACTCCTCCGTGCCTCGGAAAGCACGTTAAGCCGTTGGTCCCGGCCGTCATTAGCGGATCTTTGACTGTCGTTACGGGTCGTCACAAGCACGAAAGTCTGACAACTAGTCATACCATACTTACGAAGAGGTAGGTATAGTATTACCGAGCTACTGGGTTGTGGAGGTCAGATAGGCAGTCGTTCCATGCAAAATACTGGTATTCAGCTGCATCCGGTTAGACTAGAAGCCGACTCCAACATAGTTGGGAAAAGGCTAGGCTGATTGAGGTAGGTATAATCTTATCTGATGTGAGAAAAGTATTTCTACGAAATTAAATGCAGAAAGCCATACTTAATAGGTATCACAGCAGTTGTTTACTTGCCGCAATCGGCTTAAATTTAAAAACAATTTCGATACCCCATCACGAACGTGTTTGAAGTTTAGCCAATTCACTATACCTACAAAAGCATCTTTGCAGTCCGCCGCGCCGTGTTTGAGAATACCTACCGTTTCGTCCGCGACACGATCTTATCACAAATAGTAAGGTTGAACTTAGTAACGTGAATTTTATTGACAATGCAAAGTTTGCTATTACAAATTCAACCTTATTGCGCTAGTAATAAGATACGATTTCAAAGGTTATGAATTTTAAAATGAAATTCTAGTCTACTATTATCGACTTCATTAGAATAGGTGTATTTTATAAATGAGAATATGAGCTTGTTTGAACGCATCATCATGAAATTTTGCATGTAACATGTCAGGAGTACAGAGAAGGATAAGTTCTTAAGGAAACTCGGGTGAAGCAGCTTATTATTCAAAACTCGTAAGTGATTTTGTTTATTTATTATGCTTTCACGTAGCGCAAGCGTAGCTAGCCGTAATGAGGGGCCCGCAGCCGCCCGCATCATCGGCATCCGGCGAGCAGTTTTAAAGGCATATTAAATGCAATATCAAAAAATACAGATACGCTATACTAGAAAGGTTTAGATAATTAAATAAAGGCAAACAATCTTGATGTGTCTTTTATCTTTTTTATTTTAAAACGACAGAACTTAAAAATAAAATGCAACTAAAAACTAAATCAATTGAACCATTACTTTAGGCATTAGTTTGTTTGTTTTTGTGTAAACCAAACGTCATTGCCTACACCTTTCTAGTATAGATAGATAGATAGACGCGGAGCGAGCCGACTCGCTGCCACCGGCGGCTTGCTTTATACATATTGCACATAAAGTTTATTCTTATGCCTTGTCACTATAAGTAAACTGCTCACCACGTCGCTGACGGCTGCTGCTATTTCCATGTGAATCTACACAACTGATATTTGGATCCAGAAAAGGACATAGGATAGGTTCCTACGGGAACGCATGGGATAATTAGGTATCAAAATAAAATACGGTAGGTATAACACTCATATTATTTTTATTCTAAAACATTAATATACCTGCTACCTAAATTAAATACTTAACTAAATACCTACTAACTTAACATTAAATACCTTCTTACTCTAAATTAAAATAGACAATAGAAATTCGAAATTAAATTTTTTACAAGTTTTTATTTAATACAAGGCCGTATGGCTGCCAAACTAAATTAAATGCTGGCGCCAAACGAGAGTTTTTAGCTTTTACCTAGTTTAGTATAATTTGACTGGGCTTTCAGTTTAGACGTTTAGTGTTGGTGCGAAAAGAAGTATATTTCAATTTACAGTATTATTTATTATACACACATCAAAAGTGTCTAGGGATCAACATATATTTTTGCAATAACTTTTCTCTTGATTGATATTAATTTAAATTTTCTTTAAGGATTCATCAAATAAAGTGTTTTCGTTTGTCACAGTAACGATAAACCAAGTCACCTTTGCATTAATAAAGAAATTTGCCATTTTCCTAATAAAGGGATTTTTGACATTTGAACCACTAACATTAAAGTTCGAAAAAAAGACTGAAATAACAGTTTTCTTTAAAATTTTATTGGGTAACTTAAACAATTAATAATCCGTGTTTCTACCGCGAACCCTAACAACACAAGAACATCGGTTTGGCATACTCAAAATGAGTTCATCCAAATCACGCTGTGGAATGGCCGCCCATGTTCGTTGCAACAACAAAAAAAGGTCTTCTTGCAACTGGATACCCTCCATATTCGGCAGAGCTCTTCTCTGTAGCATATCCCATGCATGCTCAATCGGGTTCAAGTCTGGCGACTGAGCAGGCCAGGGCAGGACATTGATGTTAGCTGCGGCGAGAGTCTGTCTTACAACTCTTGCGGTGTGCGGTCGTGCATTATCATGCATTAACTGAAATAAGGGACCGATTTGCACTTGTAGAGGAACGATGACGTCAGATACAATCGTCTCAGCATAAATTTGAGCGTTGAGGTTGCCTCTGATCCAAATCAACTCAGTTCTTCCGCCGATCCAAATACCCGCCCATACCATGATGGTTCCACCACTATAAGGATGGACTTCCTGGCAGGATTTTAATCGCTGTTGGCGTCCAGGGGTTCTCCAGTGTCGTATACGTCTTGTATCCGGTCTCATACCAAAACGAGACTCATCAGAAAAGCACACGAAACGCCATTGTTCTTCTGCCCAATTTCTGTGTTCAAGAGCCCATTGATATCGAATCCTACGATTGTGCATTGCTATAGGTGGTACCCGTAGCGGTCTTCGGGAATGAAGGTTCACTTCATGCAAGCGGTTTCTGACTGTTTGGTCGCTAATTAAGTTCCCTGAAGAGTGATGAAGCCTCACGGCTAACATCATGGCGGTTATTGTTGGAGCTCTTCGAGTTAAGATTTGAATGTATCGGTCTTGTCTCCGTGTGGTGCAGCGATACCGTCCTTCATGGCGCTCAGCCACGGTACCAGTGCTTCGGTAACGTGTCCAAAGTCGACTGATAACACCTTTTTTTGTTGTTGCAACGAACATGGGCGGCCATTCCACAGCGTGATTTGGATGAACTCATTTTGAGTATGCCAAACCGATGTTCTTGTGTTGTTAGTGTTCGCGGTAGAAACACGGATTATTAATTGTTTAAGTTACCCAATAAAATTTTAAAGAAAACTGTTATTTCAGTCTTTTTTTCGAACTTTAATGTTAGTGGTTCAAATGTCAAAAATCCCTTTATTAGGAAAATGGCAAATTTCTTTATTAATGCAAAGGTGACTTGGTTTATCGTTACTGTGACAAACGAAAACACTTTATTTGATGAATCCTTAAAGAAAATTTAAATTAATATCAATCAAGAGAAAAGTTATTGCAAAAATATATGTTGATCCCTAGACACTTTTGATGTGTGTATTATAAATCACATTATTTGAAGAATTATCCATGCTAATATTATAGCCACGTGACGACTCCCGGCCACCGTAGGCGCGGGCCTGCGGACGGTGAGTAATGGGTGACTCACCGTCCGATCAGCACCAGACCCGTGCCGTACGGCGCGTATATGTTCCACGCGCGCCTCAAAGAGATGTCAGCATATGAAGGGGCCCCTCAGGGCCAAGCCTGCCGGGTAAGCGGGGTTGTCCGAAAGGGTTACCGCTACCCCGGAACATAAAGGGCTACGGAAGGAACATGGATAGGTTTTAGTCAGTAAGAGTCTGACACTCCCTTCCGCTCCACCCAGAGCGGGAGCAGTCATTGGATGATTTCCCAGCCTTAAAACTGAGCTATTATTTTAAAGTTTAAGTTTGTGACAATGGATGGATGGGTGTTTGCTTGAGTGAAGGGCATTATTTAGTGACGTAGAATCGGAGTTCGTCATCTAAAGCTCACTTTAGGCTACGACATTATACACCTAGCACTCAGTGTCTGAAACAGAGTGTCTGTTTGTAGGAACACTCATAAACTCTACGGATACCTACATCTTGCGACACCGAGTGTTTGAACGGTGTCAGACATTGAGTGCCGTAGCCTATAGTGTTGTAGAAGCGCAAGGGTAGCCCGCGAAATTCATATTTTCTTACGTTGCAATTTGCAGGTCAGTGTCAGACAATTGCATGCAGCTGAGATGAGAATGCTAAGAGGGATGTGTGGTGTTACGCGAATGGATAGAATACGTAATGAGTGTATAAGAGGAAGTCTGAAAGTGACACCGGTGACCGAAAAGTTGTGTGGAAATCGGTTGTCATGGTATGGGCATGTTATGCGGAGGAATGAGGAAAATGTTGTCAGGAAAGTTGTGAGTATGAATGTGGATGGCTATACAAGTAGAGGGAGCCCAAAGAAACGATGGATGGATTGTGTGAAAGATGATATGGCTAGAAAGGGAGTGACTATAGAGATGACGACTAATAGAGAAGTATGGAAGAAGAAGACATGTTGCGCCGACCCCAAATAAATTGGGATAAGGGCAGGAGAATGATGATGATGTCAGGCTGTGTGTTAAGGAGGATGCGCAGTGGTATCCCGCGAAATTATAATTTTTTGGGTTTTTGTAATTTGCAGATCCGTGTCAGGTTGTATCTTGGTCAAAATATGATCCGCGGAAATAAAACAATGTAATTACATAATTTTAACCATAAAAATCATCAACACATCTCTAAAAGTTAGTTTAGTTCCTGCAGATTCTTCGAACGAAACAAATCTAATCAATTTGCAGGCAATCTGTTTTATTTGAATTTCGCGGCTAACACAGCGCATCCATCTTAAACAAAATATGATTCGCGGTCGTAAGTAATAATTCTTTACAGAATTAAAATCATTGACACAACCCGCTAAGTTCATTTTAATCACTTTGAATACTTAACTATTTCATGAAAAGTCAATCAAAGGGATTAATGAACTTCGCGGGATGTGTTAATGATTCTGATGATTCTGTAAAGAATTATTTGTTACGGTCGCTAATCATATTTTGATCAATACAACCTGACACTGACATACCTACTAATTGCAAAAAATGTGAGAAAATTTGAATTCGCGGGTTACCTTAGCGCATTCATTTTAAGACTAAGTTCGCTCGACTAAGCTCGGGTCTAATTAGCGATAAACATAATGCCATGACCTAAAAGAGCCTAAACTTGACCACAGAAATAAGCAACAAGATCGGCCTTCCTGTTGATAAGAAAAATGACTACACGAGAGCCTAATGCGTTGCCAAAACAATACACATAATATTATTATATGATAGATAAAAAGTAACTTAAGGGGACTGCGCTAAGGTAGCCCGCGAAATTCAAATTTTCTTACTTACGTTTTTTGCAATTTGCAGGTCAGTATCAGGGAGTAGTATGTTGATTAAAATATCATTCGCGGCCGTAACTATAATGGCTTTACAGAATTATAATCATTACAATCATCAATACAACGCCATAAGTTAGAATTGACCTCAAATCTAGCGATTTCATGAAGTTTGAGGTCAGTTCTAACTTTATGGAGTTGTATTCTAATGATTATAATTCTGTAAAGCCATATTAGTTACGGCCGCGAATCATATTTTAATCAGCATACGACCTGACACTGACCTGCAAATTGCAAAAAAACGTAAAACAATTTGAACCTCGCGGGCTACCTTAGCGCATCCTCCTAAAATAAATTAAAATCTAAAATATTTAAACTGTAATAGAAGCAAAATTCGGTAATAATCTTTAAGTAGGTATATTAACTACTTCTACTAAACAAAACCTAGATACTTAAAATATTATTAATAAGTATGTAATAATAAAAATATATGCTTATCAATATATATCTAGACGTAGGTATGTTTGAAATAAATAAGTATATTATTTAATATTTGGTCGGACCACCTTGCGCATCTAATACGGCATCCAGCCTGTCCTTCATGCCGGCCACCATGTTCCAGCAGGTGTCCGTGCCTCTGAAATGCTCCCATGTAGTATAGGCTTCTCGCCGCAAGTTTTCGTTGTTGCGTATTTCTGAGGCATCCTAATCGAGAACCATGAGACCCCATAAATTCTCGATTGGGTTTAAGTCAGGGCTCTTTGCAGGCCATGGCAGGCAGATGACGTCATCTTGTGCCGAACCACTCTTGCGCCACTCTGCAGGTGTGTACGCGGCAGTTATCTTGGCACAAGTAAATAATGCCCTCTGGGTAGTGCAGGCGCACGGTGGGGATCATCACGTCGCGTAAAATTTCGACGTACTGATCCCCAGTCATGCGCCCGCTAACCTCCACTAGTTCAGCCGGTCCCATGGAATACTTACTATATTGTTTAGAAATATGATGATGATGATTGTTTACAAAAATTACTGTATTGTTTGCCCAGTCAAAATTATAATATTCTAAGCAAAAACTTACTCTTGCCTCCTTATGTGCCTGATTCATTAGGATTTTCTTGGCAGGACGGCAGCATTTTTTTCCGCCGGCCTTCAGGCGCCTAACCAGGCGCGTATCCATCGAAATCTAAAACAAGAAAATGTTGTCAATTTCAATACTTACATAATATCATTACTGACAAATTGTAACGGGCTAACCTAATTAGATGAGTATTTATTGCACATTATTACACAATTACTATAGGCAAAGAATATGTAATAATACTAAACTAGTTCCCTACAATAATCGTTAAGTTATTAATAAGTATTCCACACAAACATCAATGCCATGACAGGATTACACCCATCCCGAGAGAAGGCCTTGACCTTGCAATATTTCAACAAACAAAAAGTAAGTGCAAAATTATGCAGGTAGGTAACTTTAAAATCCTACTACTGTATGGAATTAGGTTTAAAAGGTCTTATAATAACTAATTGGAATGAAAAAAAAAAGTTCATCGAATTTTATTTTGAGTGTGTCTGGAGTAGGTATACCTAATTGTGACTTAGTCTACGTTCAATCGGACGTAAAAATATCACAGTGGGGTTTTATTGCGCACTGGATTTTATAAACACACTCGGTGTTGAGCCGAGCATTGATACCTTTATCAACAACAACAAAACAGCGAAACACAGTAGCGGGAACTCATTAGGAAAGAACAAGAGGAAGTTAACTACCAAATTTTTTCAATATTAGCCTAAATGTAATAAGTTCCGGTGAATTGGTCATCTTAGGATTTAAAAAGATAATTCCAAAACATTATTACTCACCGTTATGCCCGTCTGCCGACAAATATCAATAATCCGGCATCCACTCAATCTCAGCGCTATTATGCGCTGCCTCTCAATTTGCGTCAGCTGAGGCGCCATTTAAAAAAAAAAACAAATAATTTTTCACGCATGTAGCACCTACCACCAACCTAACACTTGCACGAATTCTAAGTGACTGACAGCGGCGGACGCGCAGAGTGGCGCGAAGGCGTGGCCTATTCCAAGTGAGACAAGATTTTATTGGCTACAAATTTTTAGAATGTGCGACCATTGGGTATGTAGTGTATAAATAAATACCGTCATGCCTTACTGGTGGGGCGAGCGGTAGTGGGGGTGCGGTCAGTCGGTCGCTTGACTGAGCGCACACTCTTTGCTTGTCCGCCGAGCGAGTAAGACGTGCGCATTGAAACCAAACGGAGTTGTTTCATTTAATCTATAACGTACCTAACAGACCAATAGTGACCTGTACAAGTGGCGACCTTGCCAGGATACAAAATATAAGGTACGGCCAAAATTAAACAAAACAAAAACTTAGTGTTAATAGAGTAGCCAAGAGGTAAATCGGTAGCAAATCAGTTTCGTTGTATATGCATGCCTTATTTAATTTTAATTTAATCTATTTAACTGTCAGGTTCATAATAATTTTCTAATGTGTAGATAGCATCTTTAAATTATAATTAAGCTATCCTCGGAATAAATATAATAATGTGTATTAAAATGTTTTACTCGTAATACAATTTGAAAGGCAGTCGTTACTTCAAAACGGAACTGATTTAGTTACATTGGTTGGTACCTAAATATTAGTTTGATAACGAAACTAATACGACAATGATAAATGCTTTGATTATTGGCAGAGACGAATTGAAGTGTTGTTAAAGGTGCTAAGCAATAAATAAAAATTTTAATTTGTTATTGTGAGTATAAATTGAAGACGGGTTTTTATTTAATTATGATTGCAAAGATGTTTAGATTACAACATTATTCGGTATATATGCATTATGCATGTTATACAGTGTGACTCCTTAAGATTATTTTTTATTTGCGATCTGGAGTCAACTTGACACCGTTACTACTACTTGACACAGCTTGATAGACATGTTGTGTGTGTTCATTTTAAGTTTCTTCTGTGAATGATCAAAGTTAACATTGTCGTTAGAGGTAGTTTGCTTAAGCAAACGGTACCTAAATGATCTTGTATGAATAACCGTCTAAATAGTCTGGAATAAAATACAATAAGATCAAGAGGTAGTTCGATTAAATCGGAACGGTACCTAAAAAAAGGAATTTACTCCTTATTTCCAGTTGAACCACAAGTATGTCGCACATACCACCTCTAGAGTCTTTGGACTGTGACGGTGACCCAGCTTCAATTGGTTTACGCTGGGAAAAATGGAAACGTGCACTAGGGTTGTACCTAACGGCTTCCAACGTTACCACACCTGAGGCAAAAAGGGCTTTGCTCTTACATATGGGTGGATTACCCCTCCAAGAAATATATTATAATATTCCTGGTGCACATGTTGAAACGACTAGTGACAATGATGTATATACCGTTGCTGTCAATAAGCTTGACGAATATTTCGCCCCTAAACAAAGCCGTGTTTATGAACGTCACTTGTTTCGGCTCATCAAACAAGAAAATGGCGAAAAATTTGACAAGTTTCTCGTCCGACTTAGACACCAAAGCTCCAAATGTAAATTCACTGCCCCCGATGAACATATGATAGATCAAATCACCGAGAAGTGTGAGTCAGCTAAATTAAGAAAAACAATCCTGACCCTTGGTGATGATGTTACCCTTGACAAGATCATTTTCGAAGCCAACGCTTTAGAGACTGTAAATCGACAACTTAATAACTTTGGATTGCCGGGATCAAGTAAAGATCTGTCGGTTAATAGAGTGGAAACTTCTAAAGGGATTACCAAAGTAAATCCATGTGTTCGTTGTGGTGGCAGTCATTCAGCTGATTCTAAATCTTGTCCAGCCCGAGATAAGAAGTGTCTTAAGTGTGGGTTTATTGGGCATTATCGCAAACAATGTAGGACTAGGGCAGGAAAACGTAAAAATGATGACAACCTTTCTAAACCGAATAGCTTTAGTAAGAAACGCAAAAGCAAGTCTGAAGAGGTAGATTATATTTTTCATATTGATAATGACGACACCATTAAATGCACGCTAGGGGGTGTTGGAATTGAGATGTTAATAGACTCTGGCAGTAAATGTAATATAATTAATGATGCAACGTGGCAAATTCTCAAAAATAATAGAGTCCTTGTTGAAAATCAAATAAAATCTCCAAATAAGAGATTTCTGGCCTACGGAAGTCGTACTGCTTTAACCGTACTCGGGTGTTTTGACTCTACTATAACAATTGCTAACAATTTTTCTAGAACCAAAGCCACATTTTATGTTGTAAAGAATGGCACAAGAAATTTGCTAGGAAGAGACACCGCCACGTCTCTTGGAGTTCTAAAAATTGGATTAGGAGTTAATGCAGTCGATGGTATGTTCCCTAAATTTAAAGATGTCCAAATTCATATCCCTATAGATAAATCAATTAAACCAGTTGCGCAGCCATGTCGTAGAGTACCTATCCCACTAGAGTCTAAAATTAATAAAAAAATCCAAGAGCTTGTCGAGTTAGATATTATAGAGCCAGTTAATAGCCCGTCTGACTGGATCTCTCCATTGGTACCTGTTTTAAAAGCAGATGGCGATGTTCGCATCTGTGTAGACATGAGGCGAGCTAATCGAGCTATCATTAGAGAAAAGCATCCTTTGCCCACTATGGAACAATTAATTCCAAAGTTTAGAAATGCCAAAGTATTCTCCAAATTAGATTTAAAAAATTCATTTCACCAACTAGAGCTAAGTGAAGACAGTAGACACATCACAACATTTATTTGAAGCCAAGGATTATTTAGGTACAAGCGTCTAATGTTTGGCATCTCGTGTGCTCCCGAATATTTTCAAAAAAATTTAGAAAGGGTTCTCTTGCCTTGTACAGGAGTTGTTAATTTCATTGACGACATAGTCGTTTACGGTAGCAACGAGGCCGAACATAGCGCAAGGCTCAAAAAAGTTTTACAGGTTTTAAAACATAACAATGTTCTGCTACATGATACAAAATGCTCCTATGGAGTCAATCAAATTGATTTTCTCGGTCATCAGTTATCTTGCAAGGGGGTTAAGCCCCTCGATAAATATGTGAAGGCAATAGAGTCGTTTCGGGCACCAACAGTCAGTGAGGAAGTACAAAGCTTCTTGGGACTAGTAAATTACGTAGGAAAATGGATCCCTAATTTAGCTACATGGACCGAACCTTTGCGCGAAATTCTAAGGCTAAAACTAGGTAAAGGTGTAGATATTACTTCTTACTGGCACGATGAACAAACACAAGCTTTTGATGGGCTGAAACGTGCCATGTCTCAAATTAGAACTTTGGGCTACTATGATCCGCTTGACCGCACTCAGGTCTATGCCGATGCTAGTCCAGTTGGTTTAGGAGCCGTGCTTGTCCAACATGACACTAACGGTCCCCGAATAATTGCATATGGTAACAAGAGTCTCACAGACCGTGAGAAACGGTACTGTCAGACCGAGAAGGAGGCTCTTGCATTGGTTTGGGCAGTAGAACATTTTGAAATGTACTTATTTGGAAAGGATAGTTTTGAACTTGTCAGTGACCACAAGCCGTTAGAGGTGATATTCGGAACTGATTCTAAACCGTGTGCCAGAATCGAGCGTTGGGTTCTGCGCCTACAATCATACAATTTTAAAGTAGTCTATAGCCCGGGCAAGAAAAATATTGCAGACTCACTGTCAAGACTTTGTTCAGACAATAAGTCTCCACAGCCTTTTGATGATGATAATTATTTGAACCTAGTTGTTGAACAATCTCGTCCTGAAGCAATTACTTTGCATGAGTTGAGGCAAGCTTGTGAGGGAGATTCAGAGCTAAAGTTAGTCAGGGATGGAATATATAACAATAGTTGGGACCAGACTGTCAACGTTTATAAGGTCTTTGAAAAAGAACTTTGTTTTCAAGACAATTTACTGTTGCGTGGAAATAAAATAGTTATCCCATCATGTTTGAGGTCAAAAGTTTTAGCAGCTGCTCATGAAGGCCATCCAGGCATTGTAGCCATGAAAATGAGACTACGTCCTAAAGTGTGGTGGCCCAAAATTGACAGAGATGCCGAACATTGTGTTAGAGGTTGTAAGGGTTGCACTTTGGTTTCTGCTCCAAACCCCATGCGCAGAAGGGAACTGCCAATACAGCCCTGGGTTGATATAGCAATAGATTACCTGGGACCCTTACCTACCGGACATTATCTTTTAGTCGTTATAGATTATTATAGCAGATATAAAGAAATCAAAATCACTAAAAGCATAGACTCTGCACACACCATTAGCATGCTCAAAGAGGTATTTTCTCGGTTAGGCACACCCGTAAGCATTACCGCTGATAATGGTCGGCAGTTTACTAGTACAGAATTTGATAGTTTTTGTAAAGAATTTGGCATTCAGCTGTTTCATACCATTCCCTATTGGCCTCAGCAAAATGGCGAAGTTGAGAGGCAAAACCGCAGTATATTGAAACGCTTACGGATTAGCCAAAGCCAAAAATCTAATTGGCAAGAAGATTTGCTCAAATATCTTACTATGTATAATAGCACCCCCCACTCCATCACAGGTAAAACTCCTGCTGAACTTTTTTTCAGGCGTCAGTTTAGAGATAAACTGCCTTCTGTTGTAGATATAGAATTTACTGATCTAGGAACTAGAGACAGGGATTGTGAAATGAAAAGCAAAGGAAAAGAATATGCAGATAGGAAGAGGCAAGCAACGGAATCTAACATAGATGTTGGAGAAAAAGTATATGTCAAGAATCTAATAAAGGAAAACAAGTTGGCCACCACATTCAAGGATACGACACATACAGTGGCAAATAAAGAAGGGAACGATGTCGAATTGGTGAATGATGATAACGGACAACGGTTACGTAGAAATATAGTCCATTTGAAGAGGGTTGAAGGAAAGTGGGAAGTTTGCACAAATGAAGATAATAAATCGTCAGGAAATAATGATACTGTTGATAATAATCTGTGTTTGACGAAAATTAATAAGTTATTGTTCTTCAGATAATTTAAAAAAAAAATATTTGTTGATTGTTCTTTTAGAATATTAAAATAATTTGTTGATTGTTCTTGCAATAAACTGATTTGTATTTGATTATAATTATACGAAATAATGCTATTTTTCTAATCTTGTAAAAGGTAGATGTAGTGTATAAATAAATACCGTCATGCCTTACTGGTGGGGCGAGCGGTAGTGGGGGTGCGGTCAGTCGGTCGCTTGACTGAGCGCACACTCTTTGCTTGTCCGCCGAGCGAGTAAGACGTGCGCATTGAAACCAAACGGAGTTGTTTCATTTAATCTATAACGTACCTAACAGACCAATAGTGACCTGTACAGGGTAATTTTAGAAACGCTTTAAAATCAACCAATCATGCCAAAGAGACTTTCTCTCTAACACTTCATGCTGCGTCGTATTTATAGATATGTATAGGGTTTAGGTTGATGTGCTGCCGTCTGTACATTTATGATAAAACTTACCGTTTTGCTGAAAATCGCGAAAAACTCATTTTTTTGACCTTTGACCTTGAATAAAAAATTTCCTTACAGGGGAATGATGGGGAACTTCTAGACATGGTTTATAATTATGTTTTGAACAATTTCACAGAAATTCAGCTTGTTGGGACTTTATGTAACCTCGAATGTCTAAATTGACCGGACTATTTGTACAGGCGCCAGCACATCAAGCTGTCCCTAACTGTCAAATTTTCTCAATTAAAAATTATCCTTATGACTTTGCAATAAAGTTGAAATACTATCAAAGAAATTTGACAGATAGTGGTAACTTGATGAGCTGCACATCAATAGTATTTCAACTTTATTGCAAAGACATAAGGTTCATTTTTAATTGAGAAAATTATTCAAAGGACACCGCGTCGCCGACTCGGCGGCATACGCGCGCGCCGGGAACGATCGGCGGCTCGTCGTTTGTCGGCCGGCACGTTTAATCTTCTTAGTACCTAGTTAGTTCCTTTCCGACTCGGTTCGTGAGCGAATGTGCGCTACTACCTTTAATCGATCGATAGCCATTGAAACGTATTTAATACTGTTTTGTTAGTTTGTTGTTTTTGTTACGTTTAAGTGTTTAGTTGTTATTGTTACGTTTTTAGTGCTGTTTTATTGTTTTTTAGTTATTTAATTGTTGTTGTATTGAACAATGCCTGAGGCATACGTGTACAGTGCTCGTGAATACGACAATATGTTGATGTGTTTAGGAGAAGCCCGTGGTAATGCTTCTCTTGCGTTGAGAATTAACCGGGAAAGATTTCCGAACGTCCGGCATCCGTCTGATTCTCGAATGATAACGGCAGCTTTTCAGCGAGTTTTGGAAAATCGACCGACTGCTCCGATGGCGGCAGGTGGTGGACAACAACTGAATGTTCAGACAGAGGACCGTATTTTAGATGTGATTCGCCAAAATCCTCGCCTGGGCACACGAAGTGCGGCGAAATTATTGCGGCGCCGTGGCGAACAGACAGTCTCTCACTGGACAGTTCACAAAGTCTTGCACCGGAACAGAATGAAACCCTACAAAATACACAAAGTACAAGATTTGCTACCGAATGATCACGTTCGTCGTCGTGAATATTGCCGTTGGCTGCTAGATCAACAACAACGTGCGCCTGGCTTCATTGAGCACATTATCTGACGGACGAGTCCACATTCACGAGAAACGGGATGTGGAACAGGAGGAATGCTCATTTATGGTCAGACGTGAACCCGTTCGCCACTCAAGAAACCGGCCATCAGACCCGATGGCCCGTCAACGTATGGGCTGGTGTTTTTAATGGACGAATTCTAGGACTTGTGTTTCAACTGCCGCGCCTGAATGGATCAGCATATCTTAATTTTATAAATGAAGAATTAGACGATTTATGCTAGATAATGTATGGCTGTCTGAATTACGTCGGGCATGGTTCCAGCACGATGGCGCTCCACCGCATGTGACGCGCCCCGTCCGCGAGCGTCTCACTGAGCTATTTACTGACCGGGCGGTGGATTGGAAGGCTGGGGCCGCACGCCTGGCCGGCTCGTTCACCCGACTTAACACCTTTGGACTTCTTTTCGTGGGGGTAAGTGAAAGAAAGAGTGTTTGATCGTGAATGTGACAGTGCTAATGAAATGCGAGGCAGAATAGTGATTGTTTTTGACAGACTACGTGCAGAATGTGTGGAGGATCCTACACTAATGCCTCGTGTTCACGGATCGACACAGCGACGGGCCCGGCTTTGTATCGAAATGGATGGAGCGCAGTTCGAGCCAAATCTCATAAGGTCACAAAGGATTTAGCCAGGTACGCGTAAAATGCCTCTGTGAGCTTTCGTGTTCAACAGTGGGCTACGAATACGATACAAATTCATAATTTTGTGAAGTATTGTAGGGCAAGGCATTTCGAAACTGGTGTTTGTCAGTTCCGTATAAATCCTGTGAGCCTGTGACTCGCCCGTACGAGTACGAGTAGGTATTTCGCGGCCGAGAGAGTGCGTCTCTCTCACGGACACGCGTGGCGCGAGCGTGTCAGTGACCTCACGTTTTGTACGGTTTCCATTGCATGTTTACGAAACATGAAGTCTAGAAAATAACCAATTTAAAGCGAAAGGTTATTGGTATCTGTTTGCACTTTGGTTGTATATAATCTACGTTCTGGCTTCGGAAGCGTTCCCCTTACACCCTGTATATGGTATGATATGTTTACAGTTCATTTATTCTAAAAAAAATAAAAACCTGGCGTATAAATCTTTACGTGGTTTGTTTGTCATATCATTAGCAATAGCAAGACGCAACCATTTTGTCTGTGGGCACATGTCACTTGCATATAACCTCACTTTTGGTAAAGAATGACACGATAAGCTATTCAAAGTTCGCCCTCTGATAGAGAAAATTCGACAGCGCCTGTTGCTAGTTCCCAGGAATGTTTGGCGGTAGATGAGCAGATGATACCTACCAAAGGCAGACACGAACTCAAGCAGTATAACCCGCCGAAGTCGGATGAATGGGGTTATAATAACCAAGTTTTGAGTGGAGTCTCAGGCTTTAGCTATGACTTTGAGTTATTTGCTGGTGAGCAAAGCAACAAAGTTCCTGATGGCGCACCTGACCTTGGAGTTAGTGGCAATGTCGCGACTCGTTTAACGCAGTCAGTACCTAAACACAAGAATCACAAAAACTTTTTTGAAAGATAACAGCATAATTGCGAAAGTCGTCGGAGGCAAAAGAATAAATTTTGCTGCTCGACGATCTTATCAAGCAAGATGCTCGGCTGCTCCTGTTTTCTATAACACCAAAAGACCTCTTTACACGCTTCATAAAAAATATTGGGTAAGAGCCCAAGAGGCAACTTAAAAAAGCTGGAAGGAAGAAAAGAGCAATAAAGAAACCGAGCCAATAGCGGCCTTTACACACACACTCTATCGCGCGTGAAACAGCAATCGTGCGCGAAAGAGCGCGCGTATAAAGGAAGTGAAAGAGAAAGGAAAAGACCACGCGCCGCGCTCAGCAGTCGTGCGCGCAATCGCGTTTCCTCTGGTGGTCTGTTAATTATAATTCTTTCGCGCATGACAAGATGGCGGACATACGTACGTGGAGTAAAGAGTTAATATTGGAGTTGATTACACTATACAAGTCTTTTCCTTGCCTCTGGAAAATCAAGTCCGAAGAATATAAAAACAAAAATCTTAAAGACGAAGCTTATAAAAAAATAATTGACTTTTGTAAAGAAAAAGGTTTTCCTGACGCCAATCGTGATTTTGTGGTTAAGAAATTACAAAGCTTAAGGGGCTCGTTCCGAAAAGAGCTTAAGAAAGTTACAGACAGCCAGCGTAGTGGTAGAGGAACAGACGACGTGTACAAATCTTCCCTCTGGTACTTTGACTATATGCTCTTTACTAAGGACCAAGAAGTACCTACTAACAGCATATCTAACTTTGATGAAGATCTAGAGAATGACAGTATAAATGATGACAATTTTCATCAAAATGTTATTTCGTCTCATGAAGAAGGTAGAACAGAAAATATAGTTGAACTTGGTGAAAATGAACAGCAAAATAAAGTCGTAAGTGAATTTTGTGATTTTTATTTGTAGTAACAGTAAAGATTACACATTGTTAGCATTTAAAGAACTTATACTAGATGCACCTAATTAAATTGTATTAATCTACTCTTTAAGCTCTTCCACTTGAGACCATACGATCTTGCCACTCAACACTTCCATCGGTATTAAAAATGTTTTATATTGGTCTCTGTTTCGTTTAGCTTCCAAACTCATTTGAACGGTAGAACGTCTTTGGAGATTAATTAATGGAATAGAATTTTCAAATCTCTCCTCATGTTGCATTGTGTCTGTAGTAACTTCGCCCCTTGTGAGGCTAGAAATAGAATATAAGTTACTGTGTTTACACAAATAATTGTGTAAAGTGCAAATAGCAAGCACAACGTAACAGATACTGTTGTGGCTTTTTATATTTATAGCAGTTTGTAATAATCTAAATCTTCCTGAAATTATTCCAAAGGCATTTTCTACTACATTACGAGCCCTTGATAGTCTGTAGTTATAAATCCTTTTTTCATAATCGAGTTCTCTCTGGGAAAATGGTTTAAGAAAGTTTGGTTCTAGTCCGAACGCTTCATCGCCCAAAACGACGAAGTTTAAGTTGTTGACGGTTTCATTGTTTTCTGGAAAATTTAGATCACCTAATTTCAGTTTACGATAAAATTCTGTATATTCTAATACCCCACCATCGGACATTCTTCCATTTTTACCCACATCAACATAAATAAACTCATAATTAGGACCAACCAAAGCCAACAATACGATGCTATAAAAGTTTTTGTAATTATAGTACATGGCTCCAGAATCTGGCAAAGGCACAATGCGAATGTGTTTACCATCCATGGCACCCCCGCAGTTGATGAATTGCCATTTCTTTTCAAATTCTTTTGCTATCTTGATCCATTCTTCTTTCGTAGACGGCATCTGAAAAGTCGAATTATAAAATTGTTTTTTTTTTTAATTTTTTTAGACTGATGCAACGGGCTTGACACCTCAAAGGAATAAAAGGAAGGCTACATCCAACTACCAGGCAGAATTCTTCAAAGTCTGCACAGATACTATCAAGTCAACTAACAAGGAGCTTTCGGAGTTTGAAGTTGCTGGAATGAATGTGGGCAAAAAATTAGCTAAAATGGATCCATTGCAGGCCATTTATGCGGAATCAATAATAAATAATGTTCTACACAAAGGATTACTGAAAAAACTGACAGAAGATACAGATTTATGTGACAGTAATTGTAACAAGAACATTCAAAGACCATTTTCCGTTCAATCCTCACATTCAAGAAGTTCATATGAATCACAGTCTTTGCTAACTCAGTTCATTCCTTCTACCTCTAGTGGACTAAGGGACCAGGATCAGACAGAAGAAAATCTAAATTTAACTCAATTAAGAACTTATTATGAGCACTCAAATTTAATGGATGAATAAGTGTTCTGATCATGTTATCTGATGATAATAGATACTAAATAAGTTAATATTAGACTTTTATTTATAATACGAATAACTTATTTACCTTTAAATAATCCAGCTTCAAGCATTCATAAATAGCTCGACACGTTTCTGGTATTATTTTAGAAAGAGATGGAGCAGATATTCCGGTACTGAATTTCAGGTCTTCGAATGAACGTCCTGTAGCGAGGTATCGAAGGGTTGCTGCTAAACGTGCTTCTGCATTAATACTCTCTCTCATAACAGTGTCTTGCTTTGATATTTTATGTTAGATTGTATTTAACAACATATTAAATAACTGATTATCCATACGCAAATAATTCTTGAAATCGTCCGGATAGTTTTCTCGTAATTCTTCAATCAAAGGCATATGACAATATTGCTGTCTGTATTTTTTAACCCACACTGATCGTTTCTTTTTCTTTTTGAGTAGAATTGTACCAGCGAGCATCATAACTTGCGCCACACGATATTTTCTATCCATTTTTCACCGCAACACTCGCGTTCTTCAGTAAAACTGTGTGAACTGCACACATTCCAACACGCGCCAGTTTCGCGCGATCTATCCCGCGCGATTAGCCTTTACACGACCGCTCATTCCGCTGAGGAAAACAAACACAAGTAATCGCGCGCGAAAGAACGGGGAAGCGTAAAAACCTTACAACTAAAATCACGTGCGAATGAGCGTGCAGGCTTTCCCGCGCGCAATCCTGTACGTTCCAAAGCACGCGCGATAGAGTGTGTGTGTGTTCAAGTGTCGCCATTTTCATATCTTGAATTGTTACTAAAGGAAAATTAGTTCCTAATTCTAATCACAGATGGCGTTGTTAGTTTTAGTCCATTTCCTAGATCGCGGTGTTAAGATTCTCCGCGATCTAATGACCCTCCGCGATTATTTTTTGTTTAGCAAGTTCAGTATTACATTATATGTGATTGCGATATAGACAGTGGTTTTATTAGTATCCCTGGAATATCTCCTTCGCTCAGCCAGATTGGCAGTAGTACAAGTGCTAGTAGGGAAGTGCGTCGTGACCAATTAAACATTGGTCCTTTGAGTCGGAGGTGACATAGTCACAGTGAGTGGTTCCGGAGAGGGTACCGACACAGTAATGGATCGCTGCTGATGGTACCAAGGTGCTGGTGAGTTGTTGCACCGGGTTCAATACCCAGAACGAGCACCGGAGGTTGCGGCGCAGAGCAGCAGAACGGAGCGGAGGAGCAGGGCGAGTTCGAGTCAAGTGGAGGAGCCGGGCGAGTACGAGTCGAGTGGAGCCGGGCGAGTTCGAGTCGAGTGGAGGAGCCGGGCGAGTACGAGTCGAGTGGAGGAGCCGGGCGAGTTCGAGTCGAGTGGAGGAGCCGGGCGAGTACGAGTCGAGTGGAGGAGCCGGGCGAGTTCGAGTAGGGTGGAGGAGCCGGGCAAGTACGAGGGCAGCGGAGCCGGCCGAGTACGTGTTACAGTGAAGTCATGTGTCAGTGGCATATTCAAGTGGAAGTGTATAACAATAATTTTAACATTGTTGTTTGCAAGTAAGATCTAACTATTTATTTAATTACGACTGCAACTAGGTTAAGTTCGTACATAGGTTTATAGTTTGTTAGTTATTGTTATTGATTGTTTAGTGGCTTTATTCAATTATTTACTAAGTCATTTTAATAGTTAAATATGGAGTCCTTATTCAAGTTACAAGACAATTTAAAAAACACAATTGAGAAAGGGAGAACTAATTTCAAAAAATCTCCCAAAGAAAGAATAACTCTTGGTTATATGGAAACTAGATTAGAATCTTTAGAAGAACAGTGGTCTACATTTAATAAAAGGCATGGGAAAATGATTGAAACTGCCACAATAACGGATCTAAAAAATAGTTATTTTACTTCTGACTGCCACAATGAGACTGAAGAAATTTATATAACGTACAAATCAGAATTGAAGGATGGTATTCATAATTTAAAGTCTGTCAGTAAAATAAGTGAACCTTGTACTACGACATCTTCAAACGTCAGATTGCCAAAAATTAGCATACCTTCATTTTCTGGCGGATACAGTGAATGGACTAGTTTTAGGGACCTTTTTGTATCGTTAGTACATTCCGAAAAGGGCTTAGACAACGTACAAAAACTTCACTATTTAAAGGGATGTCTGACAGGCGAAGCAGAACTATTACTTCGACAAATACCAATAACGGCTGGAAATTACTCAGTATGTTGGGAGCAGTTAGAACAAAGATATAATAACAAACGTCATTTAACAAATTCAATTCTTCAACTTTTATTTAATCAAAAACAAATTAACACAGAATCAGCTGTAACCATAAAACAGTTATTGGACACAACGTCGGATTGTATGAATGCATTTAATAATCTAGGTCTTAGCATGAACACTGTTGTAGACATTATCGTAATTTATGTAGTTTCTTCAAAACTGGACCCAGAAACCCGTAAGCAGTGGGAGTTGAAGATATCCTCTGTTGCGAACGATCCAACTGAGCTACCAACTCTATCACAATTCAAGACATTTTTAGAAAGTAGATTTAGAGCGTTTGAATGTATAGAACCACAGAAAACATCGGGACAGGGGCGAACGGGTTCGCGAACAGAAGGGGTTTCCAATCAAAAGACTTTCCTCGCTCGGAGCGAAGATCCTGGCCCATCTGGTCAAACGAAAATAAGTTGTGAATATTGCGGTGATAGCCATAAACTATGCTTTTGTATTCCGTTCACAAAGATTAGTGTTGATCAAAGAAGAGCTTTTGTGCAATCGAAGAAAATTTGTTTCAACTGTTTGGGTGGCAACCATTTAATTTATCAATGTAGGAGATCATCAGTATGTCATATTTGCAAAAGGAAACACCACACACTTTTACACGTTAACTATGAACAGAAGGCTAAAGAAGAGGAGCAAATTGCTAGTTCAGCTAACAATGATACACCAACTGATGTAAGTCCAGTGGTCTCGTGTATGTCGACTAAACACATCGTAAGTCCTAATCAAGTATTGCTAGCTACTGCGTTGGTTAAGGTTCAAACCGCTACGGCGAATTATCATACAGTTCGAGCCTTGTTGGATCAAGGATCCCAGGCTTCCTTCATCACAGAAGCTACGGCACAATATTTACGTTTAAAGACAAGTCCGGTTAAGAGTGTTGTTTCTGGTCTAGGTAGCATCGAATCAACAGCAAATTCAATTGTAACCTTGGTGTTAAAATCAATGATAGAACCCAGTTTTATGTTAGAAGTTACTGCATATGTTTTGAAAAATATTACCTCATACATACCGGAAAGACAGGTAGCCCATCTTGATTGGTCTGAATTAGAGCAACTTACACTGGCAGACCCGCAGTTTTCTACACCCAATAGGATAGATATTTTATTAGGTGCAGACGTGTACAGTAAGATACTGAAAGAAGGTCTTAAGAGAGCGCCCAGGGGATCAATGGTAGCACAGTGTACCAAATTAGGTTGGATTCTTTCTGGTGTCACACAAGTTGAAAATAAAGATAGCGCGGGTAATATCACAGTTATGCACACAGCGGTAGACCAAAATGATCTACTAAAGAAGTTCTGGGAGATCGAAGAACAAGTTCCGCAAACTAATATCTTAACCGAGGAAGAATTAAAGTGTGAAGAGCTTTATAAAGCTTCTACTTCAAGAGGCGAAGATGGACGATACATAGTTAATTTACCATTTAAGGATGCAATACCGGCCTGTGTAAATGGTAACATAAAAGAAATAGCTGTAAGAAGATTCAAGGCATTAGAGAGAAAATTCGCGAAGAATTTAAATCTGAAAGAAAATTACACAAAGGTTATAGAGGAATATTTACATTTGAACCACATGAGAAGAGTACAGAAACCGGACAAAAGGTTAAATAAAGCAGCTTACTTACCTCATCACGCCGTCATAAGGGAGGATAAATCTACATCAAAGGTGCGCGTAGTGTTCGACGCGTCCTGCAAGAATGAAAAGGGAGTATCACTCAATGATACATTAATGATAGGACCTACCTTGCAGTCGGATTTGCGGCATATCATTCTTCGCTGGAGAGTTCACCCGATAGCACTTACTGCAGACATAGTAAAAATGTACCGACAAGTGAGAGTAGCCGAAGATAATGTAAGATACCAGAGAATAGTTTGGCGGAAGGAACCTGATGAAGAAATACAAGATTATGAGTTATTAACCGTAACCTTTGGTACAGCTTCAGCACCTTATTTGGCGGTTAAGACTTTGCATCAAGTCGCCTTGGATTATAAACAAGAATTTCCAACAGCATCGGAAATAGTACCAACAAGTTACTATATGGATGATTTAATGACAGGGTGTTCCACAGAAGAAGGCAGGACTTTGTATATTGAAATGAAAACCTTGTTAGGAAAGGCTGGATTTGAATTACAAAAGTGGAACAGCAATAGTTCGGAATTAATGAAGAAAATCGAGACATATGAAGGTAAGGATGAAAAGGAAATATTAAATGATAGTACAAAAATTTTAGGACTTACCTGGTGTCGTAGTGTAGATCAGTTTAAGTACACGGTGCAGCTTCCTTCAGCATCTGAAACTTTAAGTAAACGTATTATTATTTCGGATATCGCGCGTTTATTTGACCCGTTAGGTTGGATAGCGCCTAGTTTGATCCTAGCTAAAATACTTATCCAAAAATTGTGGCTAGCAGGAGTAGGATGGGACGATAGTGTACCGGATAAAATAAAAGAAGAATGGGTCACTTACCGTCAAGACTTGGAGAATCTATGCAAAGTGCGTGTTCCGAGGTGGTTAGGAACATCAAATGGTTCGGTTATAGAGTTGCATGGCTTCAGCGATGCTTCAAAGGCAGCCTACGCAGCAGTTGTGTATACTCGATGTATAGATCCTTCAGGCAATATACAAGTCGCTCTTTTGACAGCAAAAACAAAAGTCGCACCTATAAAGACAGTCAGTATCCCTCGCCTAGAACTATGTGCAGCAGTGCTTTTGACACGTTTGTTGACCGATGTGGCACGGGCTATGAACATTCCCAAGGACAAGGTGCGCGCTTGGACGGATTCCACAGTAGTCTTGGCATGGCTAAATAGCCACCCAAGCCGATGGAAAACCTTTGTCAGCAACAGAGTCTCAGAGATCTTAACCACATTAGAAGCAAATCAATGGGCACATGTATCTACGAAAGATAATCCCGCAGACTGTGCATCAAGGGGAGTTTTACCGTCTCTCTTACATGAAAATAAAATTTGGTTTCATGGGCCTCAATTCTTACATAATGTAATTATAGAGTATAGTAGACCATTGAATGTAGATATTAATTTAGAGGAGAATATTAAATGCCATGTTACTGTAGAACATAAAGGTTCACCGTGGGATAAGTATAGTTCGTTAAAGAATTTATTAAGAATAGTAGCTTTATGTAGAATTTTCTTTTATCATTATGTTAAGTCTAGAGATATACCCAAATACATAAAGGGGACAGAACTAGACGAAGCATTAAAGTGTTGTACAGGGTGGGCCAATAATTTTTGCAAATAGCAACACTAAATTTCTCGAATACCGTTGGAAGGAGGGGTGCGCGGGTGGCGGGAAACTATGCGTCGCTACATGCAATTTTAGTCACGATGGAGCGCTTCACGGGACAACAGCGTGCTTTTTGTGTTAAACAATTTTACAAAAACTTTAAATTTTACGGACGAGGCCCACTTTCACATCAACGGGCACGTGAATAAGCACAATTGTCGATATTGGAGCAGGGAAAACCCTCGCCTTAAACACCAAAAGCCACTTCATTCACCTAAAACGACAGTATGGGCTGCCATATCAGCAAAGGGCATAATTGGTCCGTATTTCTTTGAAAATAATCAAGGAGATAATGTAACTGTGAATTCAGCGGAATATGTCAAGATGTTGCGAGAGTTTTTGACGCCGCAGTTGCATGAATTTCAAGGATACAACAGCAGGACCTGGATGCAACAAGATGGAGCAACATGCCACACGTCAAATGTGACTTTACCGGTAGTCAAAGAAATGTTTCCGAATAAATTGATTTCTCGCAGAGGTGATATTCCATGGCCTCCGAGAAGCCCGGATCTTACACCATGCGATTTTTTCTTATGGGGATACCTGAAAAGTCGAGTCTACCTTAATAAACCGACGAATATATCCCAATTAAAACAAAACATCCACGACGAGATAGCCGCGATCCCCCGCAGCATGTGTCAGCGAGTTTTCCAAAGTTTGCGTAGTCGATTGCTAGAGTGCCAACGACGAGACGGTGCACATCTCGACGATGTCATTTTTAAAAAATAAATTTCATTAAATTTTCAAAACGTTAAATATATAATCAACAAAATAACAGTTGTAGTTTTATTTCTATTCATGTTTTAAAAGTGCAAAAATTATTGGCCCACCCTGTATAAGAAGATGTCAAAGAGTGGAGTTCGAAATTGAGTACATACAGTTACAAAGGAATATGCCTGTAAATAATAAGTCAAGTAGAATTAGTTCTTTATGTCCCTTTATAGATAAGGACGGTATAATAAGAGTTGGTGGTAGATTACACCATGCTTCATTGAGTGACAACGAAAAACATCCTATAATTTTACCACATAATACCCATTTTACTAAGTTGCTGATTGCAGACGCACATGATAGGACGTTACACGGTGGTCCTCAGACAATGATTAACTATCTAAGATCAGCTTATTGGATAATAGGAGTAAAAGGTCTTGCTAAAAATTGTGTAAATAAATGTGTCATTTGTGTAAAAAATAAAGCTAAAGTATATAATCAGTTTATGGGTTCGCTTCCTTCATCACGTTGTACTCCATCGCGACCATTTCTGAATAGTGGTGTAGATTATGCAGGTCCAGTTCAAATTAGGACGACAAAGGGTCGAGGACATCGCTCTCACAAGGGCTACATTTGTGTGTATGTGTGTATGAGTACTCGAGCTGTACACTTAGAGGTGGTGAGTGATATGAGTGCTCAGGGTTTTCTCGCAGCCTTTCGTCGATTTGTAGCGAGACGTGGCCATTGTGCAAACATCTGGAGCGATAATGGCACCAATTTCGTAGGTGCAGCAAGAGAACTTAGGGAATTAGCTTCGATCCAACAAGAAATTGCAGAAAAGCTAGAAGATCGTAATACTACTTGGCATTTCATACCACCGCATGCTCCAAATTTCGGTGGATTATGGGAGTCAGCAGTGAAATCTACTAAATATCACTTAAAACGCGTAATAGGTAGTTCAACATTGACTTACGAGGAGATGAGCACTCTGTTGAGTGAAATAGAGGCGTGTTTAAATTCCAGGCCAATGACTGTGATCAATGGTGAAGATATTCATGAACCGATGCCATTGACCCCAGGTCATTTTTTAATCGGTGAGCCGCTAGTCACTGTTCCGGATATTAGTTATGAAGGATCTAATATCAGTTCTTTATCTCGATGGCAGCATGTACAAAAAATGGTCCAAAGTTTTTGGAAACGCTGGTCGGTAGAATACATGAGTAGCTTAGTTCATAGGTATAAGTGGTCGCACAAGACTCCTGAGCCTAAGGTCGGGGATGTAGTTCTCGTTAAGGAATTCGATATGCCCCCTGCTTGTTGGTTTCTGGGTACAATTATTGAGAAACATCCAGGACCCGATGAAATCACACGAGTAGTAACGCTACGAACTAGTAAGGGTTTGCTGAAACGTCCTACGTCCAAGCTCTGTATTCTGCCAGTCAATGAATAAATATAGTTGATTGTATTTAAAACCAGAATGTTTTGTGAAGTCTGTTATTTATTGTTAAAAGTTACATTAATAGTCCAGTAACTGAAGGTTTATTGAATAAACTAGTTTTCGTTAAGTAAGAACTGTTTATATCTATACTACACACATCAAAAGTGTCTAGGGATCAAGCATTTTTATGCGGATTTCTTGAGATTGAGATGTGGCTTTGTAATAAATTTATGATTTTATAAATTTATATGGATCCTTTTTGGTGCATTTCATAATTTGAAACAGGAACTGTCAATCAAATTCGAGTAAAAGATGAAAATCAGCTGTCAATATTTTCCCTATAAAAACATACAACGCATTGAAGACATTATTAGTGCTACTGTTTCCCTACTACTGATTAAAACCAACGTTATTATGGAGCGGCGACGTCATTTAAGCAGGGAAGAAATGCTCAGAGCCGTGGGAATGATAGAAGCTGGTTCCCGGCAACGTACTGTGGCTTTAGCTCTGAATACAAGTCAGAGTGTTATCAGTCGACTTTGGACACGTTACCGAAGCACTGGTACCGTGGCTGAGCGCCATGAAGGACGGTATCGCTGCACCACACGGAGACAAGACCGATACATTCAAATCTTAACTCGAAGAGCTCCAACAATAACCGCCATGATGTTAGCCGTGAGGCTTCATCACTCTTCAGGGAACTTAATTAGCGACCAAACAGTCAGAAACCGCTTGCATGAAGTGAACCTTCATTCCCGAAGACCGCTACGGGTACCACCTATAGCAATGCACAATCGTAGGATTCGATATCAATGAGCTCTTGAACACAGAAATTGGGCAGAAGAACAATGGCGTTTCGTGTGCTTTTCTGATGAGTCTCGTTTTGGTATGAGACCGGATACAAGACGTATACGACACTGGAGAACCCCTGGACGCCAACAGCGATTAAAATCCTGCCAGGAAGTCCATCCTTATAGTGGTGGAACCATCATGGTATGGGCGGGTATTTGGATCGGCGGAAGAACTGAGTTGATTTGGATCAGAGGCAACCTCAACGCTCAAATTTATGCTGAGACGATTGTATCTGACGTCATCGTTCCTCTACAAGTGCAAATCGGTCCCTTATTTCAGTTAATGCATGATAATGCACGACCGCACACCGCAAGAGTTGTAAGACAGACTCTCGCCGCAGCTAACATCAATGTCCTGCCCTGGCCTGCTCAGTCGCCAGACTTGAACCCGATTGAGCATGCATGGGATATGCTACAGAGAAGAGCTCTGCCGAATATGGAGGGTATCCAGTTGCAAGAAGACCTTTTTTTGTTGTTGCAACGAACATGGGCGGCCATTCCACAGCGTGATTTGGATGAACTCATTTTGAGTATGCCAAACCGATGTTCTTGTGTTGTTAGTGTTCGCGGTAGAAACACGGATTATTAATTGTTTAAGTTACCCAATAAAATTTTAAAGAAAACTGTTATTTCAGTCTTTTTTTCGAACTTTAATGTTAGTGGTTCAAATGTCAAAAATCCCTTTATTAGGAAAATGGCAAATTTCTTTATTAATGCAAAGGTGACTTGGTTTATCGTTACTGTGACAAACGAAAACACTTTATTTGATGAATCCTTAAAGAAAATATAAATTAATATCAATCAAGAGAAAAGTTATTGCAAAAATATATGTTGATCCCTAGACACTTTTGATGTGTGTATATCTAGGCAAAGTGAACATAAGCTCTAAGTTGTTGTGAATTTGTAGTTAAGATTTTAGGTATTTAAGTTAGGATTCTGATTTATTATATACAAAGATTATTTGTTTATAAGGGTAAGGTAATTGTTAACTTTGGTTAAGATTTAAGAAGTTAATATTAAATGCTTATGTTTGATTTTATATAAAGATTTTATGTCAGGCTATGATAGTCAATAGTAGAAACAACTTGTGTGTCATTTAGTTTTTTTTTTTTTTTTTGCCTTTAATGTAAGTGCTAGTTCTAAAATATTAATGTACACAGAATATTATTTTTGTTTGAAGGACATTCCTCAATAATGTCCTTGGGGGGCGGGATGTTCAAGTGTCGCCATTTTCATATCTTGAATTGTTACTAAAGGAAAATTAGTTCCTAATTCTAATCACAGATGGCGTTGTTAGTTTTAGTCCATTTCCTAGATCGCGGTGTTAAGATTCTCCGCGATCTAATGACCCTCCGCGATTATTTTTTGTTTAGCAAGTTCAGTATTACATTATATGTGATTGCGATATAGACAGTGGTTTTATTAGTATCCCTGGAATATCTCCTTCGCTCAGCCAGATTGGCAGTAGTACAAGTGCTAGTAGGGAAGTGCGTCGTGACCAATTAAACAGTGTGTAAAGGCCGCTATTGCTGTGAAAAGAAAAAAAAAAGACGTAAGCTTCAGAAACCCAAACCCACCAGCACCCGCGGAGAAAGAATTGCCGACTGAAGTCATCAGTACGTCGCAGATCCAGAACTGGCTAGGATCTATAGATGGGCTTCTGAATGAGGTTTGCACTATTGTCGGTGATGGGAAAATGAACTCGGAACAGGAGCTTCGTATCAGCACTCTTTGCAGGAAGGTCTCCAGTGGGACATCTCAGATGGCCGTTTAATACCAATCTTTGAAGTCAAAAACGATCCAGGCCTATACCACAATCCAGCACCTTCAGGCTCACCAGAACGTCGTGAACTCTCTCCAGCAATTCCGCGAGGTCGTAGAGGCTAAGTTAAGTTCATCCGAAAATACTTATGCTAGCATGGTGAAGAAAGGCACCGATAACTTTGTCCGTCCTGCTAACTTGAGATCAGTTGCCATCTATCCCAGCGATAAGACCCAAACAAGTGACGACACCAAGTCGCTTGTCCAAAAGATCATCTCCCCAGAACAACTTAAGCTTCATGTCCGTGGCCTTAAAAGAGTGAAAAATGGGGGCGTTCTGATAAGCACGGAAAATAAAGGCGATATTGATAAACTCAAGAACTCAGAAAAACTGGTTTCATTGGGCCTTACAATAGAAGAGCCTTCCAAACGCCGCCCTAGGATCGCTGTCATTGGTGTCCCCGTAACCCTTAGTGAAAAAGAGGTATTTGACCGTATTTACGAGCAGAACCTATCAGACAAATTGCCGCATATAACTCGTGAGTCCTTCCTTGAGTGCATCAAATTAAGCCATAAATCGGGTAAGAAAGATCTTCCTACGTGTAACAACATCTTGGAACTACCTGCTAGCTTAAGAAAAGTGATAATGAATCAGAGCCGAATTTATATAAATTGGACATCTTGCCCTGTGAGAGATTTCACGATAGTCACCAGGTGCTTCAATTGCCAGCAGTTCGGACACGCAGCCAAGTTTTGCCGGGAAACTAGTCCTACTTGCAACCACTGTGGAGAGAGTGGACACTCCTTCAAGGACTGTAGCAGCAAAGCGACTCCCCCTCAATGCGCGACGTGCAAGCGCTTCAAGAGGAAATGTGACCATCCAACTGGTGATGTAGGTTGCCCGGCCCGCAAACATGCAGAAATGAACTATATCAACTCAATAGACTATGAAAGTGCCTAAGAGCGCCACTCAACTCTTTATTTAGTTAGCAGATAAACAGGTAGCTTGTATTTAGTTCCGCTTCTTTCTGAATTGTCATGACAAATCAGATAATTTGCGATCTAGATAGTTTCTCTGTGTCAGTTAATGAGCTATGTAGCCTGTCACTCCAGAATGGTGTTATAATGTCTTATGCAGATGACACCGCTCTATTATTTTCAGCTAATTCTAGAGTTGAGGTCTATGAATATGCTCAAAATGGTTTTAACATTGTGTCTAATTGGTTCCGTAATAATCTCCTAACATTAAATGCAAATAAAACCAATTACATTTTATTTACAATGAGAAATACTAACATACCGCTTACTAATCTAAACATTCGCGCACATAATTGTTGCACGTATGCTGACGCATGTTCTTGCCCCGCTTTAGCTAAAGCTGACCATTTAAAATATCTAGGTGTCACCATTGACACAAATCTAAATTTCCGTAAACATATCGATTTACTGTGTACGAGAGTGCGCAAATTAATTTATGTTTCAAACTTCTAGAAATTTTGGCATGATGATTGTGATCCCCGCGTAAGTGTTTATTTTTGTAAAATTACATAGGCCTAAATTTCCGTAAACATATCGATTTACTGTGTACGAGAGTGCGCAAATGAATTTATGTTTCAAACTTCTAGAAATTTTGGCATGATGATTGTGATCCCCGCGTAAGTGTTTATTTTTGTAAAATTACATAGGCTTAGTTTTAGATATTAAGGTACCATTAAGCTTTTTCTCCTAGTTCTTATAATATTCTTTATTTTTATACAGCTTAACTTTAAATTGTACTAGACCAAAGTAGTTGGATTCTAAAGTGATGGCCTGAAACACAGGTTTAAATTAACCTAGATCGGGCTGGTCGCTACATAAAATTGCAATTCCGAACAACCATTACTAGAATAAAATCTTAGTTTTAGTTTTTAGGCACTTTAATTGTATGGAAAACTTATTACTGTTGGCTACATATACACTTTTTGTAAACGTTTTATTTGAAATAAATTATTATTATTAGAAACAGAATGATTATGGTAAACAAGTAGCTGCACCAAAAATGTCTGCCGATGAGTACAGCGCAGCGTCTGCAGATTTTATGAGAAATCTGAACACATTGGTAAATGATCGGGAGGGTATACAAAAACGAACAACACAGCAACGCGAAAGCACTGAATGGTTGTAAATCAGAATTTTGATGATACCGCCTTCAAACTTTGTAATACATAATTAAAAGGCAAAAGAATTTTGTCGCATCGGTAGCCCAGGGGCTCAAAAATGCAAAATTTGCACTTCAACAATTGAGCAGCCAAGAAAATGTACACATTGAGGACTGTGGTCTTTTTGTGAACAGAGAATTTTCTTACACTGGTGTCACACCGGACGGAGTCCTTGGAGAAGATACCATCGTTGAGGCCAAATGTCCAGTAACTGCCTTTAAAAAGGCGTATAAAAAGCTATCCAACAAAACATGGTTCAAATTTTGAAATATAATAAAAAGATTAAAAAAGTTACTATTCATAAAAATAGTAACTGGTACTATCAGGTGCAAAGACAGCTACGAGTGACGGATAAGTAGCGATGCATTTTTGGGATATGGGGAGGAGAAGATAAAAATATGGAAATATTATACATCCAAAGAGATGATGAATTTTGGAAGAATAAAATGGAGCCTTAACTCGTCGATTTCTACCACTCACACATTCTTTCAGAGTTGGTAGATTCCCGACCAAACCGTGGTGTATTATTTTTGTGGTTTTACTACTATGAAGAAAACTTTGGAAGACATTTCCAATGACGTGGACCAGAAAGCAGAGTGCCGCGATCAAGCTTACGGACTAGTTTCAAAGATGAATAAGTTGGAAACGGGAATAATGACAATATAGTGGAATAGAATACTAGAACGTTTGCAAGCGACTAGTGCTGCGATGCAATCGGATGATCAAGACCTTAACACTGGGTACGCCCTTTATGAATCATTACATAAATACGTTCAAGCAATGCGATCTACATTTTCAGATTTTGAGGCAAAAGCCAAAGAGCTGACTGGCTGTAAAGCATATCAGTAAGAAAGTTCCAGAAGCAGGAAGCGAATTACAAAATACGTCAATTACAGCGGCTCATCTACGCCAGACGACTTGTTGAAAATCAAACACCTGAACAACGGTACGAAATTCAGGTCTTTATTGTCACCATTGATAACGTACTCACTGCTTTAGGTAACCGTATGAACAGTTATCATACAATTGTTGGCATTTTCGGAATATTCCGAGAGCTAAAATCTCTTCTTCGAATATTTGTCTCTGACATAGGATCTGATCTATTCAACGCTGCAAAACATAGATCTGTTACCATAGAACGACCTTATTTCTTTATAAATAACAGAAAAATATAATATATTTTTGATCCACCCTATCTCATAAACTGGTTCGCAACAATTTGATTTCTTACGACTTTCATTTCCAGGATCGTGTAGCTAAATACGAGCACATCGTTTAATTTAATGAGATTGATAAACAGAAGAGCTTCGAACTTCGTCGTTTTGTGGAAAAGAATCGCAGATAACTTTCTTCAATAAAATGTCTTTTTTTTTAACATCTAAAGTGAATCAATCCGAAAAATGGAAAAAATGTTACTTTATCTGTTAAGTTTCTATACGGCTTTCAAATAA
The DNA here is from genome assembly GCA_951799385.1 of Hyppa rectilinea. Lineage (NCBI taxonomy): Eukaryota > Metazoa > Arthropoda > Insecta > Lepidoptera > Noctuidae > Hyppa > Hyppa rectilinea. The sequence continues at coordinate 4,679,279 of OX637303.1, forward strand.
CAATTACTTCTATTTTGCTGCTTTTTGAAGATTTAAAGTCAGAAGAGTGTGCTCGTTTTTACGCACAAGGAGGGTCGATCAAGATGTGCTTGAGAATTTTTTTGGGCAAATACGGACCAATGATCTGGCCACAGAACCAACGAGCAGGCAGTTCATATCTGCTTTTCTATTTTTTTTCCAACATCATAAAACCTCCAAAAGCAGGTAATTGTGAAGACGATTTAGGTAAACTTCTTATTCAGACCGGCGCGGGCGTGAAAAGTCAACTGAATGATGAAACATCACATAATGAGGAAAAAGAAACTCCGGGTATAAGCAATGAAGACCCAGATAACAACGTTCAAATTATGAGTTCAGAATATAATTAACTAGGTTTTACCGAAAAAAACTCGCTTTTTTATGTTTGTGAAATAGAAGTAAATATCATAAAACTGCAAGTTTAACGAAGTAAACAAATACAGTGTCCCTACTAAAAGATTGGAAGTAAAAACCTTTAATTGTCGATTTTTCTATTTTTAGGTTAGTAGATCATAAATGTAAACATTTGATCTCAATTATTTGAGTGTTCCAATTGTATAATAACAATAAACATTTCTATTTTTAGATAAATCAAATTGAGCGTTATTTACTCCAGTATCATCTTACATATATATGTAGGCGTGACGTCAGGATCGGTCATTTTGAAGTAAAAGAAGTAGGAAGTTTCACTTATTAATCAACTTTATTCGATTGACTGACTTAATTAATTTAATTAAAACTGTGACTTAATTAATTACAATAGGTACTTAATGATTCTAACACGGTAATAACTAACTCTAGGCGCTATGACGACATGTGCATCGGACCGAAGTCTAGAGTAGAATCCTCATTTTGCCTTTTTTTTTTGGAAATGGCATCTCGCAGTTCAACCAAAGGGTTGTCTACTGCTTAACCGGGCTTGCCTGTGGCTGCCACAAAGGAATTGTAGCCTCCAGCCAGGGCTTAATAAAAACTAAAGCTAACTTACAAAACTAAGCGACTACACGCTAAGGGCACCCCCTGCGGGGTTCGGACCTCGGCTTAGGGCGTCGCTGGGGGGGGACAGCAAGGGACAGCTGGATCGGGGGTTTTTAAAACTACTGGCTCAGCAGCAACGCGGGCTGGCTCGAGCAAGGGTCGGGGGGATGAGAGCGGACAGGGTCGTCGCGACGGGCCTCGACGGCGAGGACGGAACGACGGAAATTTGTGTCTGTATGCTGATCTAACAGTGCTAGTAGCCGGGCTGCTCTCCTGGAGGAGAGTGGTGGCATCGTCGGGGGCAACGAGGGTGGTGCCCTTCTACAGGGTCACACACCACGAGGACCATGTCGTAAGCATGTCCACGACGCGCCTTGTGAAGGCGGTGCACCGCTGAAACTGAGATGCCTTGAGCAGAGAGGTCATCCTTGATGTCGGCCGAAGGGATCTCCTTCGGGACTCGGCGGATGACTACGCGAGTCGGTGTCTCTTCAGGGAGGGCGTAGGTATGGAACGAGTAGTTCCTAGTACGCAGCATAGCGGTGAGCTCCCTGTAGTCCGCGGACGAGGGAACGGACACCTTGATGCCCTGTTGTACTGGATCTTACGATCCACGCACATTTTGGACACTTCGGTCCATTTGGCCTTGTCTTGGATATAGACCGGAGGCGGGGGCTTCTTTCCAGAAGCGGAAGCGGGTTTCGCCTTACTACCGCAGGGGCGGGGAGCCTGAGAAGGGGCAGGGGTGGGGGAGGAAGAGGCCTTTTTAGCCTTGCTGGCCTGGGACGAAGCCCCTTTCTTTCTCTTCCCTCCTTTTCCGACGACCTCGTAGTAGTCTTCCGAGGATGAGGAAGAGGCAGAGAGGGGGCCATCGTCGTCCGATATCGGAGCGGACGTGTCCATGCTCTCCGGTAGAGCTTGGACTGGGGTGGTGGGGGCAGCCTTTGTGATTACCGGGACAATAGGGCCCGGTGCAGCTGCGGACGGAACAATAGACGCGGCCGAGACAATGGGTCTCGCGCTAATTGGGTTCGCGGAAGCGGGCTCAATTGTCGGTAACGACAATAGAGCCGGTGCAGCTGCGAACGGAATTCCGGCAAGCGGCTTTGAGCAAGCCGCTTGAATAAGGCCTTGATCGGCCGGCGGGGGCGAGAGCGGGCTGTCGAGCGCGTCGGTGAAGTCGGCGACTGCCGACGATGGCGCGGTGGGACTGCCGCGCAAAGCACGGGAGGAATGCTGGGCCACGAATTTCGGGTCCGGGAGCAATTCCGTTAAAAAATAATTGACCCATCTCGGGTCGTAGTCGACCGACATTGTCGGTAGGGAAAACTATAACCTAGAAGCGAAAACACATGGCATTCGCAACCTAACGGCCCTAAAATCCTAATTCCCCGGGTGGATAGGCCCGGGGATGTGTAGCCTCCCTGTCGGGTGCAGACAGGGAGGTGAGTACCTATGGTGAGCCCTAAGCTTGTAAACCGTTCGCCAATCTTATTGTGCGAACGGGCCCTGACCGGGTCTAGTGCGAAGGGGTAGACACTCCCAACCGACACTAGGTGTGTTGCTGTGGACGAAGTCAGAAACTAGAGTTGACTAGGAGATCCCCCAAGGCCAAACTTCTAGCTCTCGGCTCCAATTGACTGCCTCACCCTGAAGGGGATCGGCGGGTGTGATTGGGTCAACACCCCACTCGGCTTCGTTGACACCGTGAGGTTTCAACCGAGGACCACGAAACTGTGGTTTTACCCAGAGGGGGCCAAGACCGACGATAACGTTTTGACCAAAATTTCTGTTAAGAAATAGCGACTGTAACTACCTCCTTGAAAAAGGCAGTAGTATACAGGAAACACTTGTAGTCGATGACTACGAAACTGGCGTCGACAGGAACGTCGACTGGAACACACTAGCGGCGAGACAGGGTGCGGCGAGCAGGTAGCGGAGAGCAGGTAGCGCGCGGCACGTCCGTCCGGGGCGAGCGTCGGGCAGCGAATGAGGGCTCATTTTGCCGCCGCGCGGGCCGTTTAAAGGTCGATTTATATCTACAGACATTGAGTGTGGCAGACACGTGCCGTGGCAGACAAAATGATATTCTTCCATACAGTAACTATTAACGTATTTATATCTATCGTAACACGGCCGTACAGACGCTTACAGACACGTGTCGTGCCCGGCCAGTATTCTCGGAAAGAATATTTTGTCTGCGCGGTTCATGTCTGTACGTGTCTGTGGCTCCTTGCCGGGCAGTGTGAATAGAGTATCGGAACTGCGTACACGTGCTTTCTTTTTTATTTTGCATTTTTACAATGGATAACGAAAAGCTCATAGAATTTGTACGAGATTATAAATACCTTTATGATTTAAGTGATAAAAGGTATAGTGACAATCAGAAAAAGGATCAGGCGTGGAACGAAATAGGAATAAAACTTAATAGTAATGGTGAGTACATATTTTATTTTTTTATAATGTATTTTACACTTTTTTTTAAAGATCTTTAACTCTTACAATATTTAACTTATAAAAATAGACACAGTCACATAATATAATTTACTTAATTTTAATTTGACTTGACAGGCTAATGACGCCTTTATTAGTCTTTCAACAACAATAGTAAGTATGTTGGGTTTTTATTAGATAACATTTTTTCAACTTAAAATTAGTATAGTTATGGTCAAACGACAGGACACCGATATAATCACCTAGTAGTTTAACGCTCCTTCGGGTGAATCGAAAAACCTAGCAAAATTCTCTCTGACATTAAATGCGGCTACCTGATGATTTCCACCCTGTCTAGGTAGGTTTGACAAAGAATATGATGCAATAATGTTTTCTTCATTATGTGAATGCTGAGAACCACCAGATTTTATATAATTATGTAAGATACACGTCGCCATAATAACATTGTCTGCATTATCTGGATCAAGTTGTATTCTCCTGTTATAGATACGAAATTTTTGAGACAAAATCCCAAATGCATTTTCGACAACTTTTCTTGCACGAGATAGTCTATCGTTGAATGTATTTTTTCTTTGGTCATCTAGTTGAGGTTTAGGATATGGTCTCATTAGATAAGTTGTCAAAGGGAATGCTTCATCTCCTATGATAACATATGGCGCTGTAATTTCAGTGCCAGGTAAATTTGTGCTTTCTGGAACGTTAAATGTGTTTGAAATTAATGCTTTTCCGATGTTTGAATTTGAAAAAATACCTCCGTCACTGTTTTTTCCATAAGCGCCGACGTCGACACATATAAACTTGTAGTCAGCGTCCACAATTGCCATCAACACGATTGAAAAAGTTTTTTTATAGTTAAAGAACTGAGATCCAGAGTTTGCCGGAGCAGTTATTTGAACGTGCTTGCCATCAATGGCTCCTATACAATTTGGAAAATTCCAAGTATTCCAAAACTCCTCTGCGATTTTTTGCCACTGTTCTTTTGTAGGGACAGGCATTGTTTCACTCATCAGCCGTTCTATTATTGCACTGCAAACCTCTTTCACTATCTTGTGTACAGTGCTTACTCCTAGTCTATAACTAAATGCTATAGAAACGAAGGAGTCCCCAGTAGCCAAAAATCTGCAAATAAAACATTATGATATTATGATTATGATATTTGTTTTCCTTGTTTCAGGAAATGAATGTAAAAAAGCATGGGCACTGTTGCGAGATGCCTTCAGACGTTCTCATAAAAAGAAAAAAGATACGAAAAGTGGACAGGCTAGTGTTCGTGAAAAAAAATGGAGGTACGAAGAATAAATGTCTTTTTTGTTACCGTACATGAAAGAAAGGCCGACTAAATGTCCAATTCCACCTGTACCCGGTTTTAATGATTATGCACACGAGGAAAAGGTTGCTCAGTCACCTGAGGTTGAGCAACAAACGACTGACACATTTACACCTGAGGTTAGTCAACAAACAGTTGGTACATTGCCAACTACACCCTCCCCAGCTCAAACTCCAAAGCACCCTCAGCCAAAGGGTAAACGAGGCCAAAAAGCAACTGATGAAACACCTAGTACTGTACTAATGAAGTATATAATAGAGAGTAAAAATAATACTCCACCGCCGGACGACATCGAACAAGTTATGGCTGGAGTTGTAACTACATTGCGATCTTTTCCGCCCAGAGAGAGGGCTATTGCAAAAGCAAAGATACACTCGAGAGCAATGAATCCGGGTCACTTAAAGAATGTTAAAAATCTCGGAAACTAAAAATGATAGGTTAATGCAATAAATTGTATTTAATAGACAATGTAATACTCCTTAAATGAAAGTAAAAAAAATATGAGTCACCATACATTTTTTAACACAAAATTACATAAAGAAAAAAACTGCTGATCTCTCCTTAAAACAAAAATAGGAAACATGAAATTTTTGAACTTTATTACGATTTTCTTGAATTTTAATACTTCGTATTGCCTCCTCGTGCTTCCATTACTGCGTTTACGCGGTTTGGCATGCTGTACACCAAGTTCCTTATACGATTTTGGGGAATATTCTCCCATTCCTCTGTGAGAGCAATTTTGAGCTCACGAAGCGTGATTGGGGGAGGGTTTCGTTGTTTTACGCATCTGCCTAGCTCGTCCCAAGCATGCTCGATCGGGTTGATATCCGGGCTGCGCGCTGGCCACTCCATACGAGTAATGTTCATCTCTTGAAGGTAGTCATTCACAATCCTACCTGTATGAGGTCGGGCATTGTCATGCATAAATATAGCATCCTCACCTAAATTGACCATAAATGGACCAACGTGATCATTGAGGATTTCTTCCACATATCTTACGCTAGTTAAAGAGCCGTTTTCTATGATCACCAGCTCTGTGCGACTTTCAGAAGAAATTCCGGCCCACACAAGTACAGACCCACCGTAGGCTACTTTTTCTTCGATGCATGCTTGCTTGAATCTTTCCCCTGGTCTTCGATACACTCTGTGTCTTCCATCGTGCTTGTAGAGCATAAATTTTGAATCGTCGGAGAACATAACTTTTGACCAATCTTCAATACTCCAATTTACGTGGCCCTGGGCATATCTTAGTCTTGAAATACGATGCCCACGCTCCAGTTTAGGGCCATTTGCAGGTCTAAGGGGTTTTAAGTTAGATTCAGCAAGCCGACGTCTTACTGTCCATGCACTTGGGTTACTTCCTCCGAGGCGTCGAAACTGATTTGTGAGTTCAGTTCCTGTGAGAAAGCGATTTCGAAGCATGGTGTTCACCAAGTATCGGTCTTCTCGTGCTGTGGTACACCTGGTTCTGCCCGTTCCTGGTATGCGTAGGTTAGAACCAGTTTCTTCGTAACGTCGGAGAACTCTTTGTACTGTTGACAGCGACACACCGACAGTCCTGGCTGTATCGCGCTGACTCCGGCCGGTTTCCAGCATTGTAAGTATTCTGGTGCATTCTTCAGGCGTAAGCGACATAATTTCAGCTTGAATAATGAATATAGAGCACTATCAACATGGTTTATGTACCCACATAAATGACAGATTACAAACAAAAGCAAAACCAAATGCTGTAATTTCGTAGTTCCATCTTCGAAAGTGGCCCTTTTTCAAATTTGATTTTTTTATGATATAACTTTACAATAACTAAGAAGTTTTAATACCTTCATTTAAGGAGTATTACATTGTCTATTAAATACAATTTATTGCATTAACCTAGCATTTTTAGTTTCCGAGATTTTTAGGATTCTTTAAGTGACCCGGATTCATTGCTCTCGAGTGTATTTAAAATAGTATCTGACATGGAAATAGAGATACTGAGCAGGCCATCAACGAGTTCTACGGTATCCACGCCATCAACATTTGACACTTATGAAGACAATACTCCTATGCCAGAAACAATACATGATTTTTACCAAGGTTTTCAGCCAGACCTTACTGACGAAAGGGTGTATCGGCACTTAGAATAGTATTCCACTTTGTTTACGCAATAATAAATAATTCTGTAATAAATCTTACCTGAGACATACTGCTAGTTTTTCTTTTGGTGACAAGGCTTCCTTAAAAACTGTATCTTGTTTGGTTATCAGCAATTCAATTTTGTTTAGTAAAATGTCAAACTGATACCGGCTCATACGAAAATATATGAAAAATTTTTTTTCATCGTCAACAAGTTCTTTAAAGAGTGTCCAGTATTCTCCTTCTAATTTTCTTTTCTTAAGCATAGGATGTACAGCCATGCGTTTTGCTCTTTTTTTTAGTTTTATCTTCTTCTTCTAACAATAATGCAATTATGGACAAATCTTCAATAGAGAAGTGTTTGAACATTTTCAATAACATGCTTTTTCTTCTAAAGCTATGCAGTAACTGCCAGTGAGAGCGGACGCCGATGACGGTGTCTGTCGGTATCCGGGATGTCTGTCACGGCACGTTTCTATACGTTACATATAAATAAATGGTGTCTGTCGGTGTCTGTCACGGCACGTGTCTGCCACACTCAATGTCTGTAGATATAAATCGACCTTTATACGGCAGCATCGGAGGTCTGGTGGGGTAACGACGTAGTGCGCTACGACGTAGCGCATACTAGCTCCGCCCCGAGCAAGGAGGCGGGAGAATGACGCAGCGCGCTACGGTAAATATCTAACATTTTAAGTCATGTCATTAATCTGTCGATTTTAAATGGTTACTTTCACCTACCACATCCAACACACAAGAACAGTCACAAACATATGGTCCTCCGAGTCGGATTTATAATGAAGATCATCCAAGATCAGAGTAACGAGTCGTATGTCTACATGAAGATCGCGGAAGGAGAAGAATTTAGTTGAGGATACAAGATCTATTCAATTTAGAGTGACCGTTACGAGTGGCAAGTGGATCGTCTGCGCCATTCATCGGAAAATAACAGACGGTTACTATTCAAACTGTGAGTACTTTCCATTGTCTTTCATAGCTACCGAAAAAGAAAAAAAAAACATTGTAAAATCAGAACGCCTCTTCTATCAAGTATGGACAGGACTGTGCGAAACCCGATATGTCAAAGGAAAGAAAGAAGCAAAAAAAAAATATTTTTGAAAGAGAAGAAGAAAACTGACGGCTTCAAATTTCGGCGCAGTAATCAGAAAACGCAATGACATCACTTGTGCTAATATGAATTATAAAAACACAATCGACCACGTCACATCAATTAAACAAGGCCTGGAAAAAAATAAAATTAATCCCATTTTTAGGTGCATCACCGGATGGTATAATTGTCGAAAATACAATATGCGAAATAAAATGTCCCATAAGTGCATATAAATTAGTACTGAAAAGGGCGATAGTAGAGACAAAAATTATATTCTATAAAAACATAAAAGATAATAATAAAATTATAATAAATAAGGACCACAGCTGGTATCACCAAATTCAAGGCCAACTCCATAAACAAAAAAAGAAAACTGTTTATTTGGTCTATGGTCGGGAAAAAATCAAACCATTCAAACAGATATTAATTACACACAGGGTCGACAACTTTTGGGAAGTAAAATTAAAAAAAAAACGAATCACATTTTACACAGAGCGTATTTTACCCGAATTAGTTGATCCTCGAACACCCACGAAAAATGCTAATAAGAGATCCCGATTACATAAGTCAATTGAAATAAAAATAAACGAAGGGAAAACAAAGAAAATGTAGCTAACAGGTGCACACGAAATAATGTGGAGGAAATAAAGGATGCTACACATGAGAAAGAAAAAAATGATTTCAATGTGTATGGAAAATAACCAAATACTTGAAAGTGACGTCAATGAATTAATAGAGGACATTGACGATTATGATTATAATATAGACAAACTAAGTGCAAAAAGAATTTGTTGTAGACAAATTAACTTCCCAGAATTTTGAAAGCAAATGGTATAATGGTAAGAAAAGCGACAGAATATAAATATTAGTTTAGTCCTGTCAAATTAGCCAACGCCGACGACGTAAATACGTAAATTGGCGTATTTTTAGTAGCCCTATTTTTACAATACGAGCTATATAGCTGTGACAGCTCATTACTTATATTTTTTTTACAGGAGATAAGTTCTGAAAAATCTGTGTTTATATCCAAAGTTTTACTTCTTGTCCGCATAATGAAGACCCACGTAGCGGAAAGTTTGGGTGCAGCAGCAGGACATGATAACCCACAACTAATATTATTTTTAGTTGGACTTCAAAATCAATTATAAGAACGATGTGATGAAATCGACACAAATACTTTGGTAGCTCACGTAGCCTTTTTAGAAACACGCCTTTTCCAGCACTGAAAAATATGAACAATGTATTAAAGGGATGAAATTAAAACTTCGTTCTTTATGCCAGGAGGCCAGGAGGACAGCAAAGTGCTTATGTCTGCAGCGCCAACCGTTACAGCTAATGATGGACCATCGATGAGCACTTTGTGGTCAGTATTTGTCAAACAAGCGGAAAAGGAAATAGTTAGAAATCCAATGGCCGCCAGCATTGTGGAGTTGGAAAAATATCTAAATGACAGCTTATAAAACGGACAGACGGTCCACTTAAATGGTGGCATGATGGTCGAATTTTTTTTTTTTTTTTTTTTTGATCATGGCATCTCGCAGTTCAACCAAAGGGTTGTCTACTGCTTAACCGGGCTTGCCTGTGGCTGCCACAAAAGAATTGTAGCCTCCAGCCAGGGCTTAATAAAAACTATACCTAACTTACAAAACTAAGCGACTACACGCTAAGGGCACCCCCTGCGGGGTTCGGACCTCGGCTTAGGGCGTCGCTGGGGGGGGACAGCAAGGGACAGCTGGATCGGGGGTTTTTAAAACTACTGGCTCAGCGGCAACGCGGGCTGGCTCGAGCAAGGGTCGGGAGGGTGAGAGTGGACAGGGTCGTCGCGACGGGCCTCGACGGCGAGGACGGAACGACGGAAATTTGTATCTGTATGTTACTCTAATAGTGCTAGTAGCCGGGCTGCTCTCCTGGAGGAGAGTGGTGGCATCGTCAGGGGCAACGAGGGTATGCCGTGGACGGCGGACCTTACTGATGCGGGACGGGGTGTATCGGGAGGCGGCCGCAATCAGGGGATTGCGGTGTTTTATGGCAGTGTCAAAGAAACGCTTCGAGAGGCGTTTCATGAACTGCTGAACTGTGGGGAGTTTAAAATCTACATGAAGGTCCATGTTACGGACGTAAAAGGGAGCTCCTGAGACCTTACGGAGGAACCGGTTTTGAAGTGTCTGCATTCGATGCAGATACTTGGGTTTGGCGTGCGCGAAGACGACGCAAGCGTAAGTCATGATGGGGCGGATTACAGCCTTATAGAGACGCAGTTTGCACCGGAGTGACAATTTGCTGCGTTCTGTAAGCATGAATTGGAGCCTACCGAGAGCGAAAGCGGCCCGCGAACGGACCTGCTTTATGTGCTCTGCGAAACTGAGGTGCTGGTCGAGAGTGACACCCAGGTACTTGGCATGCTTCGCCCAAGGGATCGGCTTGCCGTACATGGTGATCGGATTAGGGGGGTTGGGGAGGGCCCTACGAATTCTCCTAAAGAGAACAGCCTGGCTTTTATCGGGGTTGACCTCGATTCTCCATTTCCGGAACCAAGCGCCGAGGACGTTGGCCGCGGTCTGGAGAGTCTGAGCTATAGCTGGCGGACTGGTCCCTGTGTAGTAAATGGCCGTGTCATCGGCGAATAACGCCAATTGGGCCTTTTTACTCTTGGGGATGTCGCTAGTGAACAGGGTAAAGATTAGGGGGGAGAGAACGGAGCCCTGGGGGACTCCGGCGCGAATCGGGTGGGGGACGGAGAGAGCGCCCTCGATGCGGTAGCGGAAGGTGCGGTTCGACAAAAAGTCCCGTAAGATGAGCACGAGACGGTCGGGCACGCCGAGTTGGTATAGCTTATATATTAAGCCATTGTGCCAGACTTTGTCGAAAGCCTTCGCTATGTCGAAGAACAGGGCGCCAGTCATAGCGCCACGCTGGAAGCCGGCACTGATGTGCTCGACTATGCGGTGCGCTTGCTGGACGCACGAGTGTTGGGTACGGAACCCGAACTGCTCGTCCGGAATCAGGCTCTTCGCCTCGGCATAGTCCTTGAGACGCTTATAAATAAGCCTCTCGTAGATTTTGCCGAGCACGTTGAGCAGACTGATGGGGCGATAGCTGGTGGGGTCTGATTTGGGTTTGCCGGGTTTGGGGATACCTATAACAGAGGCCTCTTTCCAGGCTTGTGGGAACATGTTATTACTCATGGCGCCATTGAAGATGGCGGTCATGAGCATGATCAGTTGGGCGGGGAAGAGTTTGAATACCCTATTGGTAATTCCATCTGAGCCGGGGGCTTTACGAGCCTGAAGACCCTTGATGATGTCTTGCACCTCGTCAGGGGTGACGGGGGGCAGAGGATCATCTGGATCTTCGACGGGTGGGAGAGAGGCTCTACGTTCGACTTCGGCGTCGACTTTGGCGAGGTGCTTTGGGTCGACCGGAAGGGAACTGGGGGAGCATTGGGACTCGAGACTGTCGGCTAGGAGCTCGGCTTTTTCAGAGCTATCGAAAGCGATGCTCTTGTCAGGACGGATGAGTGGAGGGGTGGAAGATTCTTCGGGAGCGCGAAGCTTCCTCTGAAGGTTCCAGAAGGCATGGTGATTGGGCTCAAGTTCGCCGAGTAACTTGTCCCAGTTGTCCGAACGAGCTTCCGCAATGCGTTTCTTTACAGCACGCTGTAAATTGCGCATGTGGGCTTTGTTCGCATCGCAGGGGAAGGAGTCGTAGGCACGGATGGCTGCGTTCTTCTCGGTTATCAACTCACGTACGTCAGCGGGTAGTTTCCAGCGGTGGTCTTCCACCACCGGGACTTCCCGTGAGCAATCCGTCAAAACGGATTGCACGTGTTCTGTAAACGAGGCGATCGCGCCGGTAGTGTCATCGACAGAGACAATGAGGTCAGGAATGGATTCCAGCTGAGGTGACAGAGTGTCGGATTTAAGCTTTTCGCTTACTTTCCTCCAGTCGGTCACCAACTGGGTGCGGGGCGGGTGGTCAGGGTCAAGCGGACCCCCCGTGTAGGGGGTGAGGTGCATGACGACGGGACGGTGGTCGGAGTTAAGCTCTTGTAGCGCCTCTAAAGATTGCAAACGAAGGTTCACATTCTTGAGGAGCGCTATGTCGAGGACATCGGGAGTTTGGTTAGGGTCGCCGGGATAGTGGGTGGGAGTCATCGGAGCGATGACGTCAAAGTTAAGGGAGGCCCCTAAGTTGAACAGTAATCTGCCTCTGGTAGAGGTGAGATTACTGTTCCAGGCGGGATGTTTGGCATTGAGGTCGCCCGCCAGGATGACGGAGTCGCTCAAGCCGAAGAGGAGTGAGAGGTCGGCGGCGATGGATAGATGATCCTCGCTACCGTTGGTCGGTGGGAAATAGCCGGAGATGATGGTGATCGGTTGATGACCGGTCATGGCGAGCCGACAGAGAGAGATCTCCAAGTGAGAGAGGAGAGGGGGGGGATCTAGCGGGATGCAATGGAGAGTCCTTCTGAAATAGATGAGGGTTCCGCCCTTGTGACAGCGTGACCGATCATTGCGAACTATGCGATAGTTGGCGATGTTCGGGTTGCGTATATGGGGCTTCAGAAAGGTCTCCTGAACTAATAGGACGTCAAGCTGATGGTCGCGGAGGAAGGTGGCGATCTCATCGCGTTGACTTTTAACGCCGTTAGCGTTAAAGAAACCTAACTTGAGGGACCGGGGCTTTGTACATCTAGCACCTTTTGTAATATCCATAATTGATATTTAAAAGGTGAGGTTGGAGATGGCGCGCAGTATGATGGTCGAATCATGTACCCACACTTATATACTCTCGTAAGGCGCAGGCTTTGCGTGGCCGCAACATGTGTGCCTTGCGAGAGAATATTTTCAAAAGCAGGGATAAACTATAAGGGACAGGCGACGTTCTCTGAAGCCGGAAAAGGCATCACAGTTTATATTTTTAAGCCAAAATTTGGATTTAGAATTTCCCATCCATACATAAATATATGTATGTTATTACTAATCAGTATATTATTTAAACCCTTATAATTTTAGTTTTCTAACATAAGTTACAATCATATATCAATCAATAAAATCAATCATATTAAATACATTCAAAATTTCAAACATGGTAGGTACCTACTTAATGTAACATACACATTTCAAACAATCTTTTTTTTTAGACATAAAGCGTAAATAGTAATCCTTTGGCGGCATTTAGTTCTTTCAATTAACACAATTGAATGACTACTTCATCGAAAAATCTATCAATTATGTACGTCATTTAAACTTTAAATACTTCTTGTTTTTTGTGCCATTCATTAGGTACTTAGTTATTTTGGAAAGATATAAGATATGTCGAGGTAGTCCACTTTGGGCACCCGTCCAAATGGCACCTTCGCTAATGGCACCTAGCCTAGTCCACATATGGCACCTATCAATATTTTTGGCAGGTGCCTTTCGTGGACTCAAATTTATTTTTTAATTTTGTCCACATTGGGCACCTACGGCTTAGAAGCCTAGTGTTGGGATGTATTTGGTTTACAGGGCGTTTAGAAATAAAAGATATCGATAAACATCATATCAATATTATTTTATCACTACATAGTATAAAACAAAGTAGCTATTTTTGTCTGTTTGTTTATCTGTATGCTTAAATCTTTAAAATTACGCAACGGATTTTGATGCGGTTTCTGTAATAGGTAGAGTGATTCAAGAAGAAGGTTTATGTGTATAATTCGTCGACATATTTTGCAGGCGAAGCCGCGGGCGGAAGCTAGTTAATAATAATTTAGTTAATAAATGTTGTTGATAATTTTTTATAATAATAAGAATATTGCTAATTAGTTAGTGTAACTAATTAGCATTATTCTTATTATTTTTATGAATTGCTTTATTGAGAACAGAATAATGAGTCTCAGGATAATTATTGGTCTTATGCACCTGGCCATAACAACACCATTTGTTTGACCACAATTTGTGGTCAATCCACTGGGTGACCATATAATCGTTAAATGTTGCTATGTTTTTATCTTGGGGACTTTCACTCATGATGTAAAGCCAAGCATTATCCAAATCATCTAGTGGCAAATAAGGTAGCACAGTACATAAAGCAACATATTTTCTATGAATAATATTATCGTTGAGATCTAACTATTTCCTTCCCTTTATTAAAGCCTTTTTAAAGTGGATGTAGCATCCTTTTATTGCGGCGTTGGGAAATACAGACAGTATTCCTCTTACTAACAGACACAGTTAGTGTTTTATTGCTTTTGAACTCTATTACAATGAAATAAAGCCCAAATTGTGGTGGCATTGTATGTCCACTGCCCGATAAAAAAAGTCGACTCTAGCGATGATGCGCCGGAGTAAACGAAAATATGACGAATTTAACCGAACGCTTCCGAAACTTGTTTACGTAAAATTGCAAATTGCAAATATGATGATTCGTTAAAATATTTGAACAGTGCACAGTGACGTGCGTCACAGGAACAATTATCTGTTGATATCTGATAGTATAAAAAATAATCTAGTGGATTTATTAGTTGGTGTGTGTATTGTAATTATTGTAAACTACAATAATGGAGCCTGTTGCCGGTCTAAGTAATAAGAACACAGAAATTAGTTACATTTCCAGTAAAAAAGGAGCGCCAATACTAATACATAAAAACAGACAATACAGAAAGTTTAAAATATACAAAAGTAACGGTAATATGTTATGGCGGTGCTTGACTAGACCTTGTACAGGGTACCTGACAATTGATGGGAATGAAGATATTGTAAAAATGACAGAACACACCTGTGAACCCATGAACAGTGCCCAGGCTGAAGTAAAAAAAGCAATAGATGAACTTCGACAAGAAGCTGCAGTCACCGACGGTCCTATTCCAACACCGTACAAAAGAAAAATTAATAAATTACTCGATCAAGGACTCAACTTAGTAACCGATTGTCCAAATTATAAAAACATCAAATCCAGCATATATAACAAACGAAATAGGGCTTATGGAGTTAACCGGCTATGTGCAAAAACCGCGGGCGATATACAAGTAAGTACTCTTCATTAACAATCTAAAGTTCGACTTTTAATCGTGTTTAGTAACTTGACAGTTCAAAGAAAAATAATGATACCATACTAAAACATAGTGTTGCGGTAGTGAACGATTTCGCGTAAGGAACGAATGATAAAAATGGTTTACTTTAAAATAAAACTTTAAATATTCGTATGTAAGGTGGTATAAGAATAATTAATAATTGTTTTAATAAGTCATTTCCCTTTTTGATTTTGTTTTAATAGAAACAAAATAAAAATCTTAATTAAAAATTATGTTATTTTACTTTTTTGTACTTTTATATTTTATCTTCTTCTATTTCTATCTATTTTATTTTCTCTAGCAACCCTAGACGTAGACGGTTTTCTTGATATTTTATCTCATTCGACTTCTTACCTTCGGTCTGAGTGCACGGATGTTTTTATTCTGCCACTGCGCTTTTGCTGTTTTTTTATTTGTTACGTTGTATTTGTTGTTACGTCATGCTTGTTGATTCAATTGAACTAAAACATGGATACTCAACCAAGCACATCAACGGATAATTTATTCTTACCAAGTTGTTTTATTTTAAATTACTTTACTACAGAGAAACAAAATATTTTACAAATTCTACAGTTTTAATAGTGTATATCGTGTTTTTAAAGACAAGTTATTAAATGCGAAATAAAAAGTTTACACATATGTACATTATTTAAGTTCATTCAATTTTGGTCATTCTTACACCACCTCACTATCTTTTTTTTTTGTCAAAACCTGGTAACCCTTCAACTGTCAAGTTACTGAATACGATTAAAAGTCGAGGTATAGGAGTAATTTTACCGACTTTTATAATATTTTATTTTATAAACATATCCAAAACTCAATCCTTTAACTATCACACTAGCACTTAGATGAATAGTTACTATATTAATAAAATACTATTAAGTTCAAATACAATAATTTTTCCAATCAAGTCTAGCAGTTGTTACAATACCTAAAACTGGTTTTATTTTTGTTAAGGTACCCAAACAATATTTGGACTTCCTGTTGGCGGATTTCTACGATGGTAAAAATCGAATTCTTCTATTCGCCACGACAAAAAGCAAAGAAGAACTAGTCAGAACACGTCACCTTTATTGTGATGGGACTTTTAAATCTGCGCCGAAACCTTTTCTTCAAATTTATAGTATTCATGGTGATGTCGATGGTATCGTTAAACCGTTAGCATATGCTATGCTTCTGAACAAGAAAATGTCTACATATAAAAGATTATTTCAATTATTAATATCTTCGATACCAGGTATGTCTATAGATTTCTTTACAAGTGACTTTGAAGAAGCCGCAGTAAGAGGCATACTGTCTGTTTTTCCCAACGTAGCAATAAAAGGATGCTACTTCCACTTTAAAAAGGCTTTATTCAAGAGAGGGAAAGAGTTAGGCCTCAACGATAATAGTATTCATAGAAAACATGTTGCTTTATGTGCTGTGCTACCTTATTTGCCACCAGATGATTTGGATGATGCTTGGCTTTACATCATGAGTGAAAGTCCCCAAGATAAAAACATAGCAACATTTAACGATTATATGGTCACCCAGTGGATTGACCACAAATTGTGGTCAAACAAATGGTGTTGTTATGGCCAGGTGCATAAGACCAATAATTATCCTGAGACTCATTATTCTGTTCTCAATAAAGCAATTCATAAAAATAATAAGAACATTGCTAATGTTTTACGAGTTTTACAGGAAAGTTGCAAAAATTACGCTGAAATCCGCAAAAAAATTGAAAAATCTAAATCTCAAATACTTGCCGAAAAAAAAAACACATTAATAGACAGTATTTTAAAAGAATATAAAAGTGGCGCTATTTCTCTTGGACACTGCATTGAAAAACTGCGATTTTAAGGTTTCTCTTTGTTTAAATTATAAGTAAATATCTAAAGCCTGATTTTGCAATAAATGTGATATGCGGAGACTGATTGTAGTCAAATTATAGTTAGTTTAATTAGTAAATATTTTAAGGTTTCTCTTTGTTTAAATTATAAGTAAATATCTAAAGCCTGATTTTGCAATAAATGTGATATGCGGAGACTGATTGTAGTCAAATTATAGTTAGTTTAATTAATAAATATTTTAAGGTTTCGCTTTGTTTAAATTATAAGTAAATATCTAAAGGCTGATTTTGCAATAATTGTGATATGCGGAGACTGATTGTAGTCAAATTATAGTTAGTTTAATTAATAAACATTGATGTGATTTTTATCGATATCTTTTATTTCTAAACGCCCTGTAAACCAAATACATCCCATAGTGTTGGGATGTATATGGTTTACAGGGCTTCTGAGCAGGTGCCCTATGTGGACAATATTAAAAAATTAAATTTGAGTCCACGAAAGGCACCTGCCAAAAATATTGATAGGTGCCATATGTGGACTAGGCTAGGTGCCATTAGCGAAGGTGCCATTTGGACGGGTGCCCAAAGTGGACTACCTCGATATGTCGTGATAGTAATCTGGATACTTAATAAAAAAGGTAATTCAATTTATGTGGATTTTTTCAGTATTCCCAGTTAAACACGATCGACTATCATAAATGAACTTTAATAAACCTTATCTATTATTTTTGAGTACTTATTTTTAATCTTACGGTAGCTATTATAAGTAAACAACTAAAGACGTTTTTGCTATAAAAAGGGAGGACGTGATAATGCGCGGCTCGCGGTTTCGATTCTTCAAATTCCCACTGATCGTGAGCATGTAAGATGGGTCACGAGTCGAAGTTTGTAGCTCGATCGTTCGATCAAACATGATTGCATGACAGAGATTCGGGCTGCGACCTAAACGATCGATATGATTGAATCATTTTGACTCGATCACCTACCCTATGGGTCGCGATTAGTGTTACTAGGTGTCCCGATTTGCGCAGGACGTCCCGATTTTTAGAGGCCTGAGGACGCTTCCCGATTTGTACCTGACCGGAACGCTAATGTCCCGATTAACCAAAAAATGAAAAAAAAAACATTTAAAAAATGTATGTAAATGTACCCTACGTAATTTTGTTAACACGGAACGCCATCTATTGGCTTTGAATATATTCAAATACATGGGGGCCGTAACTCGATCCGCTGCTACGAGATGGCGTTGCATACTTATACTTCTTATTCCTTATCCGATTCATTGTAGAAACACCCTGACAGATTTGTTTGCCGGCGGGCCGGGCGCTGCTATACTCGTATCATTCAATCATCGTAGCTCCACAACAGGTGTTCCAGATCTTCGATTTTTATAAGTCAACGGGAAATGCCCATCAGACCGAACAACTTTTGCTAAGACGTCATTCCTATATGTGTTATGGTGTAGCTAAGCTCTTGGAGTTCCACAACAGGTGTTCCAGATCTTCAATTTTTATACGTCGACAGAGAGTGCTCATCAGGCTGAACAACTTTTGTTAAGACGTCATTCCTATATATGTTATATATATGGAACTCCAAGAGCCCAGCTACAGCTGGGCTCTTGGAGTTCCACATCAGGTGTTCCAGATCTTCAAATTTCTTCTCTCAGCAGAAAATGCTTATCACGTGGAACAATTTTTGCTACGGTTTCATTTTTGTATCTCGTATAGTTTAGCTGGTCTGTTGCGGTTCTGCATCAGGTGTTCAAGTTTCCAAGATAAATTATAGCCTATATGTTGCCCAGACTTAATACCTATACAACAAAAAAAAAAACATTCCAATCCGTCCAGTAGTTCCGAATATTAGCGTGTACAAACAAATAGACAAACAGACATACAGACAAACAGACAATTTTTTTTTTTTGGATTCGTGCTCTATTACTGTTTCTAAACCCCCCTCATTTATTATTTTTTTAATATATTCAATGTACAGACACAGTTTTTTTACTGTTTTATTATATGTATAGATTTCCAGTACATACCTTGATAAGTTGGTATTCCAATCTTTATAATGATGTAATACAGCACGTGGTGTTATAAACATGTACTCGGTTTGAATTTATATAACTTTATTCTTACGTGTTGTACTGATAATAGGTCAAATTAAAGAAATTAGTAATCGCCGTAAAATTATTTATTGGCAACAATTCAAAACTCTATAGCACTCGCTAGGCTTTTGACTATGACTGTAATATGTTCACAACTCTGAGGTGAAACACGTGACCACCGAAGCAATAACGCATACTGCTCGACATTGGTGGTACTCACTAGGTACCTACTTCTTGTTGCTGCTACTACATCACAACGGTGAAGGTTCGGATTTATTGAAAAAGTTAATTATTAAAATGTCGAGTCCCATAATACAGCACCGGACAAGAACGAACATTGACAATAATAATAACAATTTTCTTCATATTAAAAATTGGCTGGAAAACCAGCCCAATATAATGCAAAAAAATAACGGACACAAGCTAGAAATTAAGCACAATGATTTCTAATTAAAAAGTATGTATGACAATCGAATTTATAAATGAATTTGTCCCATTTCAGAAGGCGATTAAACCCTT
Organism: Hyppa rectilinea; assembly: GCA_951799385.1. Lineage (NCBI taxonomy): Eukaryota > Metazoa > Arthropoda > Insecta > Lepidoptera > Noctuidae > Hyppa > Hyppa rectilinea. The sequence continues at coordinate 4,698,790 of OX637303.1, forward strand.
TCCTGAATGGCTGAAACATCATCGTCATCGAAGACGAAGCATCATTATCTGCTGCATGCATCTTATCTGCTAAACCTTAACCTAACCTAAACCTTATCACAAATACGTTGGAGTGGGCTTCCAGTCCAGCATAAGTGAATGCGGCTGCATGGTTTTTAGCAGAGCGTGAAGTGTGAATTGGAATATATTTTGTATTGTTTGATGAGGCAAACCAACAATATGAACGTATATTACGTTTTGTTCTTCGATGCCACTCAGCAACATCAAAAGCAAAACTTTGACTTCGTGCTACCGTTGTATTTTTATCACAATTTGTAATCAATTTAAATGTATATTGAGTAGCATTAATAAGATATCATTTTTATGTAAGAGTTGATGAACCTTATATTTTACAGGTTTGTTGTTATAACCAACTGTCAAATTTTATTTAAATTTTATTTTATTTATTTATTGGTTCACCAACGATTGTTTACACAGGTTGTATGCTAAAATTAACATGCAAAAATTTAAGTGCAACAGTGCAACAATCACTTACAGGTAAACTCCGCATGCATAAAGAAGTTGTACAATTTAAGATATTAATCTAGTTTAAAATAATAATAACTTACTTATCTGGAAGTCTAACAGTGTAAGGGTCTAAATAATCTATACATATAATAAATTTGTAGAAAAGTGGTGTCTGTACAATGGAAATATATAAAAAAAAAGTAGCAGGGGTTGTTATTATATCGATGCCGAACCCGAAATTGTAATTAATTTTTTTTTGTCTGTTTGTGTGTTTGTCTGTGTGTTTGTGCACGCTAATATCAGAAACGGCTTATTCGATTTAGATACGGTTTTCACTAATATATTGTAGTAAGCTTCACTTAACATTTAGTGTTTATTTCATGTCAATCGGTGCATAAATAAAAAAGTTATGTCAATTTAAAGAATCACGGCAAACATTTGTTAAGGTATTCTATCAGAGTACGTATACGCATCGCGCCTGCGCGTCCGTGGCTATATAAAGCGCGCTGAGAGCCGCGCCGCTGTTACCCCGATCCAGCTGTCCCTTGCTGTTCTCCCCCAGCGACGCCCTAAGCCGAGGTCCATACCCCACAGGGGGTGCCCTTAGCGTGTAGTCGCTTAGTTTGTAAGTTTTTATAAGCCCTGGCTGGAGGCTACAATTCTTTTGTGGTATCCACAGGCAAGTCCGGTTAAGCAGTATACAACCCTATGGTTGAGCTGCGAGATGCCACTATCAAAAAAAAAAACACCTCGCTGCCATAAGGATTCAGTTATTCGTAGCGAACGCACGTATCCTGGAGAGTATAGGCGAATAGTGGCATTCGATTATTGCGATTCACTTGAATACTGACTGTTTGCATATTTCATTTATTTATATTTTAGGGTTTTTAGGTTAGGTTCTTTTAATAAATTTTCCTTAAAAACTATCTATAATAAAATAAAACAGTAAAAAAACTGTGTCTGTACATTGAATATATTAAAAAAATAATGATTGAATGATTGACAGTAATAGAGCACGAATCCAAAAAAAAATCGGTCTGTTTGTCTGCATGTCTGTTTGTTTGTACACGCTAATCTTCGAAACTACTGGACGGTTTTGAATGATTTTTTTTTGTTGTGTAGGTATTAAGTCTGGGCAACAAATAGACTATAATTTATATTGGAAACTTGAACACCTGATGCTGAACCGCAACTGACCAGCTAAACTATAAGAGATACAAAAATAATACCGTAGCAAAAATTGTTTCGCGTGATGAGCATTTTCTGCTGAGAGAATAAATTTGAAGATCTGGAACACCTGATGTGGAACTCCAAGAGCCCAGCTACACTATAACAGATATTGGAATGACGTCTTAGCAAAAGTTGTTCAGCCTGATGAGCACTCTCTGTTGACGCATAAAAATTTAAGATCTGGAGTGCCTGTTGTGGAATTCCAAGAGCCCAGCTACACTATAACATATACAGAGTTGATACGACAGAGGGGCTTTCCTTTAAACAGCTTATACTAGGGACCATTTTAAAGCTCTGTACCAAAAATCAATGAAATAGGAGCAGTAGTTTAGTCGCAAATGTTTTTTAAGTTTTTGCCCCGTTTGAACACGATGTATCTTTCCTAACAGCGCTCCGGCGCGCGCGCGTCGGTGCCGCTGCGTTACAAGGTCAGTTTTTATTTACAAAGGGTGGTTGCGTTTTACTCTGATTTGTAAGCTATTTAGTTTGTTTGAAAAAATAAAAACCTCATTTTTTTTTTATACCCTACCGAGTTAATACTAAACACGTATAGTATACGTAGTGTAATTTAATGCCCCTCTGTCATATCGACTCTGTATAGAAATGACGTCTTAACAAAAGTTGTCCAATCCGATGAACACTTTCTGTTGACTTATAAAAATCGAAGATCTGGAACACCTGTTGTAGAACTCCAAGAGCCCAGCTACACTATAACACATATAGGAATGACGTCTTAGCAAAAGTTGTTCAGTCTGATGGTCATTTCCTATTGACTTCTAAAAATCGAAAATCAGAAACGTCTGATGTGGAAATCAAAGCTATCACTAATTTCACTGTATAATTATAAAATAACAAAAGCTGGGAGTACTTACACGCGGTGAAGGCGGTAACAGTTTAGGACTGATTTTCGCTGGCGATGGTACAGACGCCAGCACATCAAGCTATCCCTAACTGTCAAATTTTCTCAATAAAAAATGTCCTTATGTCTTTGCAATAAAGTTGAAATACTATCAAAGAAATTTTACAGATTGTGGTAACTTGATGTGCTGGCCTCTGTACTTATATCATTGAAAATTTGACTCTGCTGGCCAAAACTCCCATTTATTTTTTTATTTTACCAAATAAATATGCCTTCGGACTTATGTTATTTGAGTGTTTAATTTCCTTTTCTATTTATCTTCGTGACACAGTAGCCTACCCGATAACGCCTGGGAGCAGTCCCTTAGATTTTAATTGATCACTTATATTCACAATAAAGCTATAACCATGCCTAGAAAGAGGTCAAATCTTTCCCAATGTTCCAAAAGAGCTAAAAGATTGAAGATCATAAGATCCCAAGAATCTACCAAAGAGCGTCACGAGAGACTTGATGCTGTTTGAAAACATCCGGCTGCAACTCACTCCGTGGAAACCTCTTCAGATCGCGAAGCACGCCTGCGTTCTCAGCGTATTTACGCATCTACATCCAGGTCTCTAGAGACCAGTGAAGAATATGATGCGCGACTGACCGCAGATCGTGCAAGTCATGCATTGTCTCGCGAATCGGAGACGTTCACGGATAGAGAATTACGCTTGAGTTCCAAGCGTATCTACGCATCGACTTCTAGGTCTCTAGAGACAAGTGGGGAACGTGATGCGCGACTGACCGCTGATCGTGATTCAGATCTTCGCTGGCATAAACAACAGGATACGCGTACGAAGTCGCGGGCAGAAGCTAGTTAATTAATAAAGCAGCATAAGGTACTTGTTATAGGTACACACATTACCCCTCAGGGGAGATATTGAAAGATATCTTGCTATTCAGCGAGATGCTTAAAAAAATTGGCCTTCAATTTGCCCAAACTTTCCGTTTCCAATTTTAAGCTACAATACTTTCCGTTTCCAGAAGCAAACCATTATAAATTTGACACTATTACATCGATAATAAGTTGCAGGATCATATATTATGTATAATTTGGATATGAAGAGGGTTATTAAAGGTGGCTTGAAAGTTAAGTAATCATCACTGAATGTTTAACCATAACTTTTGCTGTTTATGATCATTGAGAGTGTTGTAATATTCTTGGCTTGTCTCTCTTGTGTTGCAAACGCATTATTACATTCCCCTAATTCTCGTAACTGACTCGTCTGACAGTTGGTTTAACAATTATACAATTGATGTCTATTTAACCAATTAAACACGTAGTATTACTAGTATTAAATGAAATTAGTAGCTTAATTATTTTCTTTGTGTTGTAGTTTTGATAATAATTGGCCCATAATGTTTATTATATAACCATTTTATTTGAGTAAGTACCCAAAGTTTTTACTCGTGGGAACAAAAATGGAAAAAAAAATGGGAAAAAAGTCAAAAAATCAAAAACTAAGACGAGAGGAGGAGCGACGCCGGATCGGAGTTCGATCCCGCATCAGGTGGCGCGAGCACGGGAGGCTCAGGGGGCACCCGCCGCGCCAGGGAGTCGGCCGTTGCCGCGAGAAACCGGTTCTTCGCCAAGCGGCCAAGGTCAGAGGACGACAAAGGGTCGTCCTCTGAAGGGGAGCTGGCCTCAGCTAGGAAGATCCCCACCAAAAAACGGGGGGGAGGGTCAGAGAGCGAGGCAAAGGGAGTGGGCTCACTGCCCGAGAGGCTGCCGAGCTGGACGAAGTTCCCCGGAGGGACATGGAGACCGGTCGAGCGGTCGCCTCGGGGCCCTCCAGCGACAAGGCGGGTGCGGCTGGCGGTCCCAAAGCGGACCGCAAAGATGAATTCGCGGCGGTCGTGGAGGACGCTATCCGGGACGTGTCCCTGAAAAGGGTTCAGGCCTCTAGAAACTGTCGGCCACCATAAAATCCTCAAGAGGAGAATGGAAGGCTCCGTGCAAAGTTACATAAGACAGTCCCCAAAAATGCCCAACCTTCACCACTTCCTAGTGCTTTAACTGGGAAGAAGAAGTGGCGTAAAAAACTCCCCAGCAGCACAGCTCTGTGTTTAGTTGGAAGAACTTGACTCTACACATTTATCGTATGAGTAGTCATTAACATTACGATAAACATCACATTAAAATCAATCATTTGCCACATTAAAACTGACTGTGCTCAAGCGTAAATTAAAAAAGAGCCTCCAGGTAAAAGGGCGAGCCCGCTTACATGTGCAATGCTGTACTACGTCCACACAGCCGTAACTCGAAGTTACAAATGATAATCAATTAATTGCTAATGAGTACTAACAAGAATCAGTATAAATAAACATGATCAACTGTCGAGGTATCTAGCTAACCACATATTGCAATACAACTCATTAAAAAAAAAACATTGTAATGAGTAGATTATGTCAATAAATGGATGTTATTATGTATGTTTCATCTGCAAAGCTACCTCCAAAGAGATGAATTCAACAATTGCAAGAGAACCTAATCAAAATATGTATCAGTTTGGGATTTCAAGTCTCCATGCTTACATCCGCACAATGCAATGCCTATTAAATATTGCATACCGGATGAATATAGGTCAGTGGCAAGTTAGGGAAGAAAAACACAATGAAATCTTTAAAAAACAGAAAGAAGAAATCAAGGCAAAATTTAAAGAAATCGGTCTCATTATAGACACAAGTTAAGCCCGGTTTTGGAACGAGTAACGATGGAAATACAGCAAGAAGGTTTTTCCACAAATAAATATAAAGAAACTGCTCGTATCACCGGCCTCGACGAAAATCTGCTCTGCCGCCGAATTAGAAGAAACGATTAAGAAAAAGAAACAAGCGGAAGAAGATAAACATCGAAAAAAAGTTACTGTAAAAAGGTTTTGCCTGAAGGAGCAGAAACTATCGTGCATTGGTTTGAAACGAATTACGTGCACGGAAAATCTCGCGAACAAAAAGTACACAACTATTAATCTCCCTAACCCCTCCATTATTTTCACCACAGTTGTGGTCCATACGTAGAATAAATGAACTCGGTCTGCCAAGGACCCAGAATAATGTGGAGGTTTGGCATAGACGTCGGAACTACTTGCAAAACAGTAACCGACATGGCTTATATGCGACTATACGCAGCCTTATAAAAGAGCAAATAAGCACTAATCACGTTGTTGAAAAAGCACAGGCTAGCGCTAATAAGACTCCGCCCAAGAAAAAAAAAATAGTATCCGTTTGTATTGCGAAGATATGTGCAAATCGTAATAATATGGAACTTCTTCCCTTTTTAAGAGCTAATGCTAATCATAATTGAATTGTAATTAACTACCTATGTTTTTTTAGCACTTTCATTGATTTTGTTATTAAATGTGTTATATAAAAATGAATTATTTAATCACGTGTCTTTAAATTTACGATTAATGTTTTGTTTATTTCGTATTCTATGCTGATTAAGTCCAAGTTTAGGTATATCTTTTTTGTTGTATGATTTTAATTCAAATAAAACATTTAAGTAAATGACTGAACGACTGCTTTGTTTCCCATAGACGATTGAGTTAAGACAGTTTTGGCTTTTCAGGAGTTTGGCTAGCAAGCAGTCACTATTAAATATTGTCTAAGTGTCCATGCTACTGCTAAACGTGGTGAATTTGTTACCTGTCTTCCTTATTTTAGGAAAATAGACATGAAAATATGTAGGTATGGTTTTTACTATATTGTCTCAACGTATATAATGCAAAACATTATGGAGGTGAAGGTTATTTATTAAATGTTACGGTGTAGTAGGCGTTTCGAACCGATGTATTATCGAACTAATAAATTACTGAAGTAAGCTGTGGGATTTTTCGCATAAACGTTATAGCGCGCCAATAAAGCATCGATGGAATAAAACATCGTCCAACTGAATTATCGACACAACGTGTTCGATATAATAAAAATCGAATTATCAACTTTCGAAATGAAATAGGGAAGCCGTTTAACTACGGATCCTTGGACGTCGATCAACAATGTTAGTTTTGTTTCTCTCACCGACCATTATTTGGATAGTAATAATAAAATGAGATCATATCTTTTAGACTGCTTCTCTTTGTCTGACAAGACACACGGCAGAAAATCTGTGGCAATCTTTACAGGCAAAAATTACATAATGGAAAATTCAAAATAAAGCCGTTGCTGTAGTGAGTGACAATGCCGCCGTCATGTACCTATAGATATTTTATATTTATTTGAGATAAGCAGGGTGCTCCTTCCTGACGCTCCTCTTCGAAAACGCCGCAAACAGTTAGTTTTTTTAATACTACTTTTTTTATTTTTTCTCTTGTTCTATGTGTTTTATGTTATATTAAAATTTTGTTTAGAAAGCCATCTTCGGAGCGAGAGCCCTGCTGTTTTGTGCCTGGAGCAGGGCCGTCTTCAGCGGCCGAAGCGGAGGCATGTTCAGAACCCGAAGCAGGCCCTTCTTCGGAGCCACCAGTCCCTGAAGCGGGACCTTCTTGGGAGCCTGAAGCAACACCATCTGCTCCTTAAATGCAGATACCTATTGGTATGTATATTTTTCACTATCTATGTATAGCATTTTTGCCGTATTATATTTAAAGCAATAATAGCATTTTTTTTTCAGAAGCACCCGATGATGCTGTAATCATCGAATACAGTAAGTAATATTGTTATCCACTTCTGGGTATACGCCACCCTTCTTTTCTGCTATTTCTAGGGTGCATCCTTCAAAACAAATGTTTTTTGTTTCAGTTGATGATGATGATGCTGGATACCAGCCAGATAATGGTGCTCCCAGGATGGGTACGCCATTTGCTGATACTGTCCCCAACTCACCAAGTTCCTTGGACAGCGACCCAGGTCGCTTATCGACAATGTCGAGACAGGAAATGGCGACACAAACTCCAAAAAAGAGGTGATTTTATATCAATGAAATCTCTTCAGAGGATGAGTAAACTATTCCTGGAGAGATTTCATATACAGGGTGGAATTTTGGAATGTCACCTGGAGGGAAAGTACTCTTAATACTTTGCAACTCTTAATACTTCAAACTTTGCAACCCAGTTGGTTGCAAAGTTTAAAGAGACTAGTTCGACGTTAGATAAAAAGCGGTCGGGTCGATCAAGGACGGAAGAAAACATCGACATAGTGTTGCAGTCTGTTCGTGAAAATCCTACCCAGTCTACTCGTAAGCGTTCCAGAATATTAAACGTAGCCAGAACATCGTTACAGCGGATTTTAAAGAAAGATTTACGTCTGCACCCCTACAAAATTCAGTTGGTACAGGAATTAAAAGACACTGACGCCATCCAGAGACTAAATTACGCGAATGAAATGTTTAGCCGCTTTTCTTCGTTCAATAACGTGTTATTCTCTGATGAAGCTCATTTCCACATTAATGGGCATGTAAGTAAACAAAATTGCCGCTACTGGAGCCCCGAAAATCCAAAACGTAAACATCAGAAGCCATTACACAGCCCTAAAGTGACGGTATGGGCCTCTATGTCATCTCGTGGCATCATAGGCCCTTATTTTTTTGAAGACGGCAGAGGTCGCGCGATTACAGTTAATTCAGAGCGATATGTAGCAATGATCGAGGAGTTTTTTACACCAGCGTTGCAGAATTTTCCAGGCTACAATACGCGGACCTGGTTTCAACAGGATGGCGCGACGGCCCATACCTCTAACACTGCTATGCTCGTCATTCGTGAACTTTTCCCAAACAAAGTGATCTCTCGAAGAGGAGACATTTCCTAGCCACCACGTAGTCCGGATCTAACCCCGATGGACTTTTTCTTATGGGATTATCTGAAATCTAAAGTGTATGGCACAAACCCGCGGTCAATTGAAGCCCTAAAAAAAAATATTCAAAGAGAAATGGCTAACATCACAGAACCTGACTTGCCGCGCAGTCGTCGATGCGTCGCTTACAGGAGTGCCGTGATCGTAACGGGTTACAATTGGATGTTATTTTCATTTCAAAAATTATTCCCATTTTATAAAAGTTAATACGAAATAAAAAGGTAATTCTTATTGTAATTGGTTTTTTATTAATTAATTATTTACATGTGTAAGGACTTATGGGCCACCCTTTTTTTTTAAGGCTGGGAAATCATCCAATGACTGCTCCCCGCTCTGGGTGGAGCGGAACGGAGTGTCAGACTCTTACTGACTAAAACCCATCCATGTTCCTTCCGTAGCCCTTTATGTTCCGGGGTAGCGGTAACCCTTGCGGACAATCCCGCTTACCCGGCAGGCTTGGCCCTGAGGGGCCCCTTCATATGCTGACATCTCTTTGAGGCGCGCGTGGAACATATACGTGCCGTCCGGCACGGGCCTGGTGCTGATCGGACGGTGAGTCATTATGGGCCACCCTGTAAGTAGAGTAGAGAGTAAAAAGTAAGATACATATGTATGCTAATACAGGAATGGAGGTTGCGGCTGAAGTGGAGATACACAGTACACCTGAAATTCAGAAACGACGCACTATTATTGGTAAATATTATACCACATAGTATTTAAAAATTACCTACCATAATGTATATATAAAACGTTTATAGTTATTTATTTTTACAGGAATACATGACACGAATTTGGAACAGACTATAGACGATTGGATGCAAATTGAAAGTGACGTTGACTCGTGCTTTGACGAGACAGACCTTGACAATCCCCAGACAATACGTACCGCGTCGACTGAACCTGCATCTACGACTGACTACACGGCTTTAGAACGACACATTTTAGAAAACGAGGACGCAGTAAACGACAGTGCCTTGCGAAGTATTGCCCCCGATAATGCATACGACTTTACTTGGCGTAAAGAAGAGGCAATTTTCCAAGGACGACAAAAAACAATTTTCCAAGGAGACATTCACTGGCACACCAGGACCAACTATGGACATGACTGATCAGACTTCAATACTCGACGTCTTCTATAAAATTATCGACGTTGAATTCATCGATATGCTTTGTACGGAGCCTAATCACTATGAAGATTGACTTATTACAATCACAAAATAAACTGAATCCGAACTCCCGCCTGCAAAAGTGGACACCGACAGACAGAGATGAAATGTTAACTTTCTTGGCAGTATTAATTCTGCAAGGTCTTTATCCCCTACCCGAAGAAGAGCTTTATTTTAAATTTAATGGTTTCGGCACTATGCCATATCTTCGTAGCACTAAGACATATAATCGATTTCTTTTATTGAAGACAATGATGCATTTCGCCATAAGCAATGACAAAAACAGCAAACTTTGGAAAATAGACCCAGTGACTGAGTACTTGAATAAAAAGTTTTCCAATCAATACTATCCATCGAAAGAGACAGTCGTGGACGAATCACTTTTGAAGTGGCACGGGAGACTATCCATGGTCCAAAAGATTGCGACAAAGGCTGCAAAGGCCGGCGTGAAAACGTACGAACTGCGTGAGTCTTCAACCGGCTATCTCTGGATATTTATCCCTTTCCCTCCTTACGGTACTTAGAAGTACCTCCACATTTTTCGTCTAATAACTTAAGTACGAAATAACTTTATGTTAACAACAACTGACGTTCCTTTAGAGTACCGTTTCCGTAAGCCAATCACAGCGCGTTATTTGTATTACCGCGCGACATTGTCGAGAAATTTGAACAGCGAGTTACAAATGGTCGGACATTTTTTCACTTTACTGTGCGGTGTAATTGTAAAATGTTTATAAATAGAATATCATAGGTAAGTACTATTTTTTTTACTAATTACGTTGTTTATATCACGGAGTACATTTATAAAAGCTGGTATAACATATTATCACTTTATTTTATAAGAATATTTGATAAAAACTGATGAGGACTTAAAAGTACCGTCAGGTGATTTTAGTCTAAAAAATCATGAACTTTGATAATACACATACTCGATGAAGTAGGTATTTTGGTTTATCAAACATTATTGTTTTTTCTTTTTATTATTTTTCTGAGCTATTTTTTTATTGTTTTAGCCATTGAGATGGATATTACTAAGAATACTGCTCTAATTGAAGCCCTGCTATTAGAAGAGATTCCGGACTGTAACGAAGAGTCTGATGCAGGTGTGTCCGATGATGAAGTGGAAAATATTCAACTACCCTCACCAATAGGCTTCGATGAGATTTTTGAAAGAGCTCTAGAAAATACTTTAGCCGAAGATCCGCCATCATCGCCTTCAAAACAAGTTGAACTGGAGTGTCCTGTAAATCAGGTACCACCATCACCAATACCTGGATCTAGTGTTCAGACTGATCTACCGTCTGCAAATACGTCCTCACACAGAACTAATCAGCGATTACCTGAACCAAACCGTAAATGGAAAAAGAAGGACCTAGATACAATTTTACCGGAATACGTTCTAGATACTGGAGTAATAGAAGACTACTTTGCTCACTGTAACACCCCGACTGATATATTTTTAGTATTGATTGAAGATATTATTGACAATATTGTGTACCAAAGCAACCTTTATGCTACTCAGAGAGGCAAAGTATTGAACCTAAAAAAGGAGGAACTTCTAACATTTATAGGTATGAACTTTTTTATGGGTTACAATACTCGTCCGGCGTGGAGAGACCATTACTCTTCGGCATCTGATCTCAACAATGCACTTCTCTGCAAAACAATGCCCAGAGACAGATTTGCTATTATTTTATCTCATCTGCATTGCAATGATAACTCCCAAAAGCCTAGAGACTGCAAAGATAAGTTGTATAAAATTAGATTGATGATTGATGCACTCAATAAAAAATTTCAAGAGGTTTATAATGGTACTCGCGAACTGAGTGTAGATGAATCTATGATTAAATTTAAAGGTAGGTCTGTCTTGAAACAATATCTTCCTATGAAGCCCATAAAAAGGGGATACAAGCTGTGGTGTCTAGCTGACCAGAGAGGCTATACAGGGTGTCCCGTAAATAATGGATCAAACGTAACGGGTAGGTAGCTTACCTCATTTCCAACAACTAATTTGAACAGTAAAAAAAAAACCCATAAGGTAACCAAGATAATTTTTTTTTTCGATTTTTACTATTTTCTGTACCAGCATTCAGTGTTTTTAATGCTGTTGCTGCAAATGGTATCATATTTAGGTGTGATTTTTGTCATACATTTCTGAATAGTTTACTAGTGTTATAAGATACCATTTTTTTAAATAACATTTTATTTGCCTTAGAAAAAAAATCTTGAATTGAAAAGTTTTGTTTTTACGATGAAAAGACCAGAATTGGAAAAATTCTCCTGTAAAAAAAATGTATGACATCAAAGTGTACCATTATTTTAAAAACTTGTAAAATTACTAAGGTTTGCAAATTGGTATAAAACTTACGTCTAGTCCTTGCGGTTACAAAGATATTGCTACTCGTATGAATGTGATGAAGAAGACAGAACAGAAATTAAAATGGTACAATCTAACTTTTCTTTCTCGTAATGGCTTATGCTTGTAATCTAAGCATGTGGTTAAGCGTGTAGCGTAATTCCGAGCCGATGACGTCATCTGTTCGGCATTTGGGACCGCTACCTGCGGAGTTGCACCTCACTCAGTGTGAAAGGGATAGATAGCGCCGCTTTTGTATTTTTGGTAATGTTGCTTGATTTTATTTGTTTAGTTGACACGAATCTCTCTTCGAGTTGATACGTACGTCAGACTACTTTCGCTCCTGCTGTGCCTAACTGTTGTGTTCCTTAAAATTAAACTTGTGCGGTGTATTTGGACTTTGCTTTGCCTAACGATTTGGAACTGTTTGTGTTTTGGATGAATGACTTGGCAATCCTACGGACTTCGAAAACAATCGTTTGTGTGTGGTTGTACGTGTGTGCAGTAGTACGATGCCTCGTTACGAGTACACGCCACGGGAGTATGCCGAAATGCATTTTATCTACGGAGAAGCAAGAGGTAATGCCAGGGCGGCCGCAAGATTGTATCGTGAAAGATACCCGAACCGGGATCGACATCCCGACTATCGCGTATTCATTAGAGTGCATAACGCGCTTCTTGAGGGAAGAATTCTTGGCACCGGAGTTGGGGGTGCCAGTGAAGGGCGACCGTCACAAGTCAATGACGAAATTATTATTCGAGAAATCGAGGAAGATTCGTCGGTCTCAATTCGCGTCATAGCGCAACGCACAGGTATTCCAAGATCGACGGTACATCGAGTTCTAAAAAGGCACCGGTTGCACCCATATCACGTGCAACGTGTTCAAACGCTGACGTCACGTGATTACCCGCAAAGAGTAGCATTTTGCCAAAGGATGCTTAGAATGATACGGGCGGACCCACAGTTTTTTAATAAAATTTTATGGAGTGACGAGTCTTCATGCCGGCGAGATGGATATCTCAATTTGCATAATTTGCACAGTTGGCAGCTGGTAAACCCACATTTGATGCGAGAGGACAGGAGCCAACATCAATTTAAAATAAATTTATGGGCAGGAATAATAAATGGGCAAATAATAGGGCCCTTTGAACTACCAGCAACTCTAAACGCCGAATACTATCTGCATTTTTTAAGGAATGAGTTGCCAACGTTATTAGAAAATATTCCAGAAGACGTGCGGCAAGCAATGTGGTTACAAAATGATGGATGCCCCGCTCACTATGCGACGGCAGTAAGGGCGCAACTCAATGAAACTTACCCTGACAGATGGATCGGCCGATTAGGACCAATTTTGTGGCCTCCGCGATCTCCGGATTTAAATCCCTTAGATTTTTTTTATTGGGGATGTTTAAAAGACAAAGTTTACAAACAACGAATAACGTCGGAAGAAGAATTACGTCAGCGCATCCAATCTGCTGTATCAGAAATAAACAACAGCCATTTTGTCCGTCGGATAAGAGCTTCCTTTATTAGGAGGTGCAGACTTTGCATTCTCGTAGGGGGACGTCAGTTTGAACATTTACTGTAAAAACAAAATAAACGATTTATTTGTATTTTTTTTTTAATTTAACCTCCTAAGTTTTTTCATACGCTGAGATACCTAAACATTTTTAAGAAAATAGTTGAATTGTGCACACTTTTTCAATTTTATTTTATTTCGTAATTTTGCACCTCTGTCAGATTCATAGCAATATCTTTGTAACGACAAAGACTAGGCGTAAGTTTTATACCAATCTGCAAACCTTAGTAATTGTACAAGTTTTTAAAATAATGGTACACTTCGGTGTCATACAATTTTTTTACAGGAGAATTTTTCCAATTCTGGTCTTTTCATCTTAAAAACAAAACTTTTCAATTCAAGATTTTTTTTCTAAGGCAAATAAAATGTTATTTAAAAAAATGGTATCTTATAACACTAGTAAACTATTCAGAAATGTATGACAAAAATCACACCTAAATATGATACCATTTGCAGCAACAGCATTAAAAACACTGAATGCTGGTACAGAAAATAGTAAAAATCGAAAAAAAAAATTATCTTGGTTACCTTATGGGTTTTTTTTTTACTGTTCAAATTTGATCGTTACGTTTGATCCATTATTTACGGGACACCCTGTATAAAGAAGTTTCAAATTTACCAAGGAAAGGACGAAGAACTGAACTCTAAATTTACCGGCTATGGCTTGGGAGAGAAAGTGGTTTTGGAGCTGACGGAACAAGATTGGGGTAAAGGGAAGATAGTTTACTTGTTACTGAATACCACGAGGTCAATTTGTAATTAAAAACCTATTTATTTAATTATAACTAAGTAAATATTGGATCTCATTATTTTTGTAGTTTCTATCATAGTTCCTAACATTGTAATAACACAAAGTTCCTGACGGTACTTTTAAGTCTAGGTCTTGGAAATAATACTTCTAGGTACAATAAAAATCTTAAAATAATCTGAGCGTTTCCTTTTACCTACCTTATTATGATAATAAAGTTGAAAAGCGGAAATTCGTCAAAAATCACTACCCCGGGTGGAAAGGGTTATAGTATACGCTGGAAAAAACCAAGAGACCGATCGACCGACAAGAAACGCAACTCCAATGACAGACCAACAGACAGATGACACAACTGACCAGACTAATGAAGGACCTGAAGACGACGCATCGGCATCTGATAGACTTGTTGCTACAGGACACTTGACTGACAGTAGCGAAATACGACCTAGCAACGCGACTGCGCTTGTTGAGCCCCTACTGTACCGCGGACATACGCTAATAATGGATAACTTTTATAATAGTCCGTCATTAGTGCGATGTCTTAAAAGACAGAAGACAGATGTTACGGGACTTTACGACAGAACCGGGAGTTTGTTCCAGACTCTCTAAAGACTACCGAAGACAGACTTGCGAACAGATGAAGTAGTAGTCAGCTAATGTTCCGACTTGTCAGTGATGGTATGGCGGGATTCTAACTTAGCATGATTTCCACATACCATCTACTACGAGTTGGAACCGCAAATAAGTACAACAGACTCACATATAAACCAAATATTGTCTTGGAGTGTAACAAGAGCATGGACAGAAAAGACCAATTTCTGTCTGCTCACCCGAGGGAACGAAGCCGGAATCGCGTTTGGTATAAAAAACAGTTACGGCGTTTATACAACGCTGCAATTTTTAATTGCTTCGTGATTTTTGCCACAAAAAACGCGAATATTTCGCATAGACGCTTCAGGACATTGTTGGCAGAAAACTTGTTAAAGGCACACAGACAACTTGACTTGACCTCGATGACGATGACTGCGATGCAAATCAATAAAAGGAGCGGTGCTAATAGGTGTACTGTGGAAGATAACCATTTCCCGATGCGGACTGGTTCCAAGAAAACCCGGTGCTGGTTGTACGCTCAGCGGAAGGTCCACAGCCGGACAATTTGGAAATGCATACAATGCCAGGTCAACCTCTGCATTGAAGGTTGCTTCCGTGCTTACCACAAACCTTAGGCCAAAATAACCAACATACCGGTGTATGTTGGTTATTTTGGCCTAAGGTACACATCACTTATTATTGCATAAACATTTATAATGTCCAAAAAAAATAAGTAGACATTAAAAAATAAATCGTAAAATTATGTTGTTTAATTTTCTAACTCCGTTTGTACGAAGCCTTATCCGGCGGCCATCTTGGCTCGAAATCAACAATAAACGAGCGCGCGAGGCCGCATCAAAACCAGCGGGTAGTAGCTAAATTCTTTTAATATTTTCGTCATGATGGCATATAATAAATTAGAACATTCTGGTATTATAGGAAAGGAAAGGACATGGTCCAAAATGTATGGACGAAAAACCCAAAAGAGGAACGTAATCGATACGATCAAACTGTGCGCATAATAATTCTCTAGAACTATCTAAATAAACGTGCCCAAGTTGCAACATCCTACTCCATGGGATATCGGAGATATGAGCTGTCAAAGTATGCAAATAATGCATTTTTTTACTTGAGATTTTCACAGCTGTGGTGACAAATAGTCATGCTGTCGATTGCATTCGCTCTAAAAAACTACACTAAACTTTATAGAAAAATTATCAAGCTGACACAAAAAGCGCAGAATAATCATTACATAAATACCGCCCTAAATAAATCTAAAGCTACATGGCAAATAATAAATGAATCCAAATTTTGTCTGCCGCAAGAGCCTATTATGTGCATAAACAGAGAAAATTTGTCATTTACGCGCCCCTTGGAAATTGCTAATAATTTAATAATTATTTTATTGATGAGATAGAAAAAAATGTTAAATTTGACATCAAGTTAAACAATATTAATTTAAATAATCAGACATCAAATTCACTTTTCATGCAACCAGTAACAGTTGACGACGTAATAAAAATAATTTCCAACCTAAAAAATACCCATACTGTTGGATATGACGACATTTCTACAAAAGTAATAAAATTTACCAAAGAAATAATAGCAGGACCATTAGCTCATATAATTAACTTGTGTATTGCTACAGGCACGTGCCCGGACAATCTCAAGAAAGTTATAATAAAGCCTTTATATAAAAAAGATGACAAGACAGATTTAAAAAAATTACAGACCTATTGCAAAAATTCCTATATTTTCTTTTAGTACACTTTCAAACGTTGGTAAGTGTGGAATTGGGCGCACTTTGTAAGAGTGTTTGCCCTTATTCTTATTGTATTATGCCCTTATGAAGAGTGTTTTCAATCTTATAGTGATCTGCCTAGTGCCGTTGGTAAAAGCAATTAGTCTTACAAGTGGCATGCATGGCAAGTGGCAGTGGTGTACACTGGCATGGTGTAAATGCCATTGTGTAGCCTTACGAATGCCGTTCTAAGTGTGATTCGCCTTATTTACCTCTTTGTAATCTCAATGTAAGAGTATTTTTAAGCGTGTCGAACATTTTAACAAACCGTTGTGCGCATGCAGTGAATATAATAAATATCTTTAAAAGAGTAAGTACTTTGTATATTAACTTTATAATTTAAAATATTTCTATGTTACTTTTATCTTACTATTATAATGTTGAACTATCTGCGGAGTAGGTTTATTCGAAGTATTTTTAGAGTAAATAACATTAAAATCTCGGGCCATTTCTGAGATGTGTTTTTAAATAATAGTTATTGATTTAGTAAAATGTGAAATTATACAAAATGTTACCATTTTTCCAGTATTTACAATCTTACTTATAGTGTACTTCATCAGAACATTTAAAAGCTCAATCGTTTTTAGTTAAATGCACTGTCAGACTAGATATTCTTATATGACTCTAGTAAAGTGAGTTTAAAGACCATTGCTCCTATTAAACACTAGCCTAAAACAATAATCGGTGGCCATTGTTCATAATGTTAGGGTTCCCTAAACAGTAGAAGAACTAAAAATAACACCTAATAATTTTAACTTATAGGTAGCTAATGTTAATATGCTTTTAACATTTAGTTTGTATGTTAATTATTTGTTCTAGCGTAGCAACTGCTATACCCAAATAATTATGGGCATTAAGAATGAAATTATGGATGTTGATTGTTTTTTAAATAAGAAAAAATTCAGAAAGCTCAAGAATAAGAAATGACCTTGGACCCTAACACACTTTATACTGTCTGGAAAATGAATCGCTTGTAGACATTCGATTTGTTTTTCTCAGTTATTCACGAATCAGACCCAGATTTTTCAAAAGCGGGATTGCGAAAAGTTTTTAAAGACAGTTTAAAAAATTCTCGTCAACGCCTTGTGAGTAAACAAACAAGATTGTCTACAACAAGATGCCGCCAGAAAGTAAAAACACTAACTACAGCTTGCCCTTCTGGAACTTCAATTTCTGACAATCAGCAATACAAACCTAAAGGAAAAGGGAAAAAATCCGCAACACTGGTATTGGGTGAAGAGTTAATTTCAAATGAGCTGCCAGTTCTGCCAAAACCACAAGAATCTGATGCAGGATCATCGACAGAAGCGACAGTAGGACCGTTTTTTCGTGAAAAATATTCAAAACAAAATAGTGACATATCTGATGAAGAGACTGCGACCGGTTATTTGTTGTGAATAAGGGTCAATAAATGTTAACGGGTTTATTCTTAACGTTTTTGTTTTCGAAGAAGGGACTTTATTTTTATTCTAAGTTTTTTGTCTAAATGTGTAAACCTCAATTAAAAATATAGATAGTTACTTGATCATTGTTAGTCAATGCATCTAGTTAAATACTAGGTCACGTTTCTGCTGTAAAACTGAATCTCAGCGTACCCAATTTAATGAGACTTTATTTTTATTAATAATGTTAAAGACTGATTTATCTACTTACATGTTAATATTAAAAAAATAGTGACTTGATTATTGTTAGTAAATGACTCTAGTTAAATATAAGGTCACGTTTGTGTTGTAAAACTGAATCTCATGGTCCCATTTTTTTATAATTAAAGGAGAAACCCAAACTCCATAGAAACTTGGGCCTGGCGTTACAGAGCTGGAATTTTGCCATAAATTAGAGCACCTAGGAAGATTTCACGAGCCCAATTTTCACGTCTCTCAGCAATGGCCAAATTGGTAAAATCAGACAATGTTTACATGTTAGGTTATTCTTTTTAATTTTTAACTGCCCTACACTAGGAATTTCTCCTATGTCAGTTAAACTCACATACATTAACACCCAGATCCGGTACAACTACATGTAGTCAATACAAATATTTGTTCCGTGCGGGAATCGAACCCGCTACATGCTACACAGCAATCGCTAAGCCACCGCGATATTTAAATTAAAATAAATTTGAGGCTGTTTTCTACGTAAATATGGAATGCACATGCGCCGAGCTGTAGCGCTTGCAACCTATCATGATGAGGTTTAGGTACCTACTTACATAAAAAGCGGTGAATTCAGATTAATATTACTGCAAACCTCCCTAAAAATTATGTTTGCTAGATAAGGCCCACTTACATCACTAAAGGGTTGCATTTTTAAACATTGTATTTACTACCAGGGGATTTGATGCTATCTCAAATTACAGTAAACTGAGATTGCAACAATAGTTTTATTTAAATAAAAAACCGTATTATTGAGATAGTGTTTTATTAATCACCTTCTTCGTTAGGATGATCATAATATGTATAATACAGTATAATACAGTATCTAGAAATTGTACAGGAGGTAACTGACTACCCTGGTGCCAAACGTCCACAGTGAATACACACTCGTCGGTGTCCTATAGGCGTCTGTTCACTCTCTTCTGGTCTATTTCCATTAGGAGATACAACATTGACATGATTCCAGCAAACTTGACAGATAGTAATTTTCATTTACCTGAAGCAAACATTTATCATTTGACTATTAGTTCTAGCACTAGCATTTAGCAATAAGCATCTGAGTGGCACATTTAGGTAAACATACGCGGCTTCATTACATTCCCAAGGACACAGGACTCCTCTCTGAGAGAAAGAAAAGGCCGTAATAAACTATTCAGGTTTAGTGCAGATTGGTGATATTAAATGCTTACAAAAATGTTAAGTTTTAGAATTATCGCATGCTAACCGATTGAGGTGCGACCCATTCCTGTACAATTGAAAGAATCACTTCATCTTCCAATCTTCGCCTTCCTATTGTGTTGCAGCGGTCCGTTGCTACTACACAATTAATGCACAAACTCATGATACTGTATTAACCAGTCGTCAGAACAGCAATATCCAGATCCAGTTTTCCAGCAAAGGTCAGCAGGAATGGCCGGCTACGGTCCAATATTCAAGCGAGGGTCAGTCAGAAGGCAATCAGTTTCGGAGTCCAGTATTCGAGCAGTCAGCAGAGGATTAATATTGTAATAAATCTTGAGAGTTCGGAAAACACATTCACTTGCGCAAAGAAACGAAAAGCGAATGACACTAATTATAACAATGACAATTGACAGACGTTTACATTGACATTTGCCGTTTACTAGTGCAATCCATGTGCAATCCGCGTTGCAATCGATTTTTTCGATTATTTATTTCCTTTAATAATTTTTTAATCGTGCTTACGTTAAAAAATAATTATATTCCTGATTTCTTTATTTTACAATGATGTCAATAAGTATATAAAAAGCAATTATACCAAAATAATTATTCAATTATAATTTGTAATGATCGATATCCGCTAAATCGATTACATTCTTAGGGTTCGCTCTATTGTTTAATGCCAGTCTTTGCAAAGTAAGTGACGTATAATGAAATAAGTGCTTGTAACGGTTTACAAAGGTTGCTTAAAGCAAAAAAATAGAAATGCACTTTTTTTACACTTGGCCATTGTAATTGAGGCTAAGATTTAAATGGGTTAATAAGGCAGAATAGTAGATGGTTTTGGTACATATTTGATTCGTGTAACGGCTAGGCCCAGAAATGGGTTTCTCCTTTGATTTACCCGAATTACAAGTTGCAATGGCTAGTACAAATTAATTGACTAAGGGCCAGTTTCACCGGTTACGGATAAAGTGTTGGTTAGTTATCTGATAGTTAATACTATCTACCACTTACAGGCTGGTTGTAACTTTTTTCTGTTTCACCGTCAAACTTCCTGATAATTTATCCGGGAGATAAGATACCGGCCACTTGCCGGCCACTTATTAACAAGCGGAACGGCAACGTCGCTTCTTTGCGTTTCGATACTATTACGTAAAATATTTTCATTTGAAAACCATTTTGAAAACTTAATTAATAAAATAATTTTTGTTCAAAATAATCCAAGTCAACCTTTTTTACATTTTGAAGTATAATTTTATCATTATAGACCGATATTGGTAAGATTCTTATGATTATCGACATGTTTTAATTCCAAAAGTGTCAATTGTTTTGTTTTTGATAGAGTTTGTTTTGGACGCTTTTGTTTGTTTCGAACTGCGAAAGTTTGTAAAAGTTTCTTTTTTAATAACTTTTTAAAATGGAAAACCAAAAGCGGGTCAGTGGGTCATCTAAGCGCGAAAGAAGTACTAATTTTACTTCAGAAGAAACCAACCTTCTGGTTACGTTAGCAGAGTCAAAAAAACATATTATAGAAAATAAAAAAAGTGACGCTACGACTTGGCAAGATAAAGAAAAAGCCTGGAAAGACATCGAAAAGGCTTTCAATAGTTCGTCGGGTTCGGTGTTTCGTGATCATAAACACCTGAAGCTAAAGTATGAGGCAATAAAGAGAGAAACTAGGAAGGAAAGTGCCATTGTTCGAGCTGAGCGCTACAAAACTGGTGGAGGAAAAAGCGTGGCTCCACCGCTTACTCCTGCTGAACAAAAAGTTAAGGAGATGATTCTTCTGTCTGTCGATGGAAATGAAAGTGAATTTGACTCAGATTTGGTTGTACCAAGTAAGTGTCACATTAATTATAACTGTTTATCTTAAAAAACTTATATTATTATTTGAAGACAAACAACCAACTAATGTAATATTAATAATTCAGGTACTTCAACATCAAGCTCCGCTTTAACCTGGGCGCCTAATGAAGAACTTGGTGATCAAGCAGCTGCTGACCAGATTCCTTTAACAGATGGTTTGAGAAATTTGTAGTAATGAATAAATAAAACACTGTAATGTAAGCTATTGTTTTATACTTATTTTATTTTTCATTTTCAGACAAAACAATTATCATTGAAATTGAAGACCAGATTACCAAACCACCAATAAAAAAAGTATGTGCTGAGAAACAAAAGGAAACACTACTGCAAAGTAAGTCATAAAATATTTTCAAATAAAATATTATGTGTACAGAAGTTCACATCGGCCACTGACATTAAAAACATTCTTATTCCTTGACTTTTTTGTACTGAAATTATACAATTGAACTTGCATGTGAAAGGCCAACTCATCAAAAAATGCTAGAATTGTTTGAAAACTTTAGTTTTAAAATGGTTATCAGAAGAAACTAAAATTTGCAATCAAAAATAAATGTTTTGACTCTATAAATAAATTAATATAGGTACTTATTTGTTTTAAGGAGAAACAGATAATGTAAGCCAGCCAGAACAAAATCAATGGAAAGAGTGGAATCCCACGGCCCTCAAAAGTAAAAAGCATCCAGTTTTGAGTAAGTTGTTTTAAACAGCATTTGTATTTTTATCCATAATGTTTTAATTTTTATTTATAATGATTATTAAAAATGTATACCTAGCATTCCAAATTACAGAATCAAGAAATTCAGTAAAATGTTTTATATTAAAAAGACATATTTACAAAGTGAAGATTTCATAATGACATTTGAGATGTACTAAAAAATAATACTTTTTGTGTTGTAGGTAAGCTAAAGGAAAAAAGGCCTTTTGATAGGCTGACTGAAGAAAAGCTAGAAATAGCAAAAATACAAAGAAAAGTCATAACTGAAGAGCTGGAACAAAAACAACTGCAAAGGAAAATTTTAGAAAAAGAATTGGAGATACAGGAATTGGAAAAACAACACCTTCTTCTCAAAATAGAAATATTAAAAAAATGAAAACACTGTTTCTTTTTGTTCTGAGGAGTGCTCAGTTCGAACCAATAGCACTGTTCTTCCCAGTATCTCTCTTTATTGCGTCATACATAATAAGTTACAAAATAGTTTATAATTTTATTGCATTAATATTGCAATCCTTTTTTTATTGAGTAAAATTTGATTTTATACAAGTCTTGTCTTATTTTTATTGTGAATTAGCTTGTATGACATTTTGATTATGATTTTGTATACTATGATTTTGAATGTGTTTTTGGTTTTAATGGTTTTTATTTTTTGTGGATATTTATAAAAAAATATGGAAGGATATTTCCTTCCATACTTTTTCTTGCTAAGTAGTGTTTTTAATGATTATTCCTTTACACTAGTAGATTTAAAAGTATGTACTTTATTTACATGTACATATAAATATACATGCTTCTTTGGCTTTAATGTAATTTTACTTGTTTTAAATTGTTTAGTTTTAAGTTCTTTTTGTTTGTTTCTCTTTGTGATAATGTGTGCACTTGTGGAGTTATGGCATGTGCCAATAACTTTTTCTTTCTTTAGGTACATGAAGTTTTTTATGAAATTAAAAGACAAACTGTGCTATAAAATCTATTTTTAATTTTTTTAATACTTACATACCCACTAAACATAATATATAAAAATCTCAACTTATGTAACTATTATGAACATAACAAAAAAATTACAACAGAGACGTAAAATAACTAATTACATTATTCCTTACAGTATTTTGACTACTCTCTGTAACTAAACTACCATTAACTAAAGTTTCATCACTCTCGTCTGGAATTTCATAAGCAAAAGTGTCTTCTCCCATATCTGTCGCTATATTATGGAGCACATGCAACAATAATTGCTTGTACTTTCGAATTATCTAAAGTGATTTTTTTCGATAATACTGGAAATCTACTCTTCCAGACACCATATGATCTTTCTACCACATTTCTAGTTCTAATTTGTGACTCATTGTATAAATGCTCACCAGGTGTCTGTGGATTGGGAAGGGGTGTTAATAAATGATTAGTATTTTCGTACCCTTTATCACCTAGAATAAAATTATTTCCAAATTCTCTGTCAACTAATCTTTGCTTTATCCGTGAATTATTAAAAATAGTTTGGTCATGGCATGATCCTGGCCATCTAGCAACTATGTCCATGATTTTTAATTTAGAATCCACTACTGTTTGGACATTCATTGAAAAGTTGCCTTTCCGGTCTCTGTACCATTCAGCAATATTGCCCCCTGAAAACAAATAATCACACTATAATTTATATCCTATACCAATTATAGGTAGGTATCTGAGGAAATCTGGTTCAAATCCAAAAAAAATAAATATGTTGGTTGTCTCCTTACCAGGTGATTGAATGTTAATATGAGTACAATCTATGACTCCGACAACCCTGGGAAATCCTGCAATATCATAAAATCCTTGTGTTATGTTTTCTATATTTGATGGGAATTTCACAAAATCAGGTCTTAATTTAGCTATTGCTTCAGAAACTTTGTGAATGATTCTGCAGGCTGAGGCCTTGCTTACTCCACCGAAGTCACCGCATACAATTAGAAAGGTCCCAGTTGCAAAATATCTCAGAGTTATAAATAATCGCTGCATTGGTGGAACTGCAAAGTTACTGAAAATTAAATAGTCAATGTTAATTAGGTAAGTAGTTATTAAACGTAAGACGAAGAAACCGCCACGATCATTGTTTATATTAAGTAATGATATTTTGGTGCCAAAAAAAGCTTATTTAATTTAGTTTAATAATAAGTAAAGAACATTGAGAATGTTGAAAACAAATTTCGTTAAAACTTGAAAAGAAAAAATATTTTAACCCATATTGTTATGTTTACATTCTTTTTATGCATATCAGTTTAGTTGTTGTACTTTAATATGTTCATAATTTAATTCCTTAATAATTCATATACTGGTATTTTTTACTTAGCTATAGCTGCAATAGATTGCTAGAAAATACACTTCGAATCAGTGATCCGACGCGTTTCCGACGCGGCGCGCGTGCGTATAAAGCTGATTTTATAGTCACGCGTTTCAGCAGCGCCGTCGGAGCGCGCGCGCTCGGATATGTATTGGGGTAGTAGTAGCGTTTCAAATTCGCGCGCTTGAGCAGCGCCGTTCGGTGAACGCGTCCTATTCGCGCGGCGCTGTCGAAGCGCGCGCCGCTCATGCGCTTCTACGGCCATTGTGCGTTTTAGTGTGACGCCGTTGAGACGCGCCGTTAGGTACTGTTGTGTACAAAATGAATCACATCGATACAGGACGAGTAATTGAGGAAGTGCGATTTAGAAGATGTTTATGGGACCCGGCCGATGAATTTTAATATAATTGCCTTTTTTTCCATAAAAAGTAAATAGCCAGTACTCTTACCGCATTGCCGTTCATTTTGTATATTTGTACACGACTGTCTCACAGCAGCGAAACGCGCCTTACTAATGTCGTTTTATAGTGCATCGCTGTTCAAACGCGCGCTGTTCAACAGCGCGCTGCGACGGCGCTGCTGAAACGCGTGACTATAAAATCAGCCTAAGGGGTATGACAGCTGTCGCACTCAACAAATCAACAGAATTCTACAGGTCCACACATTCTACAGGTTCTATGTTTAATTCTTCTATTCTACATCACCTGATGTAGATGGAGAGTCTAGATGCAACCTTATTTTGAATCTAGCTGGTTGCTTGGAAAAAAACTGGCAACACTCGAGCTTTTAAAATAATTTTAAAAGATTGATAGGTTTTTAAAAAGTAATCGAAAAGTGACTTGTTTAGTATAGTCCGGGACCCAGTAACAGATTTATATGACCAAGTTCAAGCGATAGTTAGTGGTATGCATCAGGGTACAGTCTACGCTACAGCTACGGTTCCGTGGGTGGAGTGAGTGGCGGAAGCCTTACATGTACGAAGAAAAAGATATAATATTTTTAAAAAAAATTCGTAGGTGAGAGGAACGGTTGTATTTATAAAGTAATATTCGGTTTCAACGTAGTCCCTGTGATTTTTCCTTTTAGGTCTGTCTTATACCTCCTATTAAAAACATTACGAGCACTTCTCTCTGGTGCTCAAGAGTGAGGTCCCTTGCGGACTTCACAGTACCTATATTACACCGCCCATTTCTAAACAAAGGTGTTGTTACATATACAGGGTCAAATTGAATTAACTAGCGAAACTGCAGACGTGTTGGGTTCGACCTCGTATTATCGATTTCTATGCAGTAGCCCTTCGTGTTTGAGATCATGGAAAGTTTTAAGATGTTCTAAATTGCAAAAACAATTCGATTGAACTTGCACATATATGTTTTATTTCCATAGTTTTTAATATCGTGTGGGTTTCACACATCCAGCAACCACATCAGATGCAGATATAATGTTAAAAGAATTCCATGATGAAAATCAACCATTAAGAAGATTTTTTGCTCCAAATGATGTTTTTATACTGGATAGGGGCTTTAGAGACTCTCTCATTACTAAACAATTGTGGGTACCGTGTTTATACGCCAGCCACAGTTCAAGAGGGTAAAACACAATTATCTACACTAGAGGCTAATCGTTCCAGGGCAGTGACAATATGTCGTTGGGTCATAGAGGTGATTAATGGTAGGTTTAAACGTGACTTTAAGATTTTTCGCCAAGAGTATTTTAATGCTGCATCTCGCAATTTGATGAAAGATTTTTCTGTAGCTGCTGCCCTGATTAATGCCTTTCACCCTCTTATCGAAGACAGGAGTGATGCTGGAGATATTCTTAGTATAATAAATCAGAAAATGTACTCAGAAAATAGTTTAAGTACTGTAGTTATTAATAATAACTTAAATAGAAGAAGAACGAATTTTCAAAGAATAAATGTTGATGACAACAAAGTCAGTGATTTTCCCCGGCTTACCTACAATGAGCTGATATTGGTGTGTTTAGGAACGTATCAAATAAAACAGGCACGTTCCTATTACGGTGAGCACATACGAGCCAATGGATCTTTCACAATTGAGGTATGCAGAGAGGTTGACAGCAGTCTACTGAGAGAGTTGTCGACTGAAAATAGTGTTTGGCTGCTAAGAGGCAAAATACAATCGCGCCATGTGGGCCGTAAAATATATTTTGTTTATATTTTGATCGACGGCTCTCTTAACGGTAGGGACGCAATACTACAACACTATTGCAATTGTAATGTTGGCAATAGAACAGTAGGTTGCTCCTGGTACCTCCAGGTACCTCCTGCCCAGCATCTCGATAGTATATTAATTACCGAAGACGTGGAAAACAATTAATAAAATATTTTCAATTAACTAGATTTTTTTTTTCTTTAAAATCTCGGACCATGTACAGCTAAGGAATTTAATTCAACATTCATTCTGTAAGTTTCACCTCATATTAAAATCACTAAAATGCATAACCTTATAAAAGAGCGGAAACAAATACGGTAATGGGACTTATTGACTAGGTACTGTCTAATATAAAGTTTTTATTTTTTTATTTTTCATATCCCATGTTATTACAAAAAACTAATTACACCGGATTATAGACTAATATTACTCCTTCAAAACCCAAATTATTTCATTTTTGTTTATTGAGGCCTAATTTATTAGGACTGTTTGCGGATCTCCTTTCCGTCGTTCCGTCCTCGCCGTCGAGGCCCGTCGCGACGACCCTGTCCATCCTCATCCCCCCGACCCTTGCTCGAGCCAGCCCGCGTTGTCTCGCTGAGCCAGTAGTTTTAAAAACCCCCGATCCAGCTATCCCTTGCTGTCCCCCCCCAGCGACGCCCTAAGCCGAGGTCCGAACCCCGCAGGGGGTGCCCTTAGCGTGTAGTCGCTTAGTTTTGTAAGTTAGGTTTAGTTTTTATTAAGCCCTGGCTGGAGGCTACAATTCTTTTGTGGCAGCCACAGGCAAGCCCGGTTAAGCAGTAGACAACGTTTTGGTTGAACTGCGAGATGCCAATTCTAAAAAAAAAAAAAGCAAAATGGCATTCTGACTGCAGGCGTTGCCCGGTGCACAGGTTGTATTGCTCTTAATTATTGTTACTCTGCCTCTCTGTACATTCTTGCTATTTTGTGTGAACTAAGCTGTTAAGGTTTTACTGAGGTGTCGTGGCTATTATAATAAGGTGTTGAATTAATTATTCCCTGAAAACTGATTAAGTGAGTAGCTGTAAAATTCATTGATCAAATAATTCTATTTCTTACTGTTAACCTAACGTCTTCTATTTTACAATATATCTGATCCTGTGCCGTCATATTTTAAAAGATCCTGTAAGTTTATTCTTTCGGATTATCTATTGATTTTAAGCATTCAAACTCTAATAGGATTCTAATAGGATGTTTTACATGTTTAGGTTAGCCGTGCTAGTGTGCCGGTTTTCGTCAAGTTTTTATAAGATATCATACATATTTTAGTAAAATAATTCTTGTAATTAGAAAAACAGGTAATTGTTCATAATGTAAGTAATTTTTTGGGAAAAAATATGACGAAAAGAATTAGGATTCATGTAGGCCGATTACGTCATGACTTACGTAATCGGAAACGGTATCAGATTACTGCAGGAGTGCGGTGTTTGTTTTGGTTCAATGTGACACACTGTTTATATTAAGTAATGATATTTTGGTGTCAATAATTGTGCTTATTTTATTTAGTTTAATAATAAGTAAAGAACATTGAGAATGTTGGAAACAAATTTCGTTAAAACTTGAAAAGAAAAAATATTTTACTTAAATTTAACCCATATTGTTATGTTTACATTCTTTTTATGAATATCAGTTTAGTTGTTGTACTTTAATACGTACATAATTTAATTCCTTAATAATTCATATACTGGTATTTTTTACTTAGCTATAGCTGCAATAGATTGCTAGAAAATACACTTTGAATCAGTGATCCGACGCGGTTCCGACGCGGCGCGCGTGCGTATAAGGGGTATGACAGCTGTCGCACTCAACAAATCAACAGAATTCTACAGGTCCACACATTCTACAGGTTCTATGTTTAATTCTTCTATTCTACATCACCTGATGTACCTTGAATCTAGCTGGTTGCTTGGAAAAAAACTGGCAACACTCGAGCTTTTAAAATAATTTAAAAAGATTGATAGGTTTTTAAAAAGTAATCGAAAAGTGACTTATTTAGTATAGTCCGGGACCCAGTAACAGATTTATATGACCAAGTTCAAGCGATAGTTAGTGGAATGCATCAGGGTACAGTCTACGCTACAGCTACGGTTCTGTGGGTGGAGTGAGTGCCGGAAGCCATACATGTACGAAGAAAAAGATATTATATTTAAAAAAAAAAATCGTAGGTGAGAGGAACGGTTGTATTTATAAAGTAATATTCGGTTTCAACGTAGTCCCTGTGATTTTTCCTTATAGGTCTGTCTTATACCTCCTATTAAAAACATTACGAGCACTTCTCCCTGGTGCTCAAGAGTGAGGTCCCTCGCGGACTTCACAGTACCTATATTGGATACGTATCCAAATTCCGAATTTTAATAGACCGAATTTTAAAATACCGATAGACGAAATCCCGATAATTGAAACGCCGAATGGCTGTTTGGTCGAAAGTTTTAAATCCCGAAAGTTCATTTGCCCGAAAGTTTAAAATTCCGAAGTTTAAAATCCCAAAGTACAAAATCCCGAAATTGCCAATTGCGAATTGTAATCTCTTTTTTCCATATTTTTTTCTATATAATCTAGTAGTTTCTGGCACTCGCCGGCCGCTGCCGCGGCACCGCTCGCTTCGCTCGCTCGGCTCGTGCGTAGGTGGTCACAGTTTTGACCTAACCTAACCATTTTTTTAAACATTCATAACTGTGTTGCAGTGCCATCTACGAGTAATCGCGGGAACTACGTCGCTGCTCTTTGGGATTTCATCCATCGGTATTTCGTCCATTCGGAATTTCGTCCTTTCGGGCATTTGAACATCGGTATTTTGTGTTTCGATATAACGACTATCGGCATATAAAACTTTCGGTATTTTTAATTTCGGTGTTTTGGACGTCGGTATTTCAATCATAGGTATTATGA